>CM076579.1:299500937-299683797 GCA_034641835.2 Pinus albicaulis | reverse complement strand
GATTGAGTGCATTGCTAAATCGAGCATGGATTGATTTGGTACAGTAGGAACTAGTCTATGTTCCATGTCAGGTCTGAAATGCAGGTTTGATCGGAGGTTTGTATACAAGTTCTGTTCTGGACTTCTCAAATCTATTCGCACCGGAGACGAAGTGTGGTGTAGAGTTACGATTTAGCTCAGTTTTGGCTTCCTCAAATCCATTAGCATTTGAAGCAAGGTGTGGCAAATAAATTTTATACCAAAACCATCACTCATTTGAGCAGGCCGCATTAGATTTAAGGACCAGAACCATCACTCATCTGACCAGACCGCATTAGATTTCTGTTAATCCTGATTTCATCGACCTAGGGGGACTGGTGGAACAGAAAGCATTACGAGTGTTAGTGATAGCGTTTTTCCCATTTTCATCAATCAGTTGAATAGTTGGTGAAGGAATCCGATCTTTCATCGGCGGATATCATTACCTATAGCAAAGATTGCAGGATACATAGAATTCAAGAGAAGATCATTTCTGTAAGAATGACTTGAAAGCAAAGCACAAATGTAAACTCTGGTGTGTTTGAGATTTAATTTGTATTATACATAGCTGCAGAGAATGGGAATGGTGTGGCATGAAATCAATTCATAGGAATGGCTTCGTAATATGGTGTAAAAATAGTAACATTGAATACAGAGGAACATAATATATGACAACACATGGAGTGGATTGATCTTCATCCAGCAACAAGGTTCTAGTATAGCTGTCGGATCCAACCTTAGAGGAAATGACAGATTCACGCTCAGGAAGCTCTAAGCCTATACTTTGTAGGTCAATGATTCAATCTGGGAAAAGAGAAATTGGGTTTTAAATGTCAATTAGCTTCACGCTCAGAAAGTTATAAGTCTGTAGTTTGCAGAGGTCAATGATTCAATCTGGGAAAAGAGAAATTGGTTTTAAATATCAATCAACTGAAAGTTCTTCTACACGAGGGGGGAGAAATCAGAGTAACGCAGTGAAGTCCTGGTTCCGACTATGAGAATGACATAATAAAGTTCTACAAGAAGACGTGGATTGGCGACTTTTGAGTTTGAATGGTTGTCCCATGCAAATCTGTAATTAGCTCTGCATCAAACACATTTTCCATCGCTCTTATCTCTGGACAGGGTTTTCTTGACTGCTTTCACATATCTGTACTGCCTCTCATAAATCCCTTTCATCTCCTCAAAATAATGTCACAAGGTTCTTTGAACTTTAATTTTGAGGTTCTTTTGAGGTTTGAATTTTGGGGAACTTGAAAAGAATTTTGAGGATCTACCAACTTTATTGAACCTCATAGCCATTGACCACGTCCATATAAATCAAAACACATAACTTCATGTAAGTTTGTAATTTATCCTTATTTATCCTTGCAGTTTCCATGTCCATGATAGCAATTTTGATGTTTACTGATGTTGATTTCTTACTAATTTATCCTATAATTCATTTTAATATAAATTATAGGATAAAATAGTAAGAAATCAAGATCAGTAAAAATCGAAATTGTTATCACCTATATGAAAACTGCAAGGATAAATTACAAGCTTGAGTTGTGACATGATATATAGAAAAACCTAATGGTAAATCTCATCCGAACCTCATTAAAAATTTTGAACTCAAATCGAACCTAATCGTTCCCAAACCCAAACTCGAACCTAAACCATATGACATTGGTCAAAATAATAGAAACTTAAATCACTAGCCCTGGGTTTCTGGCAACAACCTTTACCTATTCTAATATTTCAACCAGCTACCTTTAACCAAAATTTTATGTGTTTATTGAGGTAGATTTATTGTAATTTTTTTATAAAGATTATTAGCGACATATAATGAAGAAGTCATATTTCTTTGAGTTTTTCTTTTTTGGCTTAATTCTGCATTCATTTTATTTCTGCTATCATTGTTGCTAGGTTAATTTAAATCTTTGTTTATAATTCAGCAAAAGCACACTTCCAAGCAGAAGAGATCCTCAGCTACAAAGGGCCCTCAAGTAAATCCCACTGTATTATATGGGGACCTTCAGCTATCCAACACAGCTCAGGAAAAGGATATGCAGATAGATCTGCTCACTGAGGCGTTTGGGGAGGATAGACCTCATAATCAGCCTTGATGTTTGTTTTTTTTTGTGTTTTGTGATAGGTTGGAGAGTTATAGGTAGTGAGCCAAGTTTTTAATTTCATTTTGCAATTGTTATTCTGAAAGACCTGATATTGGATAAAATGGGTATGGATTCTCCACTAATATAATTAATATGTTGGGTTCTATTAAGGCCAAGGCCATGGTGCATATGGCTGTAAATTTTTATGTTATGAAAATGATATATTTAATTTAAAATAAATAAATAAATATATCATGTTTTATTTTAAAATATTGAAAATAATTAATATAATTAAAAAATTATTATATTATGTTAATGAAAATCATTAATATATTTTTATTGTACTTTTGCATAAAATTGTTAATATAATATAGATTGTTATTATTTTAAAAAAATCAATTACAACAATATGAAAACTAAATATATGTTATCAAATTAATTGAAAATGGATTGTTAAATTATTAACTAATTAAAAATTTATTACATTATATTACTGAAGATCATCAATATATTTTTATTGTACTTTGGCCCAAAATTGTTAATATAATATAGGTTGTTATTAATTTTTAAAAAATAAATAAAAATATCATGTTTTATTTTAAAATATTGAAAATAATTAATATAATTAAAAAATTATTATATTATGTTAATGAAAATAAGTAATATATTTTTATTGTACTTTTGCACAAAATTGTTAATATAATATAGGTTGTTATTTAAAAAAATCAATTACAACAATATGAAAAGTAAATATATGTTATCAAATTAATTGAAAATTAATAGTTAAATTATTAACTAATTAAAAATTTGTTACATTATATTCCTGAAAATCATCAATATATTTTTATTGTACTTTTGCACAAAATTGTTAATATAATATAGGTTGTTATTACTTAAAAAAAATCAATTACAACAATATGAAAAATAAATATATATTATCAAAATTAATTGAAAATTGATTGTTAAATTATTAACTAGAAAATATTTTAAAATTATTTACAATTATACTAATGTGTTTTCTTTAATAGAATGTGTTGGAAACTTTGTTAGATTAGGTTATTGGAAACTATGAATATATTTTTCATGTATTTCTGCATAGATTTGTTAATATAAAATATTTTGTTATTGTTTAAAGCAATCAAAATTATATATATATATATATATATATATATATATATATAAATTTTAATTTTAATTTTAATTTTAATGTAATTTAATTTTTAGATTTGTTAATATAATATAATATATTCTATTATTGTTTAAAGAAATGCAAAGTTATATGATTAATTATTAATTATAAAATATTTTATAATTATTAATGTGTTTTTATAAGTAGGATGGGTAGGGAATATAGCGTATTTATCAGATTTCAAACTAGTGCTATTTATACAAGAACATGTTAACTCTTTAATAAAATATAACTATCAATGCATTGTTAAAATTAACAACATTTCTTATTAATACTTATTAAAATGATACAAATTGAGTCTTTTAAAAAAGTTGCTAGAGGATTAAGTTATGTTTATGGAGTGGAGGCAAATCCATGAGGCTATTGGGAATGTTCAAGAAAGATTTCATAACCTTAAAACTCATAAGCTAAAAGTATTGGTTATAAAGCTTGATCTCTCAAAATATTACAATAGAGTAAGTTAGATTTATCTTTGTATGCAGATGGCCCACCTTGGATTCAAAGTTCCTTTTATTAATTGGTTTATCAGTTGCATCTCTTCTATCTTATTTGTAGTTCTTATCAATAGAGAAGCTACCTCTTTTACTCATGCTTAGAGGGGATTGCATTAGGGATTATTCCCATTACTTTTATTGCTTGTGGATGAGGGCTTAGTAGATTATTATCATATGCTAGAAGAAGGGGAGTTATAAGAGGTATGGTAGTCATCGAGGTTTGTTTCATCACTCACTTGTTATTTGTGGTTGATGTTCTATTGTTTTGAGATGGGTCTCAACAGGATGTTGCATCCAGAAGGGATGTGTTTTCTTTATTTTAACAAACAACCAACATGCACGTAAATCATTTGAATTCTTCTATATCTTTTAATGGTCTATCCAATGAGGAACCAAGGTATGTTCAACGTGTCCTTATCAATTCAAACTTCTTGACAATGACCTAAAATATTTGGGCTTCTATCTTAAACCAAATGATTACCAAAAGATTGATTGGCAATGGCTTCTAGCAAAAATCATAAAGAGGCTAAAGTCCTAGAGTTTCCGATGGCTATCACATCTTGACAGAATGATTCACACTAAATTAGTTCTTGAAGTGATTGTAGTTTTTTGGTCTCCCTCATGAATCCACAAGGGTACCTTTTCTTCAGTTTGCAAAATATGTTGTTGTTTGTGGGCAAGATAAAAAGAGGGTATATTATTTAAAATGGGATAGAATATTTCTACCAAAGGAATGGGGTGGTTGGCTACAATATTCCCTTTTTTGGATATGGTAAATTTTTCCATGGCATCTGCTCTTGGTATTTTCCTTGGTTTTTCAAGATAAATAATAGAATAAGGCTTCTAGAGAGTCCATCAAGTCTATAAAAGGGGATAGAAGCTAGGCTTCTTGAGAACTTGGTGTGGCTAGTTCTAGCTTGATCCTGGGAAGAAAACCCCGCGTTGGAATTTGTGTGGTGGATCCATCTAGGATTCACAAGAGGGCTTCAATGTCTTAGATTTGTCACCGCTGAGCAGCCATGCATGCTATTTGCAGGGGTTCCAATTTTATTGTATAGGCATGTGTTATTTTCAGCTAATAACATAAATAAAGGGCTGCATTTCTAGATCCTATCTTTGTTCTTGTTCTTGTTGAAAGTTTGTTTTTAAATCATAACACTAAGTGTCCTAGATCTGTTGAAATTTGCAATGTTTGAGATCTGACAATGGTACTAGAGTTGTGCATCTTGCCAGTCTGAAATTTTTATGCAGAGAACTTTGAGGAAATGTATTCTTACTCTAGCTGACATTTCCATCATCGAAAAGAAAATAAAAAAAGACAATGTAATATTCCCTTTCTTGAACCAGTCAAAGTGGACAGAATCTATCCATCGTACTTACCGTGGTATTTTCCCATGGTATTGGTCCATGGTATTTGTTGTCAGTTTCCAAGAAAAATAATAAAATAAGGTCTCTAGAAAGTCCATCAAGCCTATAAAAGGGGAGAGAAGCTAGGCATTTAGATTCATTTTGGTATTATATATCTTATTGTGTTTGGGTTGAGAACTTGGCCTGGCCAGTTCTAGCATTGATCTCGGGACGAAAACCCCGTGGTGAATCTATCTAGTGGATCCATCCAAGGTCCACGATTGTGCTTCAGTATTGGTTTTCTATTTTAATGAGCAGCCAAGCATGCCACTGCAAAGGCTCAGATATTTTTGGTGTGGGCATGTATCTTTGTTTTCATTTAATAGTATAAATAAAAGGCTGCATTTCCATATCTCGTCTATGTTCATGGTTTTTACTGAATGAATTTTTATTGAGAATACTAGAATGTGCTAGATCTAAATAAATTATTAAGGTTTGGGATCTTACAATGGTATCAGAGCTGTGCATCCTGCCAACCTGAGGGTTTTATGTAGGGATCTTCGGTGGGATTTATTCTCACCCTAAGCCTGCATCTTCCAGCTTTGATGGTATTTGATATCATCCTAGTTGATTTCCTAATTTTTACGTCTTTTAAGGTTATGAAGGACGAGTAGTGCTGGAACCGGAGAAGATTATGGATATGGAGTACTCTTTATAGCTATAACTGTAGCAAATATTTTGGTCTCAAATCAGTTACAGATCAGTCATTCCAAATTTTTCCATTGCTATTTGTTATTTGGTCTTAAATAAAGATTGTTCTTAAAAAAAAATGGAGTGTGAGAAATATCTATATATATATATATATATATATATATATATATATATATATATATATTGAGCCTTTGACTTCTTAATTGTTACATTGGATTATTTTCACTACTATTATTATTTGTAGGTGATTGATTTCCTTATGGAGGCAGAAGATTCAAGTCGAGTTCTCAAAAGGATTTAAATCAGATTTATTGAAGAAAGCCAAGGAGAGAAGAAAAATTATTGAGATCCATTGATGCCAAAAAACAATGTCATCAATTTACTTTTGGAAATGCCACAAGGATCAACATAATGATACATCACTTAATTCTATGGGCTACAATACTTCTATGGATCATAGATGGCAACAACATACAAATCAAAAGCAAGAGCAGAACAACAGGCCTTTCTCTCGAAAGGTCCATGTTATCCTTCAGCAGTCAAAAGATGCCTGGAAGGAAGATGTAACAAGCAAGTGTCTCTTCGAACTTGGATCCAAATTGCAGGATACAAAGTTAGAAGATGTCCTCCTACATCTAGACACATTAAATATGGATTTGAGCTTGATAGATAAATCAGAATGGGAAGGGTCAAGTTGGGCCTTGAAGCCATCCATGCTTGCTTTGATACAACCTAGGTTCTTGGAGCATTCTTGTGAAAAGGTTAGACTTACAGTTGTCTCTTATCTCAGTAAAATCATAGACTTAACAACGCCACTATTGCCCTACAATGATGAAATCATGAGGAGGACTTTTAGGGTAATGGTAGAAGCACTCCAAGGGTTGGACAATACCACCATTATTACTTTTTTTCAGAAGCGCACAATTTTGGAACACATGGTGAAATTCTGATTTGGTATACTTATACTGAATCTAGAGTGTGATGACTTAATCCTTTAGATGCTCCAATACTTCTGCACTGGAATCACAACGTCTCGTCCAAACCTCATCAAAATAGACATGCAAAAGATTATGTCTCCGATCTTAGGAGAAGATAAGGCCATATACGAACAATTGAGATCCAAATTGTTGGCCATTTGGAGGAAGGAGCTAATTGTATCACCTGCTGCTTATGAACTAGCGGAGGGTTTGATCAAACAGAGCATCAAAATACTTAGAAAGAACTTAACCAAGGATGAAATAACAAATATTTGTGGAGACAACAAGAATGAATTAAGGAGGAAAGGCTTATGCTTTGTATGCAAGGGGGTTTGGGCACTGGACCATTCATGTCCAGATGATAAGGAGGCAACAAGGATGGAAAAATTAGAGACCTCTTTAGATCATGTGGATTCATCCATAGATGAGTTCAACAGTTTTCAGGAGAGTGCCTATGAAGGATTTGAGCAGTCAAGTACCAATGGTGAGAAATGACACCATGTTCTTCAGAGAAACTTGTAGGACAAGTTGATGAGTCAGCTTGACAAAGTAAATGATGAAAGGAAGGAGGTAATTCCTATTGATGATGTGGTAGTTGAGTCTATAAATACATCGAAGGACATCCATAAAGAGTATCGACAGTCAAGTATAGAAAACAATCCACAAGTGCATCCATGTTTGACAACCAAAGAGGATGGACAACTTATCCTCACATGTAAAGACGTCCAAGACAAATACACCCAAGGAGAATCAAGTGAGGATCCAACCATAGTGAACCAACATGATGACTATGATCATGAGGAGCAACATGACAAACATAATGTTCAAAATGAATCATTCCTAGAGAGTTGGTCAAAGGCTCAAGTTGAAGTTCTAGCTATTATCTTTCAAGTCCATGACTATAATATCCTTGGGCCAAATGCGTTGAAGGGAAATTTTTTAAACGATATGATGTTGATGTGATCTCCTTATGACGAATTAGCATATTCCTACATATTTTCTTGCTTAGTATGGGAGAATATGGGTTTTCTTGAAGAGACCTTGGAAAATGCCCAAAAAATACTTGATGAACTAGTGATAATATATGGTCCTTTACACAACAATACTTCCTTAAACCAAAATGATGGTCAAAGCAGCAGGCCTTTTTAAAAAAAAATCTATTCCATCCTGCAACAAAAGAGCCCATGGGAAGTGAAGGGAGGACAGAGAAGAGCGGATAAACTATTCACACTTAGATCTGAGCTACAATGAATGAATTTAGTTATAGACCTTCGTAACTTGGAGGAATTAGACGCATGTCTGTCCGAGGTGGGGCAACCAGAATGGAAGAAAATTAGTTGGGCTCTCAAGCCATCCATGCTTGCATTAATACAACCCAAAATTTGGGAAACTCCTTGTGAAGAGGTCATGCTCATAGTTTATTCTTGTTTCAGCAAGGTCATAGCTCTAACATCGCCACTATTGCCCTACAATAATGATCGCATGACTAATACACTACACCTGATAGTAGAAGCCCTTTAGGGGTTGAATAACACCATGTTTCATACCTTTCAGAAGTGGTGCAAAATTTTAAAAATCATGGCAGAATTTAGCTTTGGCACCTCTATATTGAATTTGGAATACGACAACTTAATCTGTTAGTTACTACAAAGATTTTCCACCAACATTACATCAACTCATCGAGACTGTGTCAAAACAAGCATGCAAAAGATTGTGTCCCTATTCTTAGAAGGAGATGTTGAAATCTACAAGATACTAAGATCCAAATTGTTGACCATTTGGAGGAAGGAACCAAAAGTATCACCAACTACCTATGATCTAGTCGAGAAATTGGTAAGGGAATTCATAAAATTTCTTAGAAGGGTGTTGACTAGGAAGGAGTTGATATGTATTGATGGAGGAAGCAAGAAAAAAATCTACAACCGAAGAATGAACTAAGGAGGAGAGGACTATGCTTTATCTGCAAGGGACCTTGGGCCCTTAACCATTCATTTCTAGGTGAAAGGGAGGCAACAAGGGAAAAATATTTAGAGACCTTTTCAGATCATGGGAATTCATCCATAGTTGGGTTCTCTAGTTTTCAGGAGAGAACCTATGAAGGATCTGAGCAGTCAAGTAAAAATGATGAGCGAAAACACCATGTTTTTTAGAGAAACTTGCAAGATAAGTCAATGATAAGTAGTCAACTTGACAAAGCACATGTGGAAAGAAATGAATTAATTCCTACTAATTATGTGGTAGTTGAGTCCATAGATATCCAGGAGAACATCCATAAAGAGTATGGGAAATCAGGTTTAGATAACATCACACCAATACATCCATGTTTGACTACTAGAGAGGGTTGACAACAGATTGTCCCCACATATGGAGAAGGTTGGGAAGAAGACATTCAAGGAGAATCAAGTGAGGAGCCAGTGATAATAAACTGACATGATGAGCATGATCATGTGGGGCAACATGAAAAATATAGTATGTAAGATGAGCCATTTCTGGAGAGTCAGTAAATGGTTCAAGCTGGAGCTATGATAGTTGAGCATCTAGTGCAGATAGATACATAGACATTCAGTAGGGCACCAAAATCACAAGTAGAGAACTTTCAGGGAAAGATCGCGCATTTCAAGACGCATCTTATTATTATACAATATTTTTCATTAGGGGAATTTTGAGGTCTAAAATGGCCTCCTAAGTAAATTATAAAATAATAGTGGAAATAAAAAAAATAGGATTAGATTGAATCATCAAATTTTAGAGGGAAAAAAGAAAAAAAACTATTTTTTAAACTTATATCTCTATGAGTTTCCTCAAATTTCAAGCGACAACACTCATTGGATGAAAAATTTGATTCCTCATTCAAGGAGTACCATGTTCCATGCTTTCGATGGACCCCGGTACACCAAAAATGAGAAATACATAAAAAACATGATTGCAATCACACTTTTTCATGTATTTCTGACTTTTCATGTAGCAGGGTCCATCAAAAGTATGAAAAATAGGTACTAATTGTATGAGGAATTAAATTTTGAATCCAACGAGTACTCCCGCTTGAAATTTGAGTAAAACCTTAGGGATATAAGTTGAAAATAAAAGTTAAAAAATTAGTTTTATTATTTTTAATCTTTTTACTTTTCTACCCAAAAAATGGTGAACCATCCTCCATGGTTCACATCATCATCTTGAATCCTATTGTTTTTTATAAATTTTATTTTGGTTCTACATTGTTCTTAGGAGGCCCATTTTAGACCTCAAAATTCCCCTAATTTCACACTCTAACTCTCGTATCCTGAAGTGTTTCACTTTGTGTCGTCGATGCCACAAGTGTTGAAAAGTGATGAAAGTTGTCGCGAACAATGTGTTCACCATACAAAATGTTTAGAGCATCCCTAAATAAAAGGAAGAAAACTTTCCTTCAAAATATTCTAAAAATCTTGCCAAAAACCTTGTTTTGCAAGCCCAACATGTTTCCCATAATTGATGTCTCACGCTAGTAACCTCTTGCATTACACTTTCCTAGCGCTACCAACGCGAATGTTATCAGACAAATCTGTGTTGGTCCCCTTTAGATAGTTTTTCCCAAAATGGAGGAGAATCTTCTCTTACTAGAAAGGCTCAAGAACAACGATGTGGTTTCAGGTAGTTGATGGTTGGAACGAGACCTCCCATTTCTGGACCTAGATCCTTCTTCCATGGATATCTCCCTTGAGATGTAGAACTCCTCCCTCTTTGCATGGATCCTCAACTCCCTCTCCTTCCCTATAAATGAAATCCCCACCATCCAATCTTGGTTGGTTGACATCCTTGTGCTGAATTGTGCCGAAATGCTGCCCATTTGCAAAGGAGAAAAGGTGTTTGAAGGCTAAGGCTTAGACTTGGAATATCGCCTGAAGGAAGCTTCTAACATCGAGGCTTCATTGGTTGAAATTCTCCCTTTTCATTCTATTTATAATACAATATATGTTTTCTTTCCATAAATGTGTCAATTATTGTCCATTTATTGTAATGCTCCTTGATATGTTACATACTTTTCATTATAAAATGTTTTGCTTTGCATGGTTTTTTTTTCACCACTTGATCTTTCTTGCAGGCACTCATCTACACCAGAGAAGAGGAGATCATGAGATTGGAAGCCAAATATTCAAGGTTGAAATCAAGGGTATTAGCATCAGAGAGAGGTAGGAGATCTATCCTCCTTTGCATTTTCTAATATGAATTAGGAAAGATTGCATGTAGTTGCTAGATACTCCCATAGGACTAGAGGGATCGTTTCTATCCACAGAAAGGATTTCCTACACAACACTTATGTTTTGAAGTAAAGATTCTAGACAACCCAATACATTATCTTATAGGAGAACATAAAATTGAGTATTTGGAAGGGGTATGTGCCAATTTAGCGGCCAAGTTTTCTAGTGTAGAGGAACGTCTCAAGTCCCTCACAAAGTAGTAGGAGGAATACATTTGAGAGTTCAAGCGCAACCCTCTACAATAGTACATAGATACAAATTGTAACACTACCAACCCACCTTTATACATTGGGGAGAGGAGGGAAGAGTTCTCCAAACAAGTGGATCAACATGAGATGAGCAACATGCAACATCTACATAATAGACTTATCCCATGTATAGGAAGTCATGCATTATTTCATTCCTACGGGATGGATTTGCAAGAGATTATGAGTTGGAGCTCTATTGATGGGTTGATTCCTAGGAGGATATGCATAGCCAAGGGAATATTTCAGCTTGGGCCCTTTGGCATGGGAATTGATGGAGGACTGAGATGGTACCAAAACTAATAGGTCCCAGGACTGAGGTGGCATTGGGATCTAGGAGAATCCATAGGGGGCAGGATTGACCAGAGGGTTGTTTGGGATCCAGATGAATCTGTCGAGGGAATGATTGGTCGGAGGAGTGTATGGGATCCTGGTATCAATGTACACATGCTTCTGTGGCGGATAACAATGTATTTCTTGAGGGAAAACAATATTTTGGTGGGAGGGTTTGTAATATTCCCTTTTTTGGATATGGTCAAAATGGAAGGAACCTACCAATGGTATTTGATATGGTATTTTCCTTCATTTTTCAAGGGAAATAATAAAATAAGGCTTCTATACAGTCCATCATGCCTATTAAAGGGGATAAGAGTTAGGAATTGGGATCATTATGAATTTATCTATCATATTGTGTTTTATTGAGAACTTGACGTGGCCAGTTATAGCTTGATCCCTGGCCAAAAACCCTCGAGTGAAATTTGTGTGGTGGATCCATCCAGGATCCAGAAGAGGGCTTAGTGTCTTAGATTTTTCATTGTTGAGCAGCTGTGTATGCCATTTGCAGGGGTTCCAATTTTATTGTATGGGCGTGTGTTATTTTCAACTAATATATAGATAATGGGTTGCATTTCTAGATCATGTCTGTGTTATTGTTCTTGTTGAAAGTTTATTTTTAAATTAGAACACTAAGTGTCCTAGATCTGTTGAAAATTTTAACGTTCGAGATCTTACACTAGCACTTAAAAATCATATGTTTATTTACAAATTCCCTGACAACCAAGGTGGGATCACATTCAACAACTTATGGAAAAAGGTATGTATCAAAAGTATACTTGGCCTTGGTACAATGTGGAATGAATCCATGCCCATGATCATATCAGACCAAATGCTTCATTCATATGGAAGGTGGTAGTCCAATTATTCCAGGAGATCAAAAAGTTTCTTGTATGGAAAGAGGGCAATAGTGAACAAGGACGAATTGGCATAGACCAATGAGTAGGGAGTGGAACAAATTATCGTCTCCCACTTGAGATTATTGTATTCCTTTAAGAACACTGTCAACACACTTTGGCCCAGGTCACATATGAGTACAATACATCTATTTGGGACATGGTTGGCTCTTTGCACGACATCTTCATCTCCCCATGGAATGGGCAGATCAATGGCATTGATTCATTGCTAGTTTAAATGTGGCCCATGTTCGCATAAGGGACAGAGAGGATTATCTGGTTTGGGTGCATGCTTCATCTAGTGATTACACTCCAAAATCAGGATATCTATTCTTCATTGAAAACAGGAAACCTGCAAAACTCTCATAGTGGTGGAAGAAGTTATGGAAAGTCGAATGTTCTGCAAAAACTCGCCTTTTCCAATGATTTATTTTGGATAATTGAGTCCATACAAGAGACACTCTTATCAAGTGTTGCATCATAAGGCTGAGCTGGTGCCCATTATGTAAAAATGATGGATATTTCATAAATCATCTTTTCTTCCTATGCTTATTTTCTCTAGCAGTCTAGTCCTTTGTAAACATTTCTCTTGGCTTCACATTTCAATGGCAGGGTGAGTCATATATGTCAGCATTGAAATCTTGGTGGAACACTGTTAATGCAAAGAAACTTAGAAGTTTACCATTGCTTATCTCATGCAGAATCAGGCCGCTCAAAATACCGAGGTATTTCAAGACAAGACTTCCATATCAGACAAAGCGGTTGCTTAAAATTTGGCCATCTACTCCCCGATCTCAGATTCTGACTCTCCTCCTCATTCATATATTATAGCAGAAGAAAATATTGACTTTACATATCCCTGGGCATATTTTTATGGTGCCTGTCTTTGCGAAGGAGATTACAGGGGAAGGGATATTCTTCATATATCACACAACCATTCTTTCATGATGAAAATTGGTTTGAGACAAGAAACTAATAAATTCATTAAGCTTATGAGTTTGAAGTTGCTTATGTCATTTTCCATTGAAAATGGAATTCGTTGAATTCAGATCTTTGGTGACTCAAATATTATTATTAATTGGTTCAACAACACAACTAGATGTCACATGCATATACTCAACCCCATTTTGGAGGAGATTTATCTATTAAAACAATCATTTGATGAAATTTTTGTCTATTACATTTACAGGGAAATAAATGGGGTTTCCAATGCTTTGTCGAAGGATGGTGCTTCAATGATTAAAGGATAATGACTCATTAATGAGCAAATCAATGATCAAGAGCATGGATTTTATCACCATCCCTTCATAAAGGGCTCTCTTAGAGAGAAATGAATAGCCTTTATCTATATTTATGTTAAACTTTCGTAGACTATATATGTTAAATGCTCAACACAACTCATATTTTTTTGTGGGGACTATTATTATATCTTATCTCTATGTATTTATCATGGATGTCATTTTATGTATGTATGTAGTTTTTTCTTGTGTAGCCATGTGTGGTGTTTTTTTCACCAGTGTTATCCAAGAATATTAGAATGTAATTTTCATACTTAATGAAAGTTTTTTTTTTCTTGGAAATAAAAACATTATTAAAATGAACTATATTTGTTAACCTCCAACTCCTTGGATAAACTATTTCAATGATCGATTAAACTTTGTAAATACTAATTTACAAATTAGTGAAACCATCTAAATTAAATGGTTGGTAAATACCAGGAGGCCTCCATCCATACTAAACACCAAAGTGTTTACTTTTATGATACATCTGACATTGTGGAAATTAATGAAATTATAACTTTATTATTATTATCATTATTAAAAATAATTAACATATTACTTAAACATATATACATTTTAAAAAAACATATAATAATAAAAATATAGTAAAGTAACAAACAAGTAATAAAAGTTTAATGACATTTCTGGATATGAAACTTTTTAATTAAATTGAAAGAGTAATAAAAACATAACTATCTTGTAGACAAATCTAAACTTTTTATCTTAAAATCTATCAGGACTAAAATCTTGAGATGGAATTAACTTTGATGCTACATTAGCCAGTAGATCTGCACTAGCATTCTACATTCTAGGTAAAGAAGAAATATTAAAGGCTAAGAAATGAATGGTTAATTCTTGGATTAATGATTGGTAATGCTTTAAATGTCCAGAATTACAATGAATGATATTTCTTACCTATCTAACAATGATTTTCGAATCTCCTAGAGGCTAGGACTTTCAAATATTTGATATTAAGATCAATAGCTTTGTACAAACCTTGGACTAATGCTTCGTATTCAACTATATTGTTTGTACAATTGAATTCTAGTCTGCAGGCTAACATGATTTTTTTCTCCTTCTGGGCTTATTAAAATACAGCTAGCGCCTGCACCATCTTCAGATTTAGAACCGTCAAAATAAAGAGTCCAAAATAAAGAATTAACTACTGCTTTATCTACAAAATTTATATATTTGGAACTATCTGTCTAGGAAAAATTCTCAATCTGAGAAACAACTACATTATCAAATAAAGGTGATAGTTGAGCATTGAAATTTCCCAAAAAGGACTCCGCTGAGTAGTTTCCAATAATGTTATTATTGAATTCTACTATCTCATTTACTCTTTCAGGATCTGTGACTGTATGCTTCATGAAATTTTCACGGTCTACCCGAATTTTATTTAGCTTTCAATTATATGGTAGCCACATATGCGACCAGTCTTTTGCAAAATACCCATGAAGTTTTTCATACCATCCTCGGCTTAAAACTAAGCCGTAAAACTCAGGAATATCAGCCACCAGTATATCAATTATTTGAGTAACCTTGGGATTTGATGACAATCTGATGGAAAAAGAATTTATTTCTATTACCACTGCTACTCTGGTTCTATCAAGTTGTACTATATGAAAAGGGGAACTCTGAGGAGTTATGTTTAACTTAGCACAGACTGATTTTGGAAATATATTATAGGAAGCCCATGAGTCTATTAAACAATTATAAACATTTTTATTATAGATCTCATAGGTTAAGAGAAATGGAGGAGTATGAGAGCTGGATTGATCACCTATCATAATCAAGTGTGTAGCATATATTTTAGTTTAAGGAGAAGGTGGCTTACCCATTTCATTAGCAGCTTGTACTATTACTGGAGCAGGTAAGGTTCAAGCAGGAACCACATTTAAGTCTCTAAGTAATATTTTATGCTGCTGCTTTAATTTAGTAAGCTCGTGAATTGAAATGTTGGCCCTAGTTTTCTTCATACCTTCAACTACATTATACTCAATAGTGTCTGAGACTACCATTGTCTTAGATATAGGTGGAGTATCTGAAGTAACGAGACTTGTTTGTGTAGCCTTTGAAGTAGACTTTTTACTTACTGATTTATTTTTAGCGGGCGTTGAAATCTTTTGTTGTTGATTTGGCTGCATTGCTTCAGTAGTCTATTTTCTCCTTGTACTCACAGGTAAAACTTCATGTTGTTCTTCACTTGGTAGGATGAAATCACAAATTCCATTTAGTTAAAATTCTTCTTCATCATCATCATCATCTTCTTCCTTTGTATCTTGATCAGATTCAGCATTAGATATGATATTTGGAGGTTGAGTATTAAAGGACTGACCTTTCTTAAAGTTCCTGAAAGTCTTTTTTGAGCTTGAATTTTCAGTAACTTGTTTCTTGATATCTACCATCTCATTTGCCATAGTCTTCAAAACTTTTTGAATATTTTCCACATCAAAAGGGTCTTTTGGTAGCTTCTTTTTAGAATCATCTTTGAAAGATACATTTTTTGATTTTTTATCTTCTTGAGATATTTTTTTTCAAGAGCAGTTATGCGTTTCTCTACAGATAGAGATTCCTTCATGTTTTCCGCAAGTGTTGATAGTTTTTCTCTATTAAAAAAAATAGCTATATTGGATGGAAGAGATGAAATATACCACTCAATTTGAACTTCTTCTCTAGGAACTGATGTAGCAAGAATTTTATTGAGTAATTTATTAAATCTTGAATTAAAATCTTTTACCTTCTCACCTATTTTAGCTTTTAGATTTTATAAATCATTGATAAGCATAGCAGTGGTCCTGTCATCCCCAAATTTAGCTATAAATTGTTCTTCGAACATATTCCAGCTAGTTATAGAACGGGCAGGTAGTGAAAAATACCAGGATCATGCGGATCTTATTAGAGTATATGGAACTAATCTTACAACAAAATCTTCTTCAACTACTTATTTTAGATTGATGGCTAACATAAAATTGTGAATGTGTTCTTCTGCTGGAAGACCGTCATTAGGATTAAATTTAGGTAACCACCTTTCAGGATATTTTGGAAGAGCATGAAAAGGAGCGGGCATATTTACAGCCCCTGGACTGTTCCATGGATGGCCTAACATTGGAGCATGGGTGGATGTGATGGATTGAGTTTGAGTTGAAGAAGAGGCAGGCTAAGTGCTAGGACTAGTTGAAGGGATAGTAGTTTGAGTACTAGAACTAGTTAACGTAACATTGATTGTTGGAATGGAAGTTGTGGAAGTGAGTGGAGGTAATTATGAAGAATGGGATAAGATATCGTTGGAGATTGACTCTGATTGAGTCCTATTTATTCTCTTTCGATTACTATTGATGGGAAATTCAAAAGGAAGAATTCCTGTCTTTTGACTTTCTGATCGAGTTAATATTCTTCGAGGTTGTAAAGAAGACGAAATACTCATATCCGATATTTGAGAAGATTCAGGCTTTTCAGCAGAAATGGATACTCTCTCTAACTTTTCTATCAAAGACTGAACTTTTGGGGAAGCTAGATGAGAATCAGGATATAATATGGGTTGAGTATCACTGGGATACTTAGGAGAAGGATGATCAACTTTAGATTTTAAATATGAGGATCTAGATAATTTTCTGGAATTTGACGGGGATTTAGAGGGAGAGAGACTCTTAGATTTACCTTTTGATTAATCAGACCTTTTTTCCATTCACAAGGCCCTCCTTCTAGCGCCAGAATGTTGAAGCCTCAGGATTTTTCTGCCAAAACATGGGGGAAAACCTCTGGACCTTAAAGAAAATCCTTTTCCTTTTGGTGTGACTAGGGATGATGGGACCAGTTTCCCAATAAGGATGATTTTGGGGTGTGTTTTTTATTATACAACATGCAATGGAAAATGATTCTAATATATCACATGCATTTATCTAAACTATCTATTCTATTATATACCCGAGGGGTTTCTTCCTTTATGCGATCTAAAGAGATATCCTTCAAGTATTAGTAATATAGATCATTTAACAGTTGAAAGAGATGAAAATTATGTAAGATGATTCTTCTAAAAAAATTGTTTGATTAGAAGAATTGTGAAAAATATATCGCATTCATATGTGTGATTATATATTCAATAAGAAATCACAGACAAATATTATAATAGATGTGCATGTAACGTTCATCTATAATAATGTTTCAAATATATAATGCAATAAAAATATTACTGTCAATTTATAAAGCAATACTTAATACAAGTGAATAGAAGTACCATATGTACGAAGTTTTACTCATGTAAACTGACAATAATTGATCTGCTCCTCTTCACTTTCAAGAAATTTAAAGAGTACAGTAGTGCAACATCAGTTAAACAACTTTAATTGTCAAAAGATAACAGACTGTGTTCCATTAATTCATCAAAGCATTCACAAACTTACAATAGTACATTCTTTGCAAATGTTTTTGACAAATTTCTGAACCCTTCTCTAAATGCGTGAGAGGGGTTTAAATACTAAAATAACTATGTTCTAAAATATATTATTACAATAAAATCTAGGAGGTTTCAAACAACCATCCTCGTAAGACTAAATTTAACTACAATCTAGGAAAATAAAGTAACAATATGACTTAAGAGTTCTGATCTTTCTTTTGGATTTACCCCCAAAATTGACAAATATCTAGCATGAGCTTAAGCTGAGCTAGCTGTGAAATCTGTGATCCGACCTGTCCTTTGAATATCACATTTGAGAGTGTTGGCTGCGATCTTCTTGTTGAATCTGTTAAAGACTGCAGGGTTTGGTATTGATGATAAGGTTTGATCAAAAAATTCCAATAATTTTCTTGATCAAACTTATTTACTTTTTTAATTATTTCATCTTGTGTTTCTGGCTTTTGTTTCCATTGTGTTTCCAACTGTTTTACTTCTGAAAGCACTTCATACATGCACTATTTGATAAGTTCTGCTTTCACAAGCTGTTCACACACAAATTCAGTAATTTCTTTTGCCAACTTGAATGCTTTCGCTGCTGCTTTCTCTGTGCTTCCCAAAATTTGAATAAGATTTCCTTGTGGGACTTATCTACCTAGGGTAGATCAACTTCCTTTCCTGAGTCTGATGCTCGCCATTGAATGTGTTCATTGATTTTCTTCTCGATATTCTCACATTGAAGTTTCTGGATAGCTACTTGTTGGATCAATATTTCACTTGAGTCACAATAAGAGCCAATAATAGAAGCTTGTTGGCAAAATACTTCTTATTGTTGCTTTAACGTAGCATTTACATCCAATGCTTCCTTTATGAATTTCTCTAACTATGGTTGGCTTTGTAATTTGGTCATTGCTGTTTCCAGTTGTGTTTTCTTCTCAGTGATTTCTGCTTGATGCTGCAAATTAAGAATCTCAAAATATTTTTGAATATGGACATCTTCAATTTCATTTTCTCGCTGGAACAACCTCTCTAATTCTTGTATTCTATCTTATTTATGCTTCAGTAACATTTTAACCTCAGTAGATTTATCAACAATGGCAGTAGCATATGCCCCTGCAAACTGCGATAGTTTCGTTAAATGTTTAGTAGGATCAGCTAGAGGATCCTTCCACAAAATATCAACACATTCATTTGTAATATCTAAGACTATCTCATGAATTCTTCTCCTTTTTTTTCTCTTGACTACAACCTTATGACTAGGACTGTAGAAGATATCCAACGAAGGGATTTCCTCAACTTGTAACACTATATGTTCTATAGGATAAGCCAGAATGATCTCTCGATCATGAGTTTCTGGAACTTGTTGTAGTGGTGTAAAAGTTTCCACTAACTTCTGGGAATGTTCAGGTGTCTGAAAACTAATAGCTTGATCAGTATAGGGATTTGTTTTAGGAGTTTTTATTGCTTTAGAAAACTCATCCCATTCACTATTCAAATTATTTGGTTGGGACTTTCCTGACTGATCAAGTGTATCTTGACTTTAATGAACTTATTGAGAAGTTGACTTTGTTCCATTGCTTCCTTTTTTATCCTGCATCTCAATCTCTTGGATTACTTGATCAATTATCTTTTCTAGGTTTTCCTTTATGTTCTCAGATTCATTTTCAAAATGATTCAAATTGTGAGATTGATGCTGTGATTGTACTGACTCATATTCAAACATATCTTTCACTTCATTATCCAAGCTAATACTTGGAGTATGTATGTTGACATCTTCAATAGTTAACAAGTTAAGAGGAATTCTCTCCAGTCTCTTATTTCTGTATGTTTGGAAGGCTTCCAAATCATCTTGGTTAATTTGATTGGATGCAAACATAATTATATCTGAAAACTTTTCCAGGCCTTGAAAGAAATCATCAAATCTATCTATTTATTTTACAAAAGGTTTCATTTTGAGCTCTGTGATGTGGTTTTTAATTACATCATTTGGATCATATGGCCACTTTGGAATTACTACCAAATTCAACAGATTAACCTTTGAAACTTCCTTGTAGTCATGACCGATATCAAAAAGTGTAAAAGTACCGCACTATAAAGGAAAATTAGGCCAAACGACCTTCTTAGCATCTTTAAGCTGTTTAGAATTACCATTAACAAGTTGGTAGGCTATCTCTCTTGCAAGTAACTTATCAGGAACATAATATGGTAGGTAGTGGGGAGAATCATAACTCCCAAATACTTTGATATATGCGAAACTTTCCTCTGCAAAACATCTAGCAACAGAAAGAATATTTGTACTAGCCTCTTTGGAAACCCTAGGGGCTTTCTCGTTAAATATCATTTAGTGCATAGGCAACATGACTCTATGGAAAATTTTGTAAAAATGCAAATAGAAGTTTGAATCCCAAAGGGCTCTGTGATAAATATGGATTGGAGTAGGGTCTTGGGTTGTCCATTTCCATCCCATGGTAGGAAAACTAGAAGAAAAGAAAATTGCATCCATGACATAGGCACTCATGTAAAAGGGAGGTATTTCTATAGATGAAACACTTATTTTACTCCTATACTCCATGATGTGTCTAGATAAATTATCAAATAGGATATTTGCCCAATTCAAAATTAAAGAATTGATAATTGTGCCAATTAATGGGATCTAATATACAACAAACCTAGTGGTATCAGGTTTGACATATAATCTAGACAACATACCGGTAGCATAACAGTAAGGGGAAGGAATTTGGGCAATTGGGTGCGTACCGAGTTTATCTCGCTTAAGTTTGTGTTGGTATTCTTTCCATTCCTTTATGACTTTCATCAGATCTGGATTTTTGTTTCTAAAGCTTTGAAGAAAAGGCTTGTCATATTTCTGCTGCGGGGAGGGTAGATGGTACATTGCTTGTAAGTCTTCTACCCTGAATGACCCAATATTCTTGTCTTTTGAATCTTTGAATGTTCTGTCTTATATGCTTAAGTGGTCGATTACCCACTTAACGATGTCTGTATAGGGAATAATCTTTGGCCTTGCTGCTACCTTATGGACGAATGAACATGCGACGTCGAAGTAGGTCGGGTTTGAAGAAACAGATTCACGTGCTGAAGAAACTTTGTCTATTACTCTTGGATTTTCATCCTCAAAAATATTATGCATTGCTTCCCATGATGAAATGCCGCAATCCTTGTTGCAGGTGGTGTCTGAAAAGAAGGGAGACATATATGAATCTTTGGTAGATGATGCTTTGTCAATTTCTTTGCCTTTCTTGTTCATTTCAATTTTCCTCACTCTGTTAAGTGGTCTCCTGATTTCAAGAAAACAGAGCGAACATTAAAAGTATAGAGAATAGGGTGAAAAAAACAGAATTGAAACAATTGCGGCATTCAATTACTTCAACAAATGCTCGAAGTAGATATGAATCTATCAAAACCTTACTTCTATTAAATGTTATTAATCACCAATAATATTTATAAATCAAATCTCTTACAATTTCACATGAAATGTCTATCGTTCAACTTAAAGACGTTGGATCTCATATTTCAGTTTGATATGACATAAGTTATTTCACATGCTTGAGTAATTAAATTCCATTCATCGCATATCACAACTTATAACTTTTTCATTTATGACTTTACCCATAAATTCTATGAAATGCGATCTGCGCAAATCGCACATCGCAACTTTTATGCGGTAAATGAATTTGCTTTCAGTTAAGTCCTGCGAACTGCGAAGTGCGCATTCAAGAAGTCAAGTGGATGCGCTTTATGGGACTTTTGAGCTTTATGTTTATTACTTTACTAGCTCGCCACGTCTGCATAATTGCAACTTATACCGAATTTCCTTATAAGTTTGATCGGTTAAATGAGATGCAATGCGATTTTAGTTTATAACGGCGATTAAAGCATTTGCAATAAGATTTTAATATAGCTTTGGAAAAAATTTAGCACATTTTGCAGCCCACATGACTTAGTGGGTTTAAAGTCTTTTAAGTTTGTAAGTTATGCGGTTTGCGATGCACACTAAGGAATAAAGCAGAAAAGCACAAATAAACTTTACTTCCTAAAGTTTTTTGACTTAAAACTAAAAATAAATGAAAATAATTTTTCTAATTATTTCTAAAGGGTCCCCATTTATTAAAATAAATTGGGGGTGTTGTATAGCACAACAACATGCCATCCCTACAACATAGCTAATTCTTTGCGACGAAAGAGCCTTTGAATCCTTGGGATTATAGGCATGTGCCTTAATATCTTAAAAGGAGGACCACGTGATTTACCCTTATTTTTTGATTTATTATACCTATCATGCCCACATTTCGAACATATCTCTTTGTTTGCATATTATCCTCTTTATAGAATACAATCATTTGGACATGCATGATATGATATGTACTCAACACCAAAATTTTCAACAATTTCTTTGCTTCTTCGCAGCTACGGAAAGACATTATCACTTGGAAGAACCTTATCTTTGAATAACATGTAGTTGGTGATCATGGACAATAGTAAATGTACATTAACGCTAATATAATTATTAATGTTCATAAAATTGACCATTTTTAATGTTCATTGCGTGATTATATTTCTCAAAATATAAGGGAGGACTTTATGGTAACATACCTCAAAATTTTCGAGAAACATGCATTCGACAAGCCAAAATTTTCTTTCAAGTTATACAATAACATCGTTGTCCCCAACTGGGTAGACTTTGATTGACCGCTAGGTCCAAAGAGAGGGGTGGTGGAAGCAAATTTAAGGTTTTCAAAAAAGGTGTCAATGATATGAGCGTCATCCCCTAGTTGATCATCGTTCTGGAATGCATCTAACAACATTGTCTCCATGGCAGTCATATCCCTTAAGTAATCATCCATACCAACCTCTATTTGATTCCCTCCATTTCCATCTTGTGAAGAACTACTATTGATGTAGTCATTCCTAATTGGTGAAAATGGACATAGTGGGAATTGAATAGGTGGTTGATTCAACCATTCTTGGTATCATTCCTCTCCGATATTTTATCTTAATTTAGTCTTCTCTCGATTTTACATTGTCGTGGGATGCAAGGGAATATGGTAGGTAGGTCGCTCATCATCACTAGAATCCTAATAATTTTAAAAAATATATTTGAACATGATTAGTACAAAACATATGATATAAATTAGTAAGCACGTCGATAATGCATGATTAATTAGTTTGACATTGAAATAATTAAATTAATATACCAAACAATTATTATTACCATCATTGTCCCAGGGATGTGGCTAGAAGATGCAATATTGTTATAATTGGTAGGGTGAAGCAACTGTCCATTTTCATCTACCAAATGCCCCTTGCGATATCCTGCTCCTGATAAGAGCTTTCAACATTTCGAAGGTGTTTTAATATTTTGTGCATCTGAACTCGATTATGAATCTGTATAAACCTGCAAATTTTTATACATTATAAATTTTATTAAGATGATTGACATGGAGAAAAAAACATAAATTCAATTAGATAATGAAATATAAATAAAATCTAAAGTAAATATTACGTCTCGAAATGGATAGGGAGAAATCCACAATGGACTTTGAGAAATATTATGGAATGATCTGGATTTTGAAGAATTGTCCATTCAATATAATTATGATATTTTATCCCTATATTTGAGCAAAATCAACAATAAATTTTGGTGTACACACCTAAAAGTAATTTCGGTGCCTTAAAAATGGACTTATTGTTATCGGTGCTAATGTACAGATAACCACACCGGTGCATTTTAGTTACTGTGTACCAGTGCAGTGTTATTAATTTACACACCGGTGTCGAATAGTCGCAAATAAAAAAAATGCAACTTTGTTTTTTTTAAGTGAAAAAAAACAGTAAATTGAAAAATGGGCGGAAAAATATTTTCGAAAATCTAATTTCATAAAACAATTCTTTAAATAGTAAACAATTTCGTTATCTCATTATTTTTGCAAAAATTTTCAAGTATAGATTTGCACGAGACATGCCTGGAGCAAGAGAGCACGAGAGCACTATGGAGCAACGAAATACTTTCAAACATAACTATTTACACAATCATAATTCCAAACCTCTGGTGATTCAAACATTGTAACATAGAATTTCAAACCATATGGTGATTAAATTTTATTGTTTATTTTACATTTTCTGCAGTGTTTTTTATGTAGTAAATAAAAAATTTAAATTTACTGCTCATTTTAAGGGAAAGAAAAATCCATTCTTACGCTAAACCTTGGATTCTTTTTGTTTTTTTTTTTTTTTTGTTTCTTCTTGTTTCTCGTTATTTCCGTAAATAGGGCTTTTCATTTTAGATTTATAGGTTCGTATTGATATATATATATATATATATATATATATGACATCTAACCCACGGGACGATTTGCATAGTCGGATCCCAATCCATGTCGGCCCTTGCGTGAATTAAAAAAAAAAACAGAATTTTTTTAATAGGCTCGCCGTATGTAAAATAACACACTGGTGTGTTGTTTTATCACATCGCACCACACATGTATTTTTTGATAAAAACAATTTAAAAACATTTTTTTTTAATCAGTGCGCCATGTATAAAATAGAGCTCCATTGCGCTATTTCATTATAGCACACTGAATACGTACTATTTGACAAAAATTTTTATTTTGTTTTATGTCTTTGTTAATCGTTGCACTGTTTAACATATAACGCACTGTACGGTGTGTTAGCCACCTATAAATTTTTGTCAAGCAAACATGTGGCTAAAATGTTTTTGAGCCTTCAAGAAATACATTTCCTCTAAAAACATATCATTCTTGAAGCCTCCTGTGTCTTTTTCCCTTTGAAGAATCCTCACTGTTGTTTCCAGTTAAAAATCCCCTATGTTTGTGGAAGAAAATGCTTAGAAGACCTCCATTTCCCCTTATTTTCATTCCCACTAAGCCCTGTTTTCATCACCTTTTTTCCCCTTTCAAATTTCTCCAAAATCCCTCATTAACCCTCTAAATCATCCTAACTCCCTTTTAAACCTTACAAATATCTTTTTTCTCACTTAAAAAACCCTTTTCCTCTCTACTGAATCCCTCTTTTAGCCTTAAAAAGCATTAAAATCAAGCCAAAAACCTACTTTTACTTTATAATAGGCTTAAGCCCCTTTTGGCCAGCCCCTTAACTACTTCCCCACCATATGCCCCACGCCTAGGACCAAGCGCTAAAGCCTTGGGCGCTTATCGCAATCGGAGATTTGTGAGAGTGCGTTTTCCTTTGTTAACTTGAATTTCTCCGATGCGAGGTC
Organism: Pinus albicaulis; assembly: GCA_034641835.2. Classification (NCBI taxonomy): domain Eukaryota; kingdom Viridiplantae; phylum Streptophyta; class Pinopsida; order Pinales; family Pinaceae; genus Pinus; species Pinus albicaulis. The sequence goes on along the minus strand of CM076579.1, from coordinate 299,658,325 downwards.
CTTTGGTCTATAAACCATGGGAGTGTTCTGAGCCATTGATCTCCATAGATCTAACGGTTAGTGCTTGTCCTGCAATCCTCCATCACTCCTCTACATTTACCCCTCCAATTACATGTAGACCATTGATCTCCCTGCCAGATCCAATGGCTATCGCGTAATCATATCACCGCCAATCGTACCAATCCCATGTTACCAACCCCTCCCGATTAGCAAGCCCCGATTGAATCCTAGTCGTTCATCCATTTGGATCCAACAGTCCATATCACTCCTTTCTCTGCTCAGTTGCCCCCTCGTCTTTCCCCCTCGGGTCAAATCTCCACCGTTGATCCTTCTGCGGATCCAACGGTCCTGGTGTAATCGCAGTTTAAAACTCAAATTTTATGTCCCCGCCTCCCTTCGATGCGATTGGATCTCTGTCGTCCATCCCTTTGGATCCAAGGACCCTCATTCTCTCCGCCTTTTCACATACCCCTCTGCTTCTCCGTTCCCTCTTTTAATCCTGATCGTCCATCCTATAGTTCTGACGGCTGAGATCAAACCCGCCTTTGACTGTCCCCACATTACCAACCATGCAACTGTCTGTATCGCGCTCCATCCATCACCGTCAAATCTCATGGTCCCAGATCCAACGGCCAACATACATATCGAATTTTTTCTTCGTCCGAGTTTTAATAGTTTTAAATCACGCGATATGCGTGGTTTTATTTCGCCACGTGTCGGGTGGCGGACCATATCGTGTGATTTTGGGCAAATTTCCAAACCAGGCTTCCGCTGCGTGAAAAAAATGGTTTTTCTTCTAAAAACCACTTCGCCCACCTTTGTTCCCGAAGCCCATCTAAAAGATCCCAACGTTGATCTGTACAGATCTACGACCCTCATTCTATCGCGCATTTCATTAATATTTTTCCATCGGGATACCATAGAGCTTCATCTTAGCATCTTAACCGTTGATCTCCTCCTGAGATCTAACGGTCCACAATCAATCGCCCTTCGCCCATACAGGTCCCACCATTCATGGCCTGATTTCACTGCATTTTCATAGCTTTTCTTTGTATTCCGCCTAACATCAAAACTTTATGTTATAACATAAAATTCTATTTCTTTCGCACAACCTCCCAAAAGAGATCCCCACAGTTAATCAACGCTATCGATCACCTCCATCTAACCTAATCAGACAGTTCAAAAGTGATCCTCCATCAGACCTCCATCAGATCATTTTATTGCCATTACGCAACATTTTTCACCATTTCCTCCACTACAGCCATTGATTCCGTTGCTACGTTGCCATTCCCACGGTCCTCCACAGTGTCCACCACCACTCCCGCATGGATTTTCTTAACATATTTGTGTATTTTGTAGGGTTACATGCGGTGGAAACCGCCATTTCTCACAGTCACTATCATAGTGACACAGAGCGCAGAGGAGGCCATTTTCCGAGCCAGGGATTGCGGAGAAAATGCCTGGGAAGGTGTTTGAATGAAACATTCCATTAAAGAACTAGTGTTTAACTCTGTTAAACTTCCAGCGCCATTAAAATTACATTTTCACAGACAGAGACAGTCACAGAAGCGGAAAATATTATCAGTGAAGAATTAAAGAGGTTTAAAGCCTGTTAGTGAAGATTTTAAGCTTTAATTCAGTGTTTAAAGGACGGATGTACCAGATTGAAAACCTTATGATTAACACAGAAGGCCTAATAACGCCTAAAGCATAGAAAACAATCTTATCATTGTCTCACATCAGCAGAAGGTTCTTTCCCATGAAAGGACAAGTTCCCATACTGTTTTTTATTCTACATCGAGCTCCTGAGAAGATCTCCACCCTGACAGAAAGTCCTAATGTTGCCAGAGCATTTGTTATGTAGTATGGCAGACCTAAAAGTAATTTAACTGCCTTACTAGTCACAGAGTACTACAGAGTACTGCAGCCGAAAGTACATCAAGGAACATACCTGGAGTTACTATCAGCCTGTCGAAGACCACTCTTTCACCCAAAAATTACTGAAGATCAATGCATAGATATTAAGACAGAATGGGCCTCGAGCCTTTCCTCCTAATTTTGTTTTAATGTTTCATTTAAAGTTTCATCTACCTCCTCTACCTCTCTCTCAGCTATAAGAACTCAAGAAAAACACAATGTAAAGGTTGTTGGTTGTTGATTGGATATCTGTGAATTGTAAGTTGTTTCTCTTGAGATATAGTCCTGTGTGTAAAGTTGTAAAATAGGCTGAGGAGATGATTTCAAAATGAATATCAAGATGTTGGACAATGTTGTATATGACTGGTGTTTCTCTTTAATATGACAAGCAATTTCTTTGGATCCTGATTTAAAGCAACGGTGATGTGTTCTATCTTTGTCTCTGTTTTCCTTCTGTAATTCATTACATTTCATTTCTCTGGTAAGAATCAGAAATCTGGCTTAGGATATACCCTTACATGGTACCCTAATGCTCCTGCTCTTCTTATCTTTAATGTTTTCTACTGATGGTGCTATCTGAGAACTAATTCAAGATAATTTAACCAATGTAGTAGTTGTTATTCACTGCTAACTGATGTATGAATTTATGAATCTGTTCTTGGATGTTCTTGTCTGGTTTTAATTGAAAGAATTGGGATACTAGGAGTTTAGAATGTTGATTCTGTCTCACTAGGGTATTTTTCAATCAATTTAACCTTTCTAAGTTCCCTTAAGTTGAATGTTGAAGCATTGAAAGTTCAAAGCCTTTCTTTGATCTCAGGCTTCACCTTTTTGTTTAAATATTAAGTGTTTCTTGTTGTCTGAAAAGTTAGCCTTTTAGGGGGTGGATCATAGGTGTTTAATGGCATGCCCTATCCCTATATCTTCTTCCTAAGTGGTCACCTCAGAGGTTTCCTTGTCATTCATCTTCATTCCTTATCATTTCATACCACACTATCATCTTTAAAGATCCTCTGTTTTAGATGACTAGCCTAATTGAAAGCCTTGGATACTGAATAGCAAGTAAACCATTTTATGACTCCATTGCCCAATGGTCTCGAGTGTTCCCTGAAGTATCTCTCCTTTGCTTAAAATATTCTTTGTTCACCCTTTGTCTCGTATTGAACCCTTCTTTCATGTTTCCCAACAACCAAACAAAACAAAACAAACCTTGTGCCTTATAACTAGCCTAATATCTTGAAACTGAACTTCAAAGACATATACCTTTGCCTTTATAGAGAGATCCCTCCTTGGACCCAGGAGGGCTACATCCTGAGGTCCCAAAGTGGTTTTGATGTTGTCTTATCTTTTGGTAGAGCCAAACATGCCAAAACATATGAACCCCAACACGGTGGTCCCCTATTTTCACGGTGTGTTTATAAGAATATGTCGCACCGCCCCCTTCACGACATATTATGCTACAAAAACTAACACTAGAGGATTTTTATTAATTTGTCTATGTTAATCAGTGTGCTAGTTAACATATAACACACTAGTTCTCCTTGTTGACAGAGAGCACAGTGCGATGTTTCTACTATTTTGGCAGTGCATTTATAAGAACACGTCATACCGACATCTGTGTGCACATCATTAAAGGCGCACCATTTTCTTCATTTTATTTGTTTTTTACCTGAAAATTTTATGATTTATTTATAAAATATATTAATGAATGGTATGGTACAGGTTTCATATTGATAAAGAAATGGCTGACAAGAGATCAAGTAACAAAAATATTGATAGCACATCAAGAAAAGAAAAAAAGGCAAGTTCTTTGTAAATTCTTTACAAAAATTATTATTTTTGAACTATATGTAAGTTTAACTAATATGTATTGTTTACTGTGTATCATGCAGAGCCATAAAATGACAAAGCTCGATAAGGTTATTTCTGATCTAGGACCAGAATAACATAAAATCTTGATGGAAAAATTGCAAAAGGATGAATCAGGTGAATGAAAAAGTACTATCGATCCAATCTAAGTTTCTTTTTTTAATTTTCATTAATAATATACTTGAAAATATTAGATAACATGTTTCGAACAATCTATTAATTCACATATGTTTAATGTTCTAGATGGACCAACAACTCAGAAAATGAATGTTGTTCTAAGAAAAGAAAAAAAAATAGAACATGCAAATGAAAATGAATTGCCCCTTAGCTCATCTAGAGTGGTGCTAGAGGCTAACGAAAGGGGGAAAAACTTTTACAAAATTTTGATGGATCTAGTGGAACGAATTTATGGACGTTATTTCCACTTACAATACAAAAATCAATACAATGATTCCAAGAATCAAATTTTATCTAAACTGCAGGATGAGTTTCCAGAGAATTGGTCAATGAGAGATGCCAAACTTTTAATAGGAAAAACATACAACACCAAAAAAGAAGAAATGAAAAAGTAATATTCCTTTAAATGTTTTTCTAGAATTATATTTATATATTACTAGAAAGCAATCATTTATAAATATCACTTTTGTTATATTTACTTTTCATATATCAATATAAAAATTAAATAGTTTATTGTCATGTTAGATTTTTAGGAAGATTATGAAAATATCAAAGGATGAACGAGCTGATATCAGAAATATGCCAGTAGGAATGTCCAAAAAGGTGTACAAGGAAATGGTCAAAGAAATGGACATAATTGCATCACACGAGGAACCATCTCAACAACAACGTGCTTCAAATGTAATATGTAATAATTGAATTTTTCGATTAGGTACAATAAATAAACAATGTAGCATTAAATATTAATTTTCAATTATTTTCTTACAGAAAAGAAAAGAAAATAGAACCCATTCAACAGATAAAACTTGAGGAAAATGGTTGATATCTAAGTTTGTGAGTAATTGTTACTTCCTTATAACAACTTAAATAGATTTCATTTTTTGTATATTTTAAGTTGTTTTATAACAATAATCATTGAATGTCTTCAAACAAGTGCTAACATACAAAGAAGAACCATCAGACGAATTGATTGACATTGGGTTAAATATGGGTTTTCAGTGTATGTTGGCATATCATAAATTAATTGTGGAATTTGTAAGCATCTATTGATCTTGTTTTACTTATCTCCATCTATAATTAATAGAACAAAAAAATCTTTTATATTAAATATATGATTTGTTATGGGGTATAAAACATGCAGGAAACAAAGTATGGAACTGCACCAACAAATGAAATGTTGAAATATGTCATGAAATTTGGTTTTGAAAAATGTGTATATTTCATGAGTCAATTCTTGCTATGGTATGCCATTTATTTTCAATTTACATTGATGTATATTATTTAATATTGCAATTTTCATTATTCTCACTAATGTATATACACTCATTACAGTTTATTTTTATGTTTGTATACAGAAGGGAAAGAAGAAGAAAACAATAAACACCGTGAACAAAACATTCCTCAAAATAACCCAAGTCGTGGAAGTAGCTTGAGCAGGGAAAACAGTTCAAGAGAAGAATGATGAACATTATGTTTAGATATCAAAGCAAGACGTATTTTTTGAAATATTTGTCTATGAAATCAGACATTTTGTTTAATGTAATGGACATAGTGTCCCAATTGAAAGACAAAGGGATACCAATAACTGTCCCATTTTGTATGACAAAGAGTGCCTTATTCATATATATATAATAAAATATGTTTTGATTTATTCTATTGTGTTCTCCATTGTCGCAGTGAAATGTAACACTATTGATTAAATATATGGATAAATAAATATTATAATGAAGAGATGTGAAATTTGATAATATGGTATGGAAAATTAATCAAAACATCACATTCAAATGCACTAATAAAAATTTAATTGATATGAATACTGTTATAAGATATGTGTCTACTTTTGATGAATAATGAATTTTAAAAAATTACAATAATTATGATATGATATAACAAATTAATCCAAACATCACATTCAAATGAACTAATAAAAATTTAATTGATATGAATAGATTTATAAGTTATGTGTCAACTTTTGATGAATAATGAATTGAAAAAAATCACAATAATTGCACTGTCACAGGTCGATGTTTCTAAAAAATACAAAATGAACACTGGTGCGTGTTAATTACTGTTCACCGGTGCGTTTGTATGCTAATTTGCACCGGTGCGTTTCTATGACCTATGGGAACTTAAAAAATACCAATACCAATTAGAATGCTTGGTGTGTTTGTGCGATATTGTGCATCGGTGCATTTATGTGAGACTGCTCACCGGTGCGTTTATACGACCTATGGGCACTACACAAATACCAATACCAATTAGAACGATCGGTGCGTTTGTGTGATACTGCACGTCGGTGCGTTTGTATAATACTATGCACCGGTGTGTTGATACGACCTATGGGCATTGCACAAATACCAATTAGAACAGCCCAGTGCATTTTATCACCTACAGTGCACCCGGTGCGGTTTTAGACCTTAACGACCCGGTGCATGCACCTTCGACCGCCCTGGGGCGACTGTCTAGCTGGCACGCACTGGGACATTGCTAAACACCCCGGGGTATCCTAAATTTTTTTTCCGTTTGGTGCTTGGTAGGTTTACAGTACTGGTGCGTTCATTGTAAAACGCACCGGTGCATTGACACCTGATTAGCGCACCGATGAGAAAAACATTCGTAATAACCTCCGACCACCTAGTTTTTTCAGTTGTGTTTAAATTCTGTTAGAAGCTCCGCCAAAACCTCCGTTATCGAAAATAGATGTTGTAGCAAATGTTTTTTTGACAATTTTGACCAATTTTATAACATTAAAAACCTCTGTTATAACCTCCGCTAGAGGGTCTTTTCTTTGTAATGTCTTGAAGAATAATTCTCTCCCTCTTATCTTGATACATCTCTTACACCATATATTTCATGATGTATAGATTCTGCAACATCTCTTTATAAAAGACTTTTGCAATGGAAGACTGACTAGAAACAATGCTTAATGAAGCTTCCATACACCTGCAATGCATACAAATCTTATTTGCTGTGTTTTGAGAACTGAGCTCTCAATCTTGACCTTCTCCTTCACACATAAACTTGCACACAGTTAAATTATCCTTGCACAAATTCAAAAACAAATAGCTAATTCTTCTAACTAACCTTGGCTAAAATGAACTATACTTTGCTCCAATACCAACTTGATTTCAATATGGGAAAACTAGTTTTGTTGTGCTGAATCCCTCATTAATTAAATAAAAATGTGTTTAGGATCGTCTCAAGTTAGCCACTTGTGAAGGGGTTTATGTGTCAAGTTTTAAGTGTATTTGATGGGTAATTTATGAGTTAATTAGTTTTTAAAAACTCATGTACAAAAAATAAAATACAGAGAAATAACACATAGCATACACATTACACAATAGATGATAACAGAGTTCACCCCTCTTGGTCTACATCTCCATGGACCTGCTTCAACTTGTTATGCCCTCTTGGGATTAATGGTATTACATGAACCTAAAATGCTCCAATGGCTTTTCAACCTACTCCATTGGCTTCAGAAGATCGAAAAACCTCAAAAATGACTATTCAATCTTTGAAAATGGTCTCCAATTGATCTATGCATGACCACCTCCTGGTGGACCTAAGCTTCTTTAATATTCAAAGTGGAAAAAAACACTTTCAGAAATGCTCCAACGCGTTTGAAAAATGTTTCATTATGTTCAAAGCATGCCAATCTTCTGGGAATGACTCTTCTTGAACCAAAATTGGTCGAAAATTGGTCCAGATACGCTTCATTCAATTTTCCTAAGAAATCTCCTCCAACTCTAGAGAAGCCTCTAGTTAAGGGCGCCAAAGTTGGCAGTCCGCCGAAACTGGTGGAGCCGCCAAAAATACCGCTACATTAAACTATTGTTTAATTAATGTTAAACTACGGATTAGAAGGGATAAGTGTGGATTAATAGCGCACTAAGCGCGTTTATACAAATCATGTTTAAAAAACTTTAAGCAGTGAATTATGTTAATTAATATGAATTACAACTTTAATCCTCCGCGTCTTAACACCGCCTGTGCTTGTTATGTGAAAAGGTCGTATCGGGAGGGGGCTACCCCCCTCCAAAACCCCAGTATCAAATCCATATGGCAACAAATAGATGTCGGGAGCATAACTTATTAAGTACTACTCTTGTGGCCTATTGGTTAGTTGCTTCGTTGGCGCGGGGAAATTCGTGGGGTTGACCCCAACCTCTGCCCATTCGATATACATTTTTCCACACAACTATGTGCCAAAGCTTTGGCAATTAAATTAATGCGGCCATATAAATATTTAATCTGACTACTATCAAACCTTTGTATATTGTTGATTTCAGACTATAATGTTAATCTATGTGCCCATACCATATGAACTTTGGTATATAAATTAATATGCCACCACATAAACTCAGAATTTGGAAAATCATCACATTCGAACCATCCATATCATAAAATTTCAATTTGACCATTGGAGAGGGTCCATCAGAGGGGGCACGTTGCGGCCCCTGGCTACACCACATGTCAGCCTCAGGTTGGGCTGTCCCTCAACCATAAAAAAAAAAAAATCGAATTCAACCTTAGGAGCCAAAACTTAAAAAAATTTCACCTTCAAACCTTGACTGACAAATCCTACAGTAACACTTGTCACAGTGTGATTGGGCGAAATGGAGGAAAACCCAAATTTATAGCCTTTGACCCTGTTTGACCATTTTTTTTGAAAATTTGTTTGTTCTGAATGGCAGTCAACAGACTCTAAGTTCCTCATACAAACTCAACTTTGAGTGAAACAAAATGTGCCGGATTCCTGGCGACGGGCCGGATCCAGTCGTTCTAATTTGTGCAATTTTGAGCACTTTGAATTTTTGGCAAATTTTTTCCCCTAATCCAGATTCCGATCAATCATAGACAACCATAGTTAACCATAGAGAACATGGACAACCATGGACAATATGGTTAACCATGGTTAAGCATAGTCAACAATGTTAACCATGGTTCACATGGAAAACCATGGTTAACGATGGAAACCATGGTATCCATGGTTAACCATGATCAACCACACTCAAACATGGTCAATGATGGTTATCCATGGTCAACCATGACTAAACATAGTCAACATGGTCACCCACAATCATTGAGAATCACAACCATGGTTGAAGATGGTTAACCATATTTTGTAATAATTAAACACAATCATTGATGGTTAACCATTACCAAGCATTGCATAGTGACAAATGTTGTGATGTCATAATGTGACAAACATTCATACCCAACATCACAATATGAAAAACATTATCCAATGTCATAATGAGTCGAACATAACCCATTACCATAATGTGACAAACATAGTGTAACCATGGTCAACCATGGGAAACCATAGTCAACAATGGTTCGCATGTTCAAACATAAAAAACCATAGTCAACCATATAGAGCATGGACAACCATGGTTGGCATGGTCAACCATGGTCAATATGGTCAAAATGGTTAAAAATAGTCACGATGTTCGGCCATGACCAAGAATGAATGACCATGGCCTCTCTAGTCAACCATGGTCAACTAAAGTTAGCCCATGGTCAACATGATCAGTTATGGTCACCTGTACTCAATCGTAATCTATCATAATCATCCATGGTCAACTATGGTCATCATGTTCAAATTAGTCAACCATTAGCAACATGGTCGACCATGGTTAACCAATATATATTATAGTGAAATATAGTTAAACATTGGCAATCATGGTTACGCATTGTCAACTATATGTCACCCATAATAGACTGTTTTCAACTATAACTTGATCATATCTAAGCATAATCAACCATATTCTACCGTGGGTCAAATATGGTCAATAATGGTCTACTAATCTTCTCCATACTTGTGGCACTCTAGTTGAACAACCACATTAGTAAAGTTGATTAATATATGTGATTGGCATCATTAGTTTTGAAAGGTGGAAAATGATTTTGATAGATGTATGTCACCCAGTTTTACTAATCTAGTTGTGCTAATTTACAACGCTTCAATAATCTTGATAATAGTTTTCGAAAACATGTTATATTGGTAATTTTTGTTGGATTTGATTATATATTTAATGAGATGAGAGAATGATGAATTTTATATATATATATATATGGAAGAAAGAAAGAAGAAGAAGAAGATAAAGTCTAAATCAATATTTATTGTTATTCTTATAGCTAATTCAAATGGACAAGCTAACAACAACCCTTAAGAGGGGTATATATGTATATTTCTCTTTTAATGAAACTATAAAGATTTTTTAATATGTAGAATTTGTTTTCAAATAAATTAATAATTCTTTATTTTTTTTAAATTTAGTAATTAAATAATAATAAATAAATAGATTTAAATAAATATTCGTCCTATATTATATATTTCTTAAATTTAATAAACACTAATTAGAGAGCATTGTTATATATATAGAGTAATTATGATAAATATAAAATAGTAAGATTATGATTAAGATTTTAATGAATTATAATATATTGATTATAATAAAATACTAATTATTGTTAGTCTAGACCTAGACCTAGAATACACAGTGACAAGGTGTCATTAGTTTGAAACTTTTTGGGCAATAATTATGTCATTCTAAGGGTTAGTGTGGCTCAAGTCGTTTGTAACCCTGAGATGAGTTTGATGACTTAAATCTCTTTGGGTTGTGATTACTTAAATCACAAATTAAACGTGCTAGTCATCTCAAAACTCACATTACCTAAAAAAAACCTAATTATTATTTAAAACAACATATATTTTTATACCATTACAATACAATATATATTTTTATACCATTACAATAGGAAAATCAATTATAATAAAATAGTAATTATTATCGAAAGCCATACATTTTTATACCATTGAGATAGGCGAAAGGTTTGTTCTAAATATGATCCAATAGGTACAATAATTAGAAAACTTCTTGTTTATGAATCGATTCACCATTTTCAAAACCCTTAAATATTCGAAATATTCGAATTAGAAATTCGAATAAGTGAAATATACAATTTCCAAACATACCCAAAGAGTGAAAACGTTAAAATTATTTTTATACCATTGAGATAGGCGAATATTTTTATACCATTGAGATAGGCGAAAAGGTTTGTTCAAATATAATCTAATAGGTACAATAATTAGAAACTTATTGTTTATGAATTGATTCACCATTTTCAAAACCCTTAAATATTCGAAATATTCGAATTAGAAATTCGAATAAGTGAAATATACAATTTCCAAACATACCCAAAGAGTGAAAACGTAAAAATTAAGAAATTCCCCTCCGACAATATTCTCGAAAAATAACAATTTCCAAAAAGATCAGCAAAGTCAGTAAGCATTGATATTTTGTTTTTGCCTTGCCTTTACCGTAGGAGGGTCTACAATTTTTGTTTATTATTTTTTACTGGAAATATATAGCAGGTTTTTCAAGATCTATGAACTTGAAGTTTGAATAGTTGTCTCGTGCAGAAAAAAGTTTTGACTGGGCCAGGGAAAGGTCCCACATTCGAACTGAGGCCACGTGTTTCCCACGTGAATCCGAAAACGCAGATTTGTGTGCTTTCACTGACCTCATCTCACAAACTCAAACGCCTTGGAAATTCCAGAGATCTGTCCACATGTACCTCTCCTCCTCCTGCTCCACCCAAGTGGGAAGGAGCTCCGCCGCCGACATCCCGTCAGTCGACGGCAATATTTCCAAATTTGGAATCCCGGCGCCGTCAGATTCTGCCAGCAGTAGCGTCGACCACCACAGCGCGAAGTCCTGCCTCTCCTCACATATCGGATGGCTGTCTCCCGCCAACTCCATTTCCGAAACCGAACACGGCTCCCAGGTGGACGCGTGCCCTACGAAAGAGGGCAAACTCGAAGGGGCTTGGGCCAACGCATATTTGGCGGCGGCATGCTGAATTTGCTCAGGGGAAAGGGGAGACGCAGTCGGAATGTCGGGCACAGAAAAGTTGAATTCGGCATTGGGGCCTCTCAGACAATACACTGCGGCGTCGTAAGCGCGGGCAGCCTGCTCGGGGGTTATGTATGAGCCCAGCCATATCTTCTTTCTGGATTTGGGCATCCGGATTTCAGATACCCACCTCCCCCATTTTCGCAGTCGGATTCCCTTAAATTGGCGGGAACCGCGATCTTCCTGTGATAGAGGAATGACATTGTCAGGTTCGTGCACGGGAAAATTCTCCATATTTGGCAATATTGCAGAAACTGTGAAAGCCAAAATAGTGATTCTGACGATATTTCACGGCGGGAGTGAGTGAAGTGAGCCCATGAAATGCAAAGGCCGGGGGGTGAGGGAATTAAAGACATGGATGCGTCGATATATATATATATATATATGAGCAGTCAGCGGAGTGAAAACGCTGGAAACGCGTACGCTCAGTGTTGTTTCAGGCGATGAGAAGAAGACGTGAGAGGACAACTGCGGGAGTGAGACCGAGTGTGTGTAAACGAGTAATTCAAAGGAAGACTGCCCTTTGGATATTGGAAAGGCCAAAGAGATGTATTCGTACATGCTTCACCGGTGGGTCATTAAAACCCGGTCTTTTCGTACGGTATGGCGTCTGCGAGAGGAGAGTGGGATACCACTGGGGTACGTAATTGCAAGTATTTTGAGGGGAACTTTCGCTTGTCCCACTTTGCCTTTGTATACGGCGTACAATTTCGCTATCATATTTATTGAGACGCTGTCTTTATTCTGTCAATTGTCTAATAATAATTTTTTTGTCTTTATTTTGTCAATTGTCTAATAATATTTTTTTTGTTTTTATTTTGAGGATCTACTTGCATAAATTTAGTGGTATGCATGATGCCTATTGCCACTAAGTGTTTTGTTAGCATTCGCTAGTATTGAGTTATTTTGGGTTGTCCGGATCGAGCAATAATATTTCTCTATCATTTTTCTTTTCAAAATTGCCTTATTTTTCTCAACTTGACCACTAAGAGCTTCCTCCCATTTAGCAATGACCTTTCTCACTTGGGGCGGTATTTCTTGTATATACATCTTGTATGTATGTGAGAGCTGCATGTGTGATGTGTTCAACGTGAGGCTTACTCCTTGATCACCTAGGAATCTGAGTGGATGATTCTCCTTTTTCCTTCTATGGACCTTTTTTCCATGATTGTCGCTTGTTCACCCCTCCAACTTCCTTCTTCACTGCCTTCACCTGAGCCATTTGACATTGCTCGACAAGACTGAGGGACACAACAATTACGAGGGCTCGTGTCTTTCCATCGGAGGTCTGATTTCGCCTTCCAGAGGCTGTCACAAAGACAGAGCAAGTTTTCATAGATCACAATATTAACAATTCGGTGCAATGACTATACAATTGACAGACCCGACTTGTCGTATAAACTCCCCACTGTAACCCAACTCCCTCACCCCCCGTGCCGTGTGTAGGTTTCTCGGGGCGTTCATGATAGACCCGACTATCCGTAAAACCTCCCGACTATAACCCAGTCCCCTCATCCCTAGCAGAAAGCCCAAGTCTGTTAGGCTGTCCTCCTAAAGAGGCATATCCTCTTCCCTTACCAATACCATACACCCAACAATCGAATTCACCACTTCCAGAAGCCAGCTGGCTAGTCAAATTCATAATTTCATCACTCCACCCCAGATTTCGGGTGGCCAGCCTAGGCTTGCCCTGGTCGGCCCAACCCTCTAGACCCTTACCCATGTCTCCATCCCCCATCTTACATAGCATAATCCAAGATAGAATAGAAATCAACTAACGCCTTCCTGCATTGTTCCCGCTAGTTTACACAGACACTCAACCATGCAGCGAAACAATGCTTCGCATCTCAGTCACCCAATTAAAAACATTCATCACGCAGACCTTAACTTGATCCATATATAAGGGGTTTGGAGGAATATAGAAATTTACATAAACTTGAGCCTCAAAACAGTATTGCTGGGTGCAAAATTTGAGATCAACACCTCTGACCTCCTTCACGCACAACTTCACCACTCGTCAATCAACAAAGAATAATCAACAAAAATTATCTAAATAAAATTTATTATTATTTTTTATATTTGAAACATAACATGCATATTCTTTATAAAAGTAATCACAAATGGTACAAAATAACATGTTCCTATTCTCTTTACTATCTTTCAAATCATTTCATATATATTTTGTTTATTTTAAAATATTGATTCGAATCATATTCCTAGTCTTTTTGTCTTTAATCTTTTTTAATTTTATTTAAAAAATAATTCAAATTAAATTCAAATCTTAAAGTTCCTATCATAAATTCAAGATTTGAATTTTTTTGTAAGACTTAAAGTTTGCTCAAAACACCATTACTTGAAGTTATGTAAATACATGAATGTATATTCTTTTCATTAGAAAAAATGACAGAATGTGTACAAACTTTAATATAAGAATATAATGAAAATTGGAAAATTGGAAAATTGCAAGGGAAGTTTTTTTAAACAAATGGGTAAAGTGATTCCTATTTAACTAACACTTTGATGTTTTTTTTTTTTTTTTTTTAACTCATATATATGACAAATTATCTTTCTTCATTTTAGAATGTGTCTAATTATTTATCTCTTATTATGGCAAGAGATATGGCCAAAACCAAATTTGTTATATAAATGTAATTAGTCTATAAGAAACATTTCACTCTACTCTACTTTTGTACACTCTATTTCTATACTACAACCAATTAACTTTTCCTTCCCAACTTTTCTCTCCCATAAAATTACACCCTAAAAATATCTAAAACTTCATCCCTTACCCCCACCAAAAAAATCCATTGATAAAGTCCATGTTTGGTGATAGAAATGAGGAGGACCCTAATAAAAGTGCACCTTTATGAAAGTTTGGTGATTAGAGTGAAAGAGATCTAATATCTATAAATTATTTTACTTACATATTAAGAAAAGATAAGAAGAGAAGATGCTTTTAATTGTTTTCTATTTTTCAATTATGAAGATAACAAACCTTCATTTCTGTTAAACGAGTATAGGATAATTTTAAAGGTTAAATGTTGTAGTATGACAATAGGTTAAGAATAAGAGTTATTTTGTGTGAGAGAGAGAAAGAGAGAGGGAATAAGGTCTTCGATAGCATAGACCTGTCTAATTTATAGGCATTATAAATTCAAATTTGGTTATTCTCCACAACTAGAAAGTGAATCTCATGATTATGAAATTGAACTCTAGTCTCTGCAAGAGATGATGTTGATCTTGCTTCCCTTCAATGCACTTTTTTATTTTTGTTTTTCCCAACCATTTATTGCCCATGCACACAATACTGAGCTCAACAGTGGTTTTAGTAGTAAATTTATTTATTATTTTTTATACCATAACCTAAAATTTCATTCTCAAAGTAATGAGTTCTTGAAATTTTGAAAATTAAGTAACAATTTCTAATTTTGTCTTTTCACAAATTGCCACATATAAAATATAAGTATTAATGAAAAACCTTGCTTTTGTACTCTCTTTTTTTTTAAAGCTAAACCTTTTAATAAAAATTTGTAAATGTATAGACATTTTCCCTAACATGTTTCGAAATGTTTATAAACATTAATACAAAATGGGAAACCAAAACAAAAAAAAAACTACCATGAGTATTGAAATGCAAAAAAATAAAGACAATATCAAATTTTCTATAAAGATTTAATCTGGTCTGAAATATATAGTATGAGCATGACTATTGTTTAAGTAGAAAAAAATCCTTCGTATAGAGTTCCTAGCTTTAAGAGGAGAAGAACTGAATTGAAAAGTTCCACGTACCTTCACTTATGGATAAAAACAAATCCCCAAGTTCAAGAGTTATCATTTCCTTTTGATATAAGTATTTCAAAAGTAAATTATTTAGATGTTGGGATTAATAATGCTTTATCACTTATCACATGTATTTACATTTCAAAATTTCTTATGCAAATATGCTTTTCTCATATGGCCTAGAAGACAAAAAAAAAAAAAAAGGGATCATGCAATGAAAGGAGGGCCTTTAACAAATCCTTTAATTGTTAAGAGGAATTTCCAATGTCATTTCATTGTAAATGTTGTGATCTAAAGCCTATATAAAATGTATGACCATGAAGATGGGAAAGATAAACATGTCATGGCCAACATAACACTTTGAGTGGTGCTATGTCCTTACATAAACCTAGAATTTCAAGGGGCGTGATTTCTTAAGTAGAACGTTGTTTTTGTTTGGAAGTGCCACATGACTAAGTGTGTAAAATTCATATTAAAAAAATAGATTGACAAGAATGTGACGGCTAAAGCAAAAGAATTCTTTTTGTGCTGAAAAAAAAATGTTGTTAACATTTATAATTGTATAATAAAAAAAACTACCAATCACAGAGAAAAAGATAAAATAAGTATGAACTTTTGGTAGAATAATTTTTTCTTTTACCAAAATCCTAAAAGTGGAAAAATCCCCTTTAAAGTTGGAATAGAAACCATATGGATGTTGAGAGCCATGGTCAAACTATCCCATAATAGCTTAATAACCATGAATTCAATATCCAGTACAAATAAATTTGAAGTGCATTTTCAATAATGGATTAAATAAGATTAATGGTCTAAACTTAACATTATATTTATTTTGAATATAACAAAATTAGTTATACACGCTTGTGACTTTTGATGAAAAACAAAGTAAAGTGTCAATTGCATAATTGCATGAGCTGTCGTGTCACAATAAAAAAACAAAGTAAAGTGTCAATTGCAAAATTGCATGAGTTGTCGTGTCACATAAAAAATAACAAAATATTAAAGTATGATTGGAACACAACTTTTTTATTTTTAATAATGTGAAGACATTATTACATGACATTTAGTGTACTTTTAATAATACGTAAATTCTTTAATTACACAAATGATCATATAAACATTATCATTAAAAACATATTATATAAACATCATCATAAAAAATAATGATCATAAAAACATAAAAAATATACACATTCATCGGATGGTACATAAAATTTATGCTATTTAAAATTCTAAATAAAAATTACTTAAAAACAAAATTCAGATTAATAATATAAAAGAGTCAAAAGCAAAAATGTTATGATCCAATAATTTGATATCACTTTTACTAGAGCACAGTTTATCAACCACCGTTCTTCAAAGAAAATTCTATTATTGTTCATACAAAATAATACTATTAAAAAAATATTAATAAGGTGATTATTCAAAAACAAAAATAATTTGATAAAAATCAATTATTAAAAAAAATATCTTATAAAATATGAATATTTTAGAACATGGTAAATTAAATTCAATGGATAAAGAGACATGTTTATTTTAAAATAAGACTTCTGACATTTTAATTTAATTATATTAATAATTTAATCTCCACAAAATATTTTAAAATATTTTAAGTTGTATTTATAAATTTGGCATTTATCTTCAATATAATTATCTATTTTTAATTAAATTAATTAATTAAAATGTCTCATAAACACGTGTAATCTAGAATGAGTTATGGTTTTTTAGGCATGTTGTATTGAGTTTTGGTTTTTTAGGCATGTCATATTGATAGTCATGGTATTGAATGATGATATTGTAACAAAACTTATTTACATATTAAGAATCACCGTGGTAAAGTGGGGCTAAAATTTTATGGTTAATAATATTATTATATATTTTTAATAAATATATGGTTAATTGTATATTAATTATTTTAACAATTAACAGTAATAACAATAATTTAAAATAAAGTTATAATTTAGTTAATTTTTATGAATTTTTTTTTTAGCAATGTGAGATGTATTATAAAGTGGATATTTTGATGCTTATCACATATTGATGCCTATAGGCATTTATCGATCATTTTATTTATAGCATTGCACTAGTAATTATTTAGTAGCACAGTTGGGTGATGATTTAGTAGTTCTTAGGTTGGGAGTTAAGGGTTCAATATCTCATCATTTTTCTTGCTTTATAGGTAGAGGTTCTTTTAGTCCTTGTTCTAGGTATTTTTAATTGTTGCACTCATGCATCCTAGGAAGAGAATGTGTAGTAATAGAGGTGGTGAAGAAATGTAGGATATAAATGGGGTCGTCCTTTTACCTATGACTTTGTCGCTACCTTATTTGATGATGTTCCTCTTGCATTAAAGTAATTTCAAGGTCTAAAATAGGCCTCTTAAGGAATATTGTAAAATAATAGTGGAAATGATAAAATAAAATTATATTACCTCATCAAGTTTTGGAGGGAAAAAAGAAAAGATGTTTTTTCAACTTGTATTTTTAACTTATATCCCCATGATTTTACTAAAATTTCGAGTGGGAGCATAGGTTTGATGCAGAATTTAATTTTTCATCCAAGGAGTACCCATGTTGCATACTTTTGATATACCCTAATATACGAAAAATGTGAAATACATGAAAAAACGTGATTGCAATAACATTTTTCATGTATTTCACATTTTTCCTGTAGTAGGGTTCATCAAAAGTATGCAACCTGAGTACTCCTTGGATGAAAAGTTAAATTATGCATCCAACGAGTACTTTCACTCGAAATTTGAGTAAAATCATAGAGAGATAAGTTGAAAATAAGAGTTGAAAAATGTTTTTGTTTATTTTTATATATTTTTACCTTTTTAATCCAAAGATGGTGATCTTCCTTCATGGTTTATACCATCATATTGAATCCTTTTGGTTCTTATAAAATTGATTTTGGTTGTACATTTTTGTTTTGAGACCCATTTTTTACCTCAAAATTTCTCTAATAGAAGTAAGGAAGGAAATTATACTGCTGGAAAGTAAAGAGGTCGGGGACCAACCTTATCACTCTGATTTTGAGTTAGTGGGGTAGGATATGAAAATGTTTCTTGATCCTGGTAGATACAGGAAGAAAAAGCTTCATTTTATGAATCTGCTGACTTTACACCAACAAATGGCTACCATGTTATGTCTTATTTTCAAAGACAATCAAGTGGAGACCTATAATATTTTCTCTTCATTGGAGGATTTCAGATGTATGCTTCATAATATAAGGTTCTACTTGGATAATGTGGACTCTCACTTAGCTCGCGTGGAAGGCTTTTTTGTGAGTGAATCTACCTCTTATGACCTTACATATCCTCCAGCTGATAGGGTGCAAGATCCCACTATAATATCTTCCGATCAAGACTACAAATGGTGGTTTTCATGAAGTTTTTTTTATAAATTTTGACATGTATCTATCAGATATTCATTTTATATGGTAGTCCTCATTGGGTTTTGGCTTTGAAGCACAATACTCCAAAATATTTTTCTTCTTGAAAATTTGGTGCATTGTAGATGATCTAGTCCCTTACTGCTCTTCTTACGTATATTTTAGTGGCACAATAGGCATTTTTTTGTTTCTATGTATTTTGGAGGGACTTTTGTTATGGACACTCTGTTTCTAGTTTGGATATGGGTGGTTATGGACCTCATTGTTATGTTGGTGACATTGTTTTGGTGCTTTTCTGTGGGGTGTTATCCTGCTCTTGTTTCTGTGGAAAAATTTTGGTTTTGATGCGCATTTATTTTTCCTGGGTGATTAATGGCTCACACACACTTAGATAAATAGTTCATCCTGACTCTCTTGATCTATGAATTTTGGACTGGTGCCCCTCTATTTGGCTATGGGTGTATTAATTACAAGAAACATCATGATTATAGTTCGTTGAAGGCATAATACAATGCTTCCCTTTTTGAAACTATTGTTATTTATTTCCTTTTCTTCTTATTGAAGCTCTGGCCCTACATGGGTTCACTAAGGCATGTTGTATTCCCTTATGGATCTAGGTGTATTAAGGATACTTCTTGTTGGTGTTTGGAGTAAAGGTATTGTTTGTTTTCTTCGGAAGAAGTTGTTGTGAAGGATTGAAGCGAGGTCTCGGGTGAAAGTCATATTTTATGTTGGTTGGTTATCCATTTAGGTTTACTATTTCTCCTTGCTGGTCATAGTTACCCTAGTACCATGTTTTATTAGATTTAATGCATTAATGATGAAGCTAGCATGAAAACAACCTATTTATGGTATATAATATTGGCAACTACTGAACTGAGGAGCATCTTTTGCTCTGGTTCTTTATTTATTATGGGTGATCACAGTTCTTCACTTCTTTTGTATTGATGGGGGGATTTGGAAAAGTTTGATATGCAATATTTTCTTGATATCGAATACAAAGAGTTTCAATTCTAAAAAAAAAAATGATTTGAAAGTATATGTTTAGGCAAATAAGCATGTCTATTTTGGAATAATGCTTTCATAATATTAATTTAATTATTAATAATTATTATGTGGATGGTAGCGATTTAACTTCCACAAAATATTCTATAACATTATTAATAGTAATCACAAATCAAAAGTTGAAATTTATTTCAAAAGTAATTACGTCATTTCTAAGTTTTTAATTAAAATTTATTAATTTAAAAAAAAAAATCCATAAAAACTTGTCATATCAATATGATATAACTCATGCCTTTTTGGACATGTTTTCCTCATAAAGTGGAAATAAAACTACATGTTTAAAAGTGACATTTACCAACTATTTAATTTATATAGCTGCCCTAGTTAATAAAGATGCTACTGAAATTATTATACAAATTTATTAAAAGTATCATTCCTATATAGAAAATAGTCATTAAAGTTTGGTGTTGTTTAATTATTAGACACTTTGGATTTTTTGGCTAGAATCCCATGAAACAAATTTTTGTGAAACATTGAGTTTTTTCTTTTTAAAATATGTTTTTGACTGCATATATGGATTCATTCAACACCTTGAAAAACCTTTAGAGCACTGAAATTGGAAAGAGTTGAGGTCGTGACTCAATCTTGTGATGCCAACAAATTCCTACATAATTTTAATTAAATTTAAGTAGGAAATATCCCCAAAAACCTTCAAAACATCTAACAAATAAAATACAACTTAAATTTTACCCTTTTCTAACTATTACATGTTTTAAAGTTTACAAATTTATTAAAAATATCATCACTGATATAGAAAACGACCCTAATTTTTTTAATAAAACTTTATTTAACGAAAGAGACAATACACATAGTTTGAGCAAAAAATGTATGATTAAATATGCAAATTTTATGTGCCAATTGAATGTAGCCCAAATGGTTGGGAGGGTTTAATGAGAACCTCCACACCTAGGTTCAAGTCTCATTAACATGATGTATGTTGTTCCTTAATGAGCTTCCTCTATACTGCTTCGTTGGGAGTTGCTTAGGTAAATCCCCAATTTTAATAAACATGAAGAAATTGTGATATATTATATGTTTATTTTTTGGGCTAACTAGAGTTCCCTAGACTCATAGCTATTGTGTGTGTGTCTAATCATAATCTCACACATCTATGATGCCAAATATTTTTACATAGAAAATCAATATTCTCGGCATCTCCAGAGCCCGACTCTGAAAACCATTCCCAAACGATTGACAACCACATTTTGTTCACATTTCCAGTTTGGACATCCATACACCTATGATGTCGAATATTTTTACATCAAAAATCAATATTCTTTGCATCTATATGACCTGACTATGAAAACCATTCCCAAATGGGTGACAACCACATTCTGTTCATGTTTTTAATGGGACCATCCATGGTATTTTTTTGAAGACTAAATGCAATCCTTTGTCATGGTATATCTTCCACAAAGTATAGAAACACATGCTTCAACTCTTTTTTAATCTAAAATTGGCTCGAGGTCTCTTAGTTGAATCTTCCAAAAACTTGACTCAAAAACAAATGAATCAAACAGAATCACACAAGATAAGATAAAATACTAAAATTCACTCGTATTATCATGAAGCTTGATATTCTTTTAAAGAGATTTACAAATACATACTTAGAACTTTCCTCCTTTGTTATTATCTTCCAAACAGGAAAAATCTAAATACATTATTTTAGAGATTTCCTTTCTTGATATAATTTTTCTGGGACTAGATGTTTCCTTCCTCATTATGAGTTACCATTATGAGCCAGTCATCCTGGCCGCCCAATTTCTCTTGGCTTAGATCGAAACCGTCCCATGCTTTCCACCTCCTGGTTTAAGTGTGAAGCCATGGGCGAAAATATTTTTGGATGCTTCTGAAATTGATGTGATGTGATGTTGATTATTGATGAAGTAGTAGGTGCCTACATAGCTTTGGGTGGGAGGGAACGTCTCCAAATGAACCCCAGCCAAATTTTGCTATGTTGATTGTTGATGAAGTAGCAGGTGCCTACATAGCTTGGGGTGGGAGGGAACGTCTCCAAATGAACCGAAGTAGGATGCTTCTATGTTGAATGTGAAGCAGGTGCCTACTAAAGCAGGGTGGGAGGGAATATATCTAAAGGGAAGTCGCTCTGAACGCTGTTGCTGATATAAAAACTCATGGATTCTGGGTGGGGTACATAACCAGGCCACATGTGAGATATACCAATTAATCTATACATGTGTTTAAAACTTGTAACAAAAGTGGTCATGGGTGTTGTAGATGTTATGATGAGGCAGAAGAACTGAGACTACGAAAATGAGTAGATGTGCCTTAGTTATGTGTGTTTCTTTTGTCTGGTGGAAATTTGTTGAATAGTTGAGGGGAAGTAACCACCAAGACCTCCAAAATGTGATTAACATACCGACATATGTGGGAAACATGAGATGGCATGTAGAAGAAATACTGCTTAAGATAAATAAACTAAAATGTTTTGGTGACCCTGTAGCAGCTAGAAAATAGGGAGGATGCTAGTAACAAAAAATTTAGACCATAAAAATAAATAAATAAATAAATAATTTTTAGATAAGGCCCCTAGGAGCGACTTGCTCTAATACGAATTGATCTACATGTAGATTATAAAGGACAGAATAACACAAATGTTTTGGAAAATAATACCACAATCTTTTTTTTTTTTTGTAAAGTTAAGCAGATTATATTAGTTTTTTTGTATAAAATTACATAGATTCCTGGGAGTCAATGTGACCTCCCGGAGATGTTGCTTCCCATGGACAGATTCGCTGATGATTGAGGCCGCTTGGCCAGTAGAGCTGTGCATGTAGCTCAAAACGCTTTGGCGCGCCCAGAAGGTCTGGTCAGCACAGAGCTGCTCTGTCTGAAGATGGTAATCGAGCATTCTGCACTGCGGATTTTCGTTTCAGAGGCTGGTGTGATGGGATTCTGCGTCAATTTTCCCGGTCCTATGGGCTGTGTTCTTCCTTGGGCGTGACTTGCTCATGATAGATCGGGCATCGATTGAGTTTGCCATGGTTTCCTGGAACAAGGACCCCTTGTGGCCTAGGCTTGTGCTTGCAGATCCACTTGTTGGATATCGTGGCATTTGGCTTTGAGTTCTCCCTCCTCCTGATCATGCCAAAGGCTGTGGTACTCTTCCAGATTGGATTCAATCCCTTCATTTGCCAGTGCATCAGCTAGTTTGTTCGCTTTCCTTCGAACGGCTTGGAAGGTGATCCCATTCTTGTTGCAGAGTTGGTTTTGGAGATCTTTTAGTATTGCTGACAGCCTCCAGCTTGGGGTTACTTTGTGCACCTGTGCGCCCATCTGGAGTTTCCTGATCAGTCGTATTATTATCTCTGAATCACCCTCCACTATCAGAGGTAGGAGCCTGTATCTATCAGCCAGTGTGAGGCCTTGGAGGAGAGCGATGAGTTCTGCAGCGTTGTTGGTGTTCACTCCGAGATTGTCGTGATAGATGAGGTGAATTGCTCCTGTGTGATCCCGTACTGCTCCCCCATAGCCTGCCATGCCCGGGTTTTGTCTTGAAGCCCCATTGAAGTTGAGTTTGAATGTGCTGAAGGGGGGCAGAGTCCATTTGTCCTGCGCCGTTCCTGTTGAGGTCTGGTTCCTTCCAGCAGAGTTGGTCCTTGTTTGTAGATGCAGGATATGTATTATTCTTGCCTCGTTTGGAGATACGTTGCCCTCTACCTTCTGAATGCCTTTGGCGTTGACTGTTTTTGTGATGAGCAGTCGAACCTTCCTTATCAGCATGTGAACTCCTGTGGCGATGTTTTTGAATATTCTTGTGTTTCGCTCTTTCCATAGGATCCAAACTAATGCGCCCGGAACTAGATTCCAAGCACTGTTGACCAGGGGGTTGGAGGAGATGGAAGATCTCCACTGGCTTAATGAAGTTTGGATGGAGTTTTTGTCTCTATCTGATTGTCTGAAGACCATGGCCATGTCATCCCACAGGGAGCAAGCCGTGGGACAGGTATTGAGCAGGTGATTGAGCGTTTCCGACCCATTCTCGCAGAGCATACATTGAGAAGGGCCTACAAAACCTAGTTTCTGAAGGTTGTCCCATGTGAGAGCCCTGTTATGCAGGACTAGCCAAGAGAAGAGTGTGATTTTTGGCCAAGTTCTTCTGCTCCATAGGGTTTTCCATTTGTGGTCTGCTTGCTGATCCGGGGTGGCTGCCAAGAGCTTATAAGCTTCTTTGAGGTTGTACGTGCCTTTGGGGTTGCTTCCCCATCTTAGGATGTCCTCTTTGTTGGATCTGAGGATTTTCCTTTTGTCCAAGTCTTGTAGAAAATGATCTACATTCCCTGGGCTTGTTGGGGTATGCCATTGTTCTCTGGAGATCCAGTTCTGCCATATGATTGCTTCGTTTGTCGGTTGCCAGTAGATCTTGCCTTCCTCCTGCATGGCTCTTTTAAGAGTATGCCAGTCTGGGTGTTCCAAGATTGGAAGCTACTGCCAAGCATCTTCCCAGAATAGGGCTGTGTTGCCTTGGTGTACTTCCCAGAAGCTATGCTGTTGAACAATATGTCTATTTTCCCAGGCTTTGTTCCAGATTGGGGATCCTTGAGTGGTGCCTGTAAGCCAGATGAGGTCTTTATCCCTGATTTGGGTTGTATACTTCGCTTTCCACAGGGCGCCCCGGAGGGAGTCAGGATTTTCAACCCATCTCCACCAGATTTTTGCTGCTACGGCCTTGCTTAATAACTCAGGGTCTCGGAGGCCCAAACCTCTCTCCATTTTTGGTTTGCAGATGTCTATCCATTTGAGGAGGGCCCATTTGGATTTCTTAGAGGGTCCATTCCAGAGAAAGGAGCACTGAATGTTTCGGATGGTCTTGTAAGCCACCTTAGGGGTTGCAAGTGCTGAGAACATGTAGGCTGGCATGGTTTGAAGGATGGACTTTATCAATATCAGTCTGCTGGCCACATTTAGAGCCCGGTGGGTCCAACTGCTTAGCCTGGCTTTCATTTTTTTGAGAAGGGCTTCCCAGTTGCTCGATCTATAGGCATGTTCCGAAAGCGGAATACCAAGGTATTTGGTTGGAAGGGAGTTCTTTTGAATATTTAGAATTCTGCTAAGATTTCTCTGCACAGGAGTGGATGTGTTGAAGAAAAAAAGTTTGGATTTGGTTAGATTGATTTCCATACCTGAGGCTTCCGAGAAGGTTTTTAACACCTTGCTGATGGTTCGAGCTTCCTGTGATGTGGGGGCGCCCATGAGCATGGTATCATCAACGAATTGCTGATGCGTTATAGTGGGTCCTTGGTGTGCCGGTTTGATACCTTTGAGTTGGTTCCGCTGCTTTGCCTTGGTTAATGATCTTCCTAGCCCTTCTGCCATTATGATGAAGAGAAAAGGAGACAGGGGGTCCCCTTGTCTTATACCTCTGGATGGACTGAAGGGTTGTAGGGGTCCTCCATTTAGCAGGATAGAGAAGAAGGCACCTGAAACCAGTTCCATTATCCAGTTTGTCCATAGCTGACTGAATCCAAAAGCTTGGAGGATTGCTTTCATATATTGCCAGCTGATTCTGTCAAAGGCCTTAGACAGATCAAGCTGGATTAACATACCTGGAGATCTATTTGTTTTGAAAGAGTGAAAAACTTCCTAGGTGAGGATTATGCTGTCAGTGATCTGCCTTCCTTCGACGTAGCCAGTTTGCTCTTGAGAAATGATTGAGGGGAGGAAGGATTTAAGTCTGTCTGCCATCAATTTGGAAAGGATTTTATAGAGGACATTGCAAAGGGCTATGGGGCGGAACTTGTCAGGGGAGTCGGCCTGGTTCGATTTGGGAATTAAGGTAAGGAAAGTGGCATTGATGGCAGGCAGGACTTTCTTGGTTCTGTGAAAGTTTCTTACAAGAACAAGAAGGTCAGCTTTAATAATGGGCCAGCACACCTTGAAGAATTCAATTGTAAATCCGTCAGGTCCGGGGGCCTTGTTCGTGGCCATGGAGAAGACGGTTTCTTCAATCTCCTGCTCAGTAAACTCTCTTAGAAGCAGGGCGTTTTGATCCTCTGTAACTAAGCTGGGTATGGCTCCCAAAATTTCCTTAATGGCTTGGGATCAATCTTGAAGAGGTTCGTTGAGAAGAGAGGTGAAATATGAGTTTAGCTCAGATCCGATGTGATCCCGTGAGAAGACTTGATCACCATCTGCAGTCTTGAGGGATAGGATGCGATTAAAAGCTCTATTCTGTATGGTGGACTTGTGAAAGAAGCTGGTGTTGCGCTCGCCCTGTTTTAACCATTGCACTCTCGATTTCTGTCTCCACAGTAGCTCTTCCTGTTTTAGTCTTTCTTCCCATTGCCTTTGCAGAATCGATTCTTGAGTGTTCCGCTCCTCATTGGGCCCTTCTGTGATCAGAGTTTGCTGGAGATTCGCCATTTTTACCTCAAGTTCTCTTTTGGCTTGAAATATGTTGCCGAAGGTATCTTTGTTCCATTGTTTGAGGTTGGTCTTTATAATTTTGAGCTTCTGCTGGATTATGTACATGATGTTGTCGCTCCTTATGGTGGTTTGAGTCCACTAGTTTTGTATATTCTGCATGAATGATGGGTGCTCTGTCCAGAAGGCCTCAAATATGAAAGGTCTGTTTTGGGGTTTATCCAAATTGGTGAAGTGGATCTGCACTGGCCAGTGATCAGATCCTTCTATGGGCAGAATGCTGGCCTCCATGTCTATATTTTGCAACAGAATGGATTCCGACATGAGGAATCTGTCAAGCCTTGAAGCTATCTGTCGGTTTCCTCCTTGCTTGTTGTTCCAGGTATGTACACCATTGATGGTGGGGATGTCAATGAGTTTGGAAGCAGCAATAAAATTGTTGAATGCTTCCGAGTCCTTATCCAGTCTTCGTAGGCCTCCCTTTTTCTCTGCTAGATTGGTAATCATATTGTAGTCTCCTCCTAAAATCCAGTGATCTGCCCCATGGTGTTGTCTGACTTCATCTAGGTCTAGCAGCATCTCCAGCTTTTCCTGAAGTCTTTAGGGTCCATATACCTTGGTAACGCAGATCGATTGCCCTGAGTCTGGCATGTTGAAAATCACCGATAGAGAGTGCTTGGTGGACAAAGCATTTTGTACTATGAATTTTCTTTTGTTCCAGAATGTGATCAACCCTCCTGCTTGCCCGATTGCATCTATGCTGATGCATTGATGACTGTTGGAAACAAGTTTTTTGAGAGTTTCCGTGCTCTTGGAAGAGCATTTGGATTCTTGCAGTAGGACGATGTCTGGGTGCTGTGAGAATAGGTGGTTTTTCAAGATCTGTCTTTTGGAGGTGCTGTTGAGCCCCCTGATGTTCCAGGTTGTGATTTTCATTGAGCAGTCTTTGGAGCAGAAAGGACCAATGCCCTGATTTTCCCCTCGTTGATTAGGCATCTGCCCAGCTCTTGTATATGTTGTCTTGTGGATTTGCACCCTCTTTTTCTGCCTGGTCCCTGTGATTTATATTGATCCAGATCCATGTTGGCTTGTATACCTGTTTGGCTGCTATTTCCCCATTGTCTTTTGGCTGCATTCTTGTTGATGTATTCCAACTGCAAGTAGGCCATTTCTATCTTCTCCAAATGGTCTTGAGGAATGGCATCGACTCCTAATTTGGACCATTGCTCGTTGACCTTTTGAAGATCTAGATCACCAAGGATCTCCTCCAGAGGATTGTTTGAGGGGGTTGTTGAGGGCTGATCTAAATGCATTTCTATGCTCTGCTGGGTTTGCTCTGAGGTTTGGCTAGTGGTATTCTGGAGGGAAGAGGAGTTCTGTTGGTATTGTGGTGCCTGGGCAAGGGTTGGGCCAGAGGTTGAGCTTGGAGCTTTGGTGGTAGGCGTGGGTTGGCTTGAATCTGGAAGATCATGATTAATGGGGGCCTGAGGAGATGATGGGTGCTCCGATGAGTTAAGGTTGCCCAGAATTTCAAAGCTATTTTGCTGTGTGGAGGTCTTATTAGTGGGGCTATTGTTGGTGGGTTGTTTTGGAGTCTTTTTGCTTCTCCTCCCTTTAGTCTTTCTTGAAGCGGGGGTGAAGCCAGGTGCTGGAGTATCCGCTTGTTCCTATTGTGCTTTGGGCTGTGGTTGATTGACAGGGCATCTGTGGCTGAGATGTCCATGCTGGCGGCAGGTTCGGCATCTGAATGGGATATTTTCATAATCAATGGTTTGCTTCCAGTGCACTCCTCTGTGGATCAGCTCCATATGGCCTGGGAGGGGTCCTGAAATGTCCAGGTAAACACAGATTCTAGCATAAGCAGTGTACTTACCTTGTGATGTTAGATCTGAGGCTTTGATGAAGACTCCCAGTTGGTTTCCTATGGCCTCCAAGATTCGCTTGTTCCAGTAATCCATAGGCAGAGAGTGAAGGCGAATCCATACTGGAACTTTTTTGAAGTCCTCATGTTCTGGAGAGAAGTTTGGTCTCCAGTACGTGATGTATAGTCCGGCAGAGTTGTAGAAATATGGTCCTCCGTCGAAAATACGATCTCGGTCATCCCTGTGGGCGAAGATGACGGTGAAAAAGCTCCTCGATCCCAGCTGAAGCTCGAAATCCCCTTTGGGTTTCCATTTCTGGTTTATCCACCAGCATAGAGCCTTTTCGTTCAGTCGAACCCCCATGAATCTGCAGATCAGGGCGTTTTTGCTCATGTGATCTCTATATTCGTCTATCCAAGGATCTTCAATGATTAGTCTTGGTATTTCCTTCGAGATGGGCTTGCATGGGGACGATTTTTGCTCGCTGTGTCGATTGGGAATGTGCCCTGCTGACGCAGTTCCTTTTGGCTCCGTTTCGTGGCTAATTCCTTCAGATCTGGAGTTGGTAGGGAAGTTGGAGGTTTCCAAAGGGATGCTGCCAAAAATAAATGGCGTAAAAGAAGGGGGGGTCGGACCCCCCCCCGGAGTTGTGCATGGAGCGAGTCAGGTGATGGCGCCGTTGCAGAGCTGTCTTGTAGTGGGTGGTGTTGCAGGCGAGCTTGCCAAGCCAGGCTCAGGGTTCTGCAGGGTATCAATCCTGTCGTCGCTCTTCAGAGGCCCGCGCGCTCCCGTCGTCAGAGAAGTTCTTCCCAATAATACCACAGTCTTATTATGAGGGAGAGTGAACATTTTATACATAACAAAACATTCTCCTTATTAATTTTTAATTACAAAATATATGAGATAAAAATCAATTACATTATAAGATAAAATAACTATAGAGACGTTTCCATCTTTACTAATTTTTTATGTTTCCTTCTTTCTGAGTTTTAGATGTTGTTAAGAAAGCAATGTGTTTTTTCTTGTTTCCCAATCAGTTAGATGTTTCTAATTGGTGAGCCTTTCTTGGTCTATCTAATGTGGCCCTTGCCTCATCCCCCTAGTGTACATTTCATAAGTCCAACTCACATGCTTCAATAGATTGTTGAGTACTTTAAAATATGCACCCCAACAAGAATCTTTTTACAAAGGTAGAGAAACCAAATTCCTCTACCTCACTTGCAATTGTTTCTCTTGACAATCCTATTGCGGTAGACCCCTCTCTCATCCTCATGGTTGACAATAGAAATATTGAAGCACACTTTCCCTCTAAACAGGAAGGAATTGGGCAACCAATAAAGGCTCACCAATCAGAAACATCTAACTGATTAGGTAACATAGAAAAATCACACTACTTTCTTGGCAACATCTAAAATTCAAAAAAGAAGAGAACATCAAAAAACTAGTAAGATGGAAATACCTCTATAGTTGTTTTATCTAATAATGTAATTGATTTTTATCTCATATATTTTATAATTGAAAATTAATAAGAAGAATTTTTGCATTGTTTATAAAATGATCATCTCTCCCTCATAATAAGATGGTGGTATTGTTTTCCATAACATCTGTGTTATTCTCTCATTTCTTAATTTTTTAGATATGCATGTAGATCTATTTCTCTCATGGAAAATATTTGGTATAGTATACAAACATGATTCAATGTTTAAGTCCATCGCCTTTCCTATACTCCCTCTATATATTCGCTTCCATGTCTTAATTCCACCCATCGAAAGAATTATTCTGCATTTGAACTCAATAAATCCCAATGATCCCTCACTAGCCTCTAACTAATGAAAGTAATAAACATACACAGTGCAGAATAATTACCTTGACCCCTGTTGCTACAAAACTTCTTGAGTGATGCCAAATATGGATAAAGCCTCCCATAGGAGCATGACCATGTCCAAACTGGAGAATAAAAAGATCGCGGGAAAAAAGTTGCCAATTTAAGGGAATCTAATTGCCAAAATGGGGGAGTTGGGTATCAGAATTTCAAATGCCCAAATCTCGAGAGAAGTTATGGTTGGGTTCATACACAATTTCCCAACAGACCTCCTGTGCCTATGACCGCCAAATTCAATTTTCCCAATTATGTGTCCTCTATTCCCTCTATGCCTTCTCTTTCCCAACTGGAGATTCAACTCGCCACCACCAATTAATAATTGGATAAATTCCCTTCAAGATCACCACCTATATAGAATATTAATAATAAGGTGATTGAGGAGCCCAGATCTAAACATTAAATATCTAATTCCTGCTCTAACTAGAAAACATGACATTTATAATGACTGAAAACAGAGAGCGAGAATTATATTTATGAGTATGGTAGCATTAATGAACCTAAAATGCCAATGTTTCTAACTCATATAAAAATATTCCTCAGTTGTTTAATATTTTTCTTTATAAAAAAATTTTCTATAAAAATGGTTACCTTAATCTTTCATATTTTCCTACGATAAAGGTTGTTCAATTTGAAGGGTAGGTAGATGAATTTCTAAAATCTTAGCTCCTAATCCAACTAGAAAATTAAAACCCTAGTGTAACCTTAGAGGCACTTACTTAAATTATAATTATGCAATCGTGCCATGCATCATTTGGTAGAAGGTTATATATATACATAATTAAGGTTGAGTTGAATTTAATTATGAAACTTTTAATAATAAATGGTTAAATAACTATAATTAAAAGTAACTTATATTTGGAAATGTTAGGTTTACTATTTTCTTTAGGGTACTTTCCCTTTCTTATATTTCTTAGTTATTTTGTATTTTCCTTTGTTCAACCTATTTGTTGATGTTT
This sequence comes from Pinus albicaulis, assembly GCA_034641835.2. Lineage (NCBI taxonomy): Eukaryota > Viridiplantae > Streptophyta > Pinopsida > Pinales > Pinaceae > Pinus > Pinus albicaulis. Next base: position 299,627,118 of record CM076579.1, on the reverse strand, counting down.
TAAACTTATGTTATGACACACACATCTTCTATCAATGTCGCAAGGAAAGACATTTCAGTGTGATGTATGATGAGAGAAAAATTTTATGCCACATGAAAATAAAATTTTGGCTTATGGAAAAAATGTTTTAGTGATATCACATCACAACATATAAAAGCTTATTTCCCTGTGAAATTTCATGTATGTTCAAAGTTCCTATCATTGCAACAAAGGGAAACTTTTGTTAGATTTTTTTTCAAGAAACTTAGCCAAAACTTCATTTTCACAATATTTTGAATATAAATTAACTTTTCAATGTGAAAAACATAACTTGATGTTGTAATTTAATGAAAAAAATGAGAATGCAGTTTGTTGATGGTTATTAACGTTTCAATGTGATGAACATAACATAATGTAGCATTGTGACGAACATATCCCAACATCACAAGGTGTTAAACATAACCCATTGTCATAATATGATGGAAAAAAACCTACTTTGCAATGTGTTAAGCATATCCTAACATTGCATTCAAACATAACCCTTCAACATTATTACATTTTGATGTGATCTCGCATATCTTGATGTCACACTGTGACAAACAATACCCAATCTTGTAATGTGTTAATCATAATCCAACATGGAAATGTACCACGTATTACCTAATGTTACAATGAAATAAACATTTTCCAATGTCATATTCTGATAGACATTGCCAGATGAAAGTGAAAAACATTGCCTAATGCCACAATGTGTTGGAAATTTCTCAACCACATTAGTAAAAGTGGTTTATATATGTTTTTGTCACAATGTGACACACAATGATCAACTTCACATTGTGAAAAATGTCTCCTAACATCGCAATGTGATGAATTTTAGTTAATGTCACAATGTGATACTCATATCCTGATGTCACAATGTGATAAACATCACTTGTTGTAATGTGAAAAAAAATCCAACATCACAATCTAGTGAATATAACCCAATGATGCAATGTGAAAAACATATCCTGACATTCCATTTGAATACAATATTTCACTTACATCCCATTTTGATAATATCCAACATATCTCCATGTCATCATGTGACAAAAACTACTCAACATTGCAATGTGAAAAGCATTGTGACATCACAATTTGATCAAGATTGCCCAATGTTGTAATGTCACAAGCATTACCAAACTTTTTAGTGAGTCGAAAATAGTCTAATGCCACAATGTGATGAACATAGTCCAACCATGGCCAAGCATTGAAAAAAATGATCAACCATGGTTATTCATGGGAAATCATAAATAAATATAGTTAACCATGGAGAACATGGTCAACCATGGACAACATAGTCAACCATGGTCAAACATAGTCAAGAATGGTCACCATGGCAAACCATGGTTGACCATGGTAAAAAATGCCCAAACATGGTTAATCATGGTCATCCATGACTAAACGTAGTCAACATGGTCACCCATAATCACCTATAATCTATTATAATCATAGACATGGTCAAGCATAGTCAACCATGGTCAACCATAATCTACCATAATTAACCATGGTAAAACATAGTCAACCATAATGTGTAATAGTCAAACACAATAAATAATGGTTAACTATTACCAAGCATTGAAATGTGACAAATGTTGTGATGTCATAATGTGACAAATATTTTGCAATGTTGCAATATGACAAATATTTCCCAATTTCATAATGAGTTTTCCTATGTCACAAAGTAACACACATAATCCAACCATGGTTAACAATAGTCAGCCACGATTAACATCGTTTAAGATAAAGAACCATAGTTAACCATATAGAGGATGGAACACCATGGTTAACATGATCAAAATGGTTAAAAATAGTCAACCATGGCCAACCATGGCCAACAATGGATGATGATGGTGTCTTTAGTCAACCATGGTCAACTATAGCCAACCTATAGTCAACGTGATAATCCATGGGAACTCATACTCAATCATAAATATCCATGTTAAACCATTGCCATTATGTTCTAACATGGTCAACCATAGGCAACATGGCCAACCTTGGTAAGCCAAAATATATTACATTGAAATATAGTTAAACATGGAAAATCATGGTCACCCATTATTAACCATATGTTGACCATAATAAAGTCTTGTCAACCATAATTTGGCCACATTTAACCATAGTCAACCATAGACCAACTACAGTCAACCATGGCTTATTAATCCTCTCCATATACGTGATGGTTAACTAGCACAACCACATTAGTAAAAGTGATTGATATATGTGATTGTCATCATTAGTTTTGAAAGGTGGAAAATGATGTTGATTGACATATATCACCGCTTTTACTGATGTAGTTGTGATAATTTATAACACTAACAATTTTGTTAATAGAGAGAAAGAGAGCTACTTGAAGGGATCTCCATGAAAACACAAAGAAGGATAGATAAATAAAATAAATTTTTGAAATCAATATTTATTTTTGCTCTTATGGCTAATGCAAATGGACAAGTTGACAAACGCCTATGAAGGGAGATATATGTATATTTCTCTTTTAATGGAAATATAAAGATTTTTTTCTTTGTAACATTTTTTTAATAAATCAATAATTCTATATATTTTTTAAATTCAATGCACTAAATTTTAATTTGAATAAACATTAATCATCGTTGTTATATATGTATATATATATATATATATAGAGAGAGAGAGAGAGAGAGAGAGAGAGAGTTTTGGCACTTTTTCTAGTAAATTTTGCCCATAATCTTTGTAGAGATTTTTAGGAATCATAAGTTTAAGTTCTTTAATATGCAAAATTTTAGTGCCTCTAGGTTCCTTTTCGAATGTTGAATACACATTCAAAAACACATTTTAAATGAGAAGAATCACAATCTTGCACAAAAAAATATTTCCAAATTTTAATAAAAAAATCATTTAATCTATTAATTAAAATACACACACATATATAAATATATTAATTATAATAAACATTAAATATTAATATCATGACCAAAATCCTAATGAATTATAACTAATTTGATTATAATAAATTAATAATCATTATTGCTTAAAACTATATATATTGTATACTATAGTGATAGGTAAATTACTTATAATAAATACCAATTATTATCTCTAGCTAGAATTTGTGTGCAAGCATAATTGAATGGGAACAATTAGAGTTGGAATTTCAAAACAGACTCACTTGTGAAATTTTCACACTTCCCAACAAGTTTTTACAGTGTCAAAAAAAAATGTTGACAATTTTAGCAAATCACCTAGTGACGAATAATTTGCCTATCAAATTCCAGGCCCCAAACACAATAATTAAAAAAACCTATTGTTGATTGAACAAACTACTTTGCAATCAATTACATTTCCCCTCTTTATACAATTTCAAATAACACTATTTTAAATATATTAAAAAATGAAAATATAAAGTTTTAAAAAAATTATACAATCTTATATTTAAATAGTGTTTATAATTTATTTTTAATTTAGTTATAGATAAATAGAATTTACAAAAATGATTTTATAAATAGTTTGTTATTTAAATAGTTTGTTTTTTTCTCCAAATTAAAATGAGTTTAAGTCGAAAAAATGTATGGCAAAAAATATACTTAATTGTTGCTATCAAAATTGTAAGACATTCATTTGAGTGAATTTTCTGTAAAATAATTCTTATTATCACTCTCAATCTCTCTCCTTAGAATTTAACCCTCTACCTTGATAAAGTTAGAATGCTTTAAATATTTTATCATATGAATAAAACTACATGTATTTTGTAGTCATCAACATCGAAATTTGGTGACACTGAAACATGCATATAACCTTTTATAAATTTGCTAAAGCGGTTTCCGCATTCCCCATCGATACTGTAGTTGTAATCCATTATGATATCATTTCTTAAAGCATCATGCTCAATATAAATGTTTCCAACTTTTTGACTTTCACAAATAATCATTATAATAACTATTACGAATATCACAATTTTATTATTATTCAAATCACAGGTTAAATTTATAAATTGATTCACCAGTTTAAAAACCGTTAAAATATTTAAATTAAAAATTTCAATAACCGAAATACACAATTTCCAAACATACCTAAGAAAAAGCGAAAATGTTAAAAAACTTTAAAATTCCCTTCCGAAAACATTCTCGAAAGACAATATTGTCGGGAAAGATCGAAATATTAAGAAAGTGAGTAACGATTGATATTTTGAGGTTGCGTCGCCTTTAAGGGAGGGCCTACAAATTTTGTTTATTATATTTTCCTGGAAATATATGGCAAAGTTTCTCACCGTGTATGAAGTTGAAGCTTGAATGATTGTCATGAGATCTGTCCTCCGCAGAAGTGGGAAGTGGGAATGAACTCCAACGCCGACACTCGGAATGTCGGGCACAGAAAAGTTGAATTTGGCATTGGGCCCTGTTAGACAATATACTGCGGCGTCGTAAGTCGCGGGCATCCTGTTCGGGAGTTGTGTATGAGCCAAGCCATATCTTCTATCTGGATTTGGGCATCCGGATTTCAGATACCTGACAAGTTTACGACAGAGAAAGACGGGAAACACTAAATTAAATGATGAGAAAACACATAGCATTGTTTCATTATGGAGAAGTATAAATATATAATAGTTTGATTCTTACTATTAACAAAACTGTTAAACTAATCTTTTAACTAATTTTCAAGAACTAATTTCTAACTTAAGATTAATCTTCAGCACTCTTTAATTCTTAATTTAAGATTAATCTTTAACATTTTCTTTCTTTTTTTTTAAGTATAGTGGGGCTTCACTATTTTCTATTTATATTTGTAAAGCAGGTTACAAAATTATAAATTCAGTCTGTAGCCTCAATCTGCCCGTAGGAAACCAGGTCCAATGGCCATCTTGATGCATGAAAAGCAAACTAAAATTGAAATAGTTTCATCCGTCTATAACCCACATGAGCTATCTGTTCTATTACATACGTATCTACACACTGATAGTTTAAGACAAGTTCATGTAAGACTGAAAATTTCATAAAACAACATTATAAAAGGAACCACTAGCCATTTGAGGAAGAAACTGGAGCTGGGTCTTTCACTATAGACCCTGGCATATCCACTTGTTGTAGTTGCTGGCGCTGCTTCTCCATACGGCCTACTCGATTATCTAATCTACTAATACGGTCAGTTGCCTCATACTGAGTGATCTTGATATATTGTAGCTGGTTCTGCATATCCTGCAGCATGTCCAGAAGGCGGAGTTCTATCTTTGTGGAATCTTGCTGAACTTGGCCAGGGGGGAAACTTTGTATAGCCTTTGCTAGAAGGCACTTAACTATCCAGTACGTATGGATAGTCTGCTGGAATAACGTGAGACGACCCCGGATGTTGCCAGGGTCGGTTATGAAGTCCAAGATTTCAGCTTCTGCTTCATTGTCTTCAGGATCTGTCTGAATATCCCTTTCCCAACCACGAATTTCCTAGTGAACCGAGGATGAATTTCCCATGACATAGTTTGTAGCTAAGTTCTCAAGAATCTCTAAGTTGGATTTGCGACTTCGCTTCTTTGGAGCTTGCTCAAGCTGGGCCTGCGGTTTCCCTTTTGCAGGCTGAGAATTGGACCGACGCTTTCCCATAGTGGACAGAAGCCTATGCATCAACACAAACATGCAACAGAAAACAATGAGGGAATGAACAACATCATAAGACCACCCGACACTTACCCAATGCGCATCGATGGTGCATCTATCTGACAAACAGGGAACTACTAACCACAGGACCCGATTACTACAACAATACATAGGGACGGTTTGACTACCCGAAGCGCAAAAGACTGAGGACCCTGTAACCCAAATCCAAAGACAAAACCTCTGATCGAAGATGGTCTGGAGGGACTGTAGTAGAACTGAACGCACACTGGGAATTGTGGTCGAGCTCGCAGAATTAGCAGGAACAGGGGTGAGAACAGGGCCCATTAAAGGAGCGGGATGCTTTTGGGACTTCACCCGAATAAAACCCCAACATAGAAGATACAGGAGAGACCAAAAGCATAAACTACTCAAATTATCCCATTGGGCATGGAATTTACGCCAACCACATTCACCTACCCAACAACTACCACTGTAGGTAACCACAACGACTACCCGACGCTAAGAACTCCAAAACCTACCTGAAAAATGCCACCCCACCACCTGCATGGTGCCTGACGGGCTTGACCTGACGCTGGTCCCAGAACAAACAGGATTTACAACACAAAAATTTGGTGTGACTAACAAGTTGCAGGGGTCGTGGAAGCATGGTTTGACTGACTTCAATTTAGGAGTAACGAAACTAAAAACCATTAAAACGAACAAATCCGTCATAGTATACACCACACAGAACGAAACCATAGCAACGACAACCGTGAGAGTAAGAAGAAAACCATATACATACCCCCACCAGGTTGAGTAGCTGACAGATTGAACGATGCTCGGCTTCCTTCGTTGCTGCCTTCAAACGCTTGCATGCAAGGAGCGATGCGTGAACGAATGAAGGGAGGGAGGCAACCCACTTACCATAACAGAAACATTTCGTCCGCAGTCTGACAGCACAGGCTGTCCATCCTACAAAATCATTAAAGGGTGATCTTTCACATACTGCCGTGAGCTGGGATACCAATGCACCATTATGAACCGTAATTGTTTGGAGGACAAACAACCGCCAACTATCAACACTTATGAACTACTGCCGGATAGGTGTACACCCCGATCGGGGGTTCTTTAACATTCTCTTCATTTTGACAGTTACATTGTTTTATTTTTAACATTTCCCCTTCATTTTGACGGTTACATTGTTTTATTTCTGACTTCTGACATTGTATTCAAAATTAATTTTTCTTAGTGGTTTGGTGAAGATATCCGCATATTGTTTCTTGAAATCACAAAATTTGAGAACAATATCACCATTTTTTACAAGTTCACGAATGAAGTGAAAATGAGTGTCGATGTGTTTTTTTTTTTATGAAAGACATTGCTCTTTGACAAGGAAATAGTGGAAGTGTTATCACAAAAGTTTGAGATAGGTTCATTTTTTGTATATCCGAAGTTAGAGAGAAGTCTTTTCAGCCACACTGCTTGACATGATGTTGTATTTGCTACAACGTATTTGACCTTTGTTGTAGATAATACAACTATGAGCTACTTTTTGGAAGACCACGAAATCAAATTCCTACCAAATAGAAAAACATATCCAGAAGTGCTTTTTTGATCATCAATACATCCTGCATAATCATCGTCTGTATAACCAACAAGCTTACTGTCTGTAGAGGTTGTATACCATAAACCATAAGTAGTTGTACCTGCAATGTATCTTAACACCCTTTTTCCAGGTTTCCAATGACAATTTTAGGAGATTCCATAAACTTGGAAATATAACTAGTTGCAAATACTATATCAGGTCTAGTAACAATCAGTTACATAATACTACCAGAAAGTCGTTTATACAAAGTCGAATTAACAATAGTACCCACATCATCTTTACTTAATTTTGTACCAACCTCAATGGGAGTATCCACTGGTTTACACTTGTCCATCTTAAACTTTTTCAAAATATCAGTAACATACCTCTGTTGACCCATGAAGATACCATCATGTGTTTGTTTCACTTCAATACCTAATAAGTATCTCATTAAACTAAGATCTGTCATTTCAAATTCATTTTTCATTGCAGTTTTAAATTAATCTAACTACATGTTCCCTGTATAAATTATGTCATCAACATAAATACATAGTATCAGTTTATTACCTTGATGCTCATCTTTTATATACAAGGTTGGTCATGGTTTCTCCTTCTGAAACCATTATTTAGCAAGAAATGGTCTATTTGACTCTACCAAGTTTTGGATCTTGCTTCAAGCCATCCAATGCTTTGTTCAACATGTACATCTTATGTTTTTTATTTTTTATTTTGAAACTAGGGGGTTGATCAACATATAGCTCTTCATTCAATACACCATTTAAAAAGACAAACTTTACATCCATTTGGTAAATTGACCACTTGTTTTGTGTTGCAATAGCTAATACAAATCGAAAAATATCAATTCTTGCTATAGGTGCAAATGTTTCACCATAATCTATGGCAGGTTGTTGTGAAAAACCTTTGGCAACTAATCTTGCTTTGTGTTTATCAACTTCACCTCTCTCATTTAACTTATTTTTATAAACCCATTCGACACCTATAAAATTTTTATCAATAGGTAGATCAACCAAATCCCAAGTCTGATTTCTTTCAATAGCTTCGATTTCATTATTCATTGCATCTACCCATTCTTTTTCCCTTATAGATTCTTCAAAACAAAGTTGAAATGAGAGAAATGCAAAATTTACAACATCATCAACATTTCCTTGTGCATAAATATCACTGAAACTTCTCATTTTTGGATTATCAAAATCAGACTCACTTAAAGGTGATGAACGTGACTATTGGTTTTGTCTTGAACCTGTAATCTTGGAGTGCTCGTTGTAGGTGCTTGATGGTCGTCTAACATAATAAAAAGATTAGGAAAAGTATTGTTCTCCATTTCATTCCAAGATTTGTCTTCCATAAATTTCACATCTCGACTTAAAATTTGTTTCTTATTAATAGGATTAAACAATCTGTATGCTTTATATTGGTCACTATACCTTATAAAGATATACTTTTCGCTCCTATCATCAAGATTATTTCTTAATTTTTCTAGAACATGAGTGAAAGAGATACAACCAATGACTCGAATGTGTGAAACAGTTACCTTTTGTCCACTCCATGCTTCTTCAGGTACAAGACTTTGAACACTGGAAGTTGGCGATCTATTCAAAATATATACGGAACATGCAACTGCTCCAACCCATAAATCTTTAGACAAATTTCGTGTTATGAGCAAACTTCGAGCCATATTCATAATTGTCTGATTATTTCTTTTTGCGACTCCGTTCTGTTGTGGAGTATAATTGGTTGTCATTTGTTTTTTAAAACCATAGTGTTTACAAAAATCAATGAATTCGTTAGATTCATACTCATCTCCTTTATCAGACCTGAGAACTTTAATAAACTTGCCACTCTGTTTTTGAGCTTCGACTTTGAAGTGCTTGAACTTGGAAAATGTTTCAGATTTGTATTTGATGAAATACACCCAAATTTTCCTGATAAATTCATAAATACATTGCCATCTACTGATTGTGCTTGAATAGGACCGCACAAATCTGTGTTCATTAACTCTTTTTGCTCTTTGGCTTTATAAGAGGCTGATGAAAAGCTATAAACTTCCATCTACTGATTGTGCTTGCATAGGACCGCACAAATTTGTGTGCATTAACTCTAGTTTCTCTTTGGCTCTATAAGAGGTTGATGAAAAGCTATCTTGCTTATCTTTACCCATTATACAACTTGAACAGGAAGAGATATGGTCAGACAAAATAGGAAAACCTTTCACCATAGATTGTCTTTGCAACAGAATCATACTTTTAAAAGGAAGATGACCATATCACAAATGCCACAAGTCAGTGTCATTTGATGTTGAAACATTATGTGCATACAACTTCTCACTTCTCCTTTATAATTGATACAACTTGTTCTTTGTCATAGGAATCTTTGCAACAAGAGATTTATGTTGATCATAATTCGTGCAAGCAGTGTTGTGAAAGCTAACATTATAACCATGTTCATTTAACTGACCAACACTCAACAAATTATGCTTGAAATTGGATACACAGTAAACATCATAGATATTCTTCACCACATGTTTTTTTGTTAAGACAAACACAACACCCTATCCTGAAGATTTAACCTGGTGATCATCACCCAAACCAATAGAGGAACTGAAAAAAGTATCAAGATATGAAAAAAAATCACAATGATCAGTCATATGATTACTACATCTATTGTCTACAGACCAAATATCCTTATTAGGTACTTGCACAGTCAATTGACATGCCAGAAATAAAGCATCAGATGTTTCACATTCAATGTTTGTGACATTGGATTTGTTTTTACTTAAAACATGTTGTAATTTTTGACATTCAGACTTATAATGGCCATATTTTTTGCAATAGTGACATTGAATTTTTTATTTATCTATCCACCTATAACCATGATCAGTTTGATACTTCTTTGAATGTGATTGAGCTACCTGTGATCTATAATCTGATTGAGACAATCCTCTTCCTTTTCCTTTCCTGCCACGAAAACCTCTGCCTCTACCTCTATCCATAGAAACTTTAGATTTGAAAGCATGCTCTAAAGTACTGACATATAAATTAATTCTTGCTTCATGAGCCAATAAAGAACCTGTTAATTCTTCCACAGACAATTTTGTTAATTCTTTCGACTCAAAGACAGTAACTATCATGTCAAAAAATTTTGGGCAAACTTCTAAGAACATTTTCAATAATTCTTTGATATTCTAATTCGACACCATTCATCTGAAGTTGATTAACAACACCCATAAATATAATCATGACCTGATCAATTATTTTTGATTCAGTCATTTTAAGTGTTTCAAATCGAATTATGAGAGTTTTTAATTTTACCATTTTTAATTTTTCATTACCTTGATAAGCAACTTTAAGTATATCCCATATTTCTTTAGCATTTTTTTCTCAAGTGATTTTAGGAAAAATATAATTGTCTAAAGAATTTAAAATGCAGGACTTATCTCTAACTTCTTTCTGTTTAAGTTCATCAAATTATCTTCTTTGAGTAGCACTCATAGCAGCTATAACATTTGCATCAGGTTCTGCTAATTCTACAATTTCCCAACAACCTAAACATTGTAATCATGCTTGCATTTTAAGACTTCAAAAAATCATAATTCTTTCCACTAAATAATGACATTGGAATTGCAAACTGACTTGTCGAAGCCATGTTTAAAGAAAAAATTGCAAAACAACACCTTTAAAAAAAAAACTTGCACTCTCTTTTCCTGTCTAAGAGAAGAAAAAACAGGAGCCTCTATACTGGTAAAGAAAACCAAAATATGTATTGATAGAGCATATCATTTATGCATATTTATATCTGTGCGGGGTCGAATCTTATAAACAAAAATACAACCATCATAGGTCATAAGAACTTTACAACAATAACAACCAAAGCCGACAACAAACACTCAATCATTCATGGAGAATGGAAATCCATAAAACTGCATACAAAAACTTCCATATGAAACAATACTAGATAGCCTAGGAAGTGGGCTAGAGGGATGAGGAAAATAATAGAAGAGTTGCGGGGCAATGGATTTACAGAAAGGATCCTCAGATTGAAACTGGGGAACTAAAAAGATGCATACATTGTGAAGAAATTAGGGAAGTTAACCATGAATTATTTAGTGGCAAGCCAACGCGTTCGATGGTCAATTGCAAGTGCAATTGTGACATGGGAATTGCGTCAATAATCGATGACGACGGTAGGGCTGATTAACCAACAGCAACAACAAAAGGAATTGGCGGCTCCACTTGTCCTCTTCACACAGGAAGCTTCTCTGCAACAGTAGAACTGCTCTACTTAACTAGCAACAACCCTTCTTCAAAGAATCAACAAATTAACAAGCGGCTTAGGGTTGAGTCCTATCACAACCTTTGGTGCGCAGACTGAAACACCTGAATGTTGATATGCAGAGGCTCTTCTCATAGCTCTTATACCATGACAAGTTTACGACATATAGAGAAGGGAAACACTAAATGATGAGAACACACACACAACATTGTTTCATTATGGAGAAGTATAAATATACAATAGTTCGATAGTTACAACTAACAAAACTATTCAACTAATCTTCTAACTAATTTCTAACTTAATATTAATCTTCAATAATGCCCAACTCCCCCATTTTCACAGTCGAATTACCTTAAATTGGCGGGAACTACGATCTTCGTATGGTAGAGAAATGGCTTGGTCATGCCTCTCCTCACAGAAAGTATCCATATTTGGAAATATTGCAGAAACTGTGAAGCCAAAATGGTGATTCTAATGATATTTCACGGAGCGAGTGAGTGAAGTGAGCCCATGAAATGCAAAGGCCAGGGGGTGAGGGAATTAAAGACATGGATGCGTAGATATATATGAGCAGTGAGAGGAGTGAAAATACTAGAAGCGTGTATAGACAATGTTGTTTCAGGTGATCAGAGGAGAAGTGGGAGAGTGAGAGGGACTGTCTATAAACGAGTAATTCAAAGTAAGACTGGCCTTTGGATATTGAAAAATATAAAGAGATGTATTCATCCATGCTTAACCGGTGAGGAATTAAAACCCGATATTTTCGTAAGGTATGGCGTTTGCGCATCTTAAACAGAGTAAACAATGGGCTAAAGAGGCAATTCTTTTTAGGCGTTGTCTACAGACGTCACAAATTCGTCAATCATTTGGATAATAGTTTTTTTGTGGGGGAATTCTGTAAAAATAATTTCAAAAAATTGAATCATTTATTTTATGGTGGAAATGTATTTAGCGGCATCAACAATCTCTAGAGCACTTAAAAATTTGACGTTTGACAAATATAAGCCAAATTTTCAAACATTTCTGCCAAATTTTCCTATAATCTTACTAAAATTTCTATTATTTTCCTAACTAATTTGTAAGTTTGTAATTTTTTCAAACTGCCCTATTCTTTTTATGGCTACGTGCTTTTTATGTTTGTGAGGGGAGGCTGGGATAACAGTCAGGTACGAGGATAACTTTCACATATCCGACGACGTACAATTTCGCAATCATACTTAATGAGACACTGTCTTATTTTGTCCATCATAAGACAATGGCTTACTTTGTCCACCATGAGTAATTATTTGAGCAAAGCTGAGATCTAATTGTTATTTTTTATATTTTAAATTTATTATTAAGTTTTAAATTTTGAATGAGACATGCATAATCTTTATAAAAGTAATGCTAAAAAATAGCATGCAAATCATATTCCTAATCTATTTTAATCTTTTTCAAATCATTATATATATATATATATATATATATATATATATATATATATATATATATTACATAATGTACGAACTAATATTCATTTAAATCATATTCCTAATCCTTTTTATATTTTTCCAATCATTTCAAATATTTTATTTATTTATTTTTAAATAATATAGGTGACAAAATGAAATTCAAATCTTATTCCCAATCCTAGAATTATTGTTTGTAACATTGTATCATTTAGTTACTGCTCAATTTTTTAGATGAATATGTAACTATATAAATTCAAGATTTGAATTTTTTAAAAGAATTAAAATTTGCATTAAAAAAAATTACATAAATGTATATTCTTTCCATTAAAAAAATGGGAAAAAAATTCTTACAAACTCTAGAATAAAGTGTTGAAATACTAATGTATTAATATAAAAATATAATCTCGTCTTAATAATATGATTACAGAAAATTCAAAGTTACATGGGCTTTTTTTAAAACAACCCAGTAAAGTGATTCCTATCTGCCACTTCAATTTTGATGTCAACCTTCACCTCATATATATGAGACAAATCCTTTCCCTCATTTTAGAATGTGTGTTTTCCATATAGATATATAACAAATCCTCCCCTCATTTGAATGTGTATCACTCGATTATTTATAGAAAGAGAGATGACCAAGACCAAATTTGTGTTATAAGTGTAGCTAATTATGAGAAACATTTCACTCCACTCCACTTCTATACATGCATTAAAATCATATGGCCGGTTATTGTTTTTCAATTGTTGAATGTGGATTTATCTTTTAATCAATGCATCGCCAATCCACTTTTCCTTACAACTTCAAAATATATTTCTTTTTTTTGGAAATAAAAAACCAACAGACTTATTATCTGAAACTAAAACTTCATCTCTTAAATATCTAAAACTTCATCCCTTACCCCAATAAAACCAAATCCATTGACAAATCCCATGTTTGGTGATAGGAATGAGGAGGATCATGACAAAATTGCACCCCTATGAAAATTTGTTGACTAGAATGAAAAGGATATGATATTTGTAAATGATTTTACTTACATATTTAATAAAAGATGAGAAGACAAGAAAGCAGGAGTTGTTGTGGTCCCAAAAACACTGCAACAAACACCATCTCAAGGTATGTTATCTTCATAATTGAATAATATAAAATAATTAAAATATTGTTACAAGAGAATTAGTGTGGGGCTTGCTAGCTATTTCCAAGGATTTTTCCTTTGGAGCTTCCTACTGATCAATCCAAAAAAATATTAAAAGAATTCATGAATTGATATTGGCATCAATGATAACACCATTGATATATATATATATATATATATATATATATATAGATTCAAGCACACAACTTTCCATTCTCAATTAATCAATTGAGACTCTAACATTATTGTATACACAACATACAAGAGTATAGAATAATTTTAAAGGATAAAATTTATAGTGGGACCACATTGCAAGGAACACCATCTCATGTCAACAACCACATGTTATGAAAATGTTATGTTAAAAGAGTATAGGATAATTTTAAAGGTTAAAAGTTGTAGTATGACAATAGGTTAAGAATAAGAGTTATATACTAAATATGTGTGTGTATGAGAGAGAGCATAGTGTCTTCCATAACATATATCTTCCAATTTATGGGCATTATAAATCGAAATTTGGTTGTCCTCCAAAACTAGAAAGTGAACCTTGTTTGTGAAGAAGAATTATGGTACTCTCAGGATATGCATCGATTACATACAATTAAACAAGTGACCATCAAGAAAAAATATATGTTGGCAAAGATTGATGATGTGTTTGATTAGATGAAGAGAGCAACAATGTTCTCAAAGATTGATTTGAGATCAGGATACCATCAGGTACGCATCAAAGAAGAGGAAATTTACAATACAGCTCTCCGGACCAGGTATGAACATTATGAGTTTGTTGTAGTTTCTTTCGGTTTGACCAATGCTCTAGCTACTTTTTTGTGCTTGATGAATATTTTGTTGTGTCCTTATTTGGAAAAGTTTGTGTTTGTATTCATTGATGATATATTGATATGTTCTAATGATGAGGAAGAGCATGTCTAACACTTAGCAGTAGTGTTGATATTCCTAAGGGAGCATCAGTTGTATTCCAAGCTTAGAAAATGAAGTTTATTTCAGACAAAGGTACATTACTTGGGGAATGTGGTTTCCAAGGAAGGCATAACAGTGCACCCGAAAAAGATAAAATTTATCATGGAATGGGTAGATCTTAGGAGTGTGGATGAGGTAAGGTCAATTATGGGGTTAGCGGGTTATTACAGGAGGTTTATCAGAAAATTCTCGCGGATTTCGGATTTCTTATCCTATTACATCGTTGCAAAGGGAAGGTAAGAAATTTGAATGGACAGAGGAATGCTTAGTCAGTTTTGAGTAGTTGAAGCAGTTGTTGACAAGTGGTCCAGTTCAAAAGATTGCAGATCTGGATAAAGAGTCCGTGCTGTGTACAAATACTTGCAAGAGAGGACTTGGTGGAGTCTTGATGTAGGAGGGACAAGTGGTATGTTACAAATCAAGGAAACATAATGAGCATGAGAAAAATTTATGTTAGACATGGTCTTGAGTTAATAGTGATCGTTCATGCACTTAAGATGTGGAGGCACTATCTTCTTGGCAAGAGTTTTGTATTGATGAGTGACCATAGTGGATTGAGATACTTATTTGATCAACTGAATCTGAATGCTAGTCAAGCTAGATGGTTGGCCACGATTAGTGAGTTTGATTTTGAGATAAGGTACTATAAAGGGAAACATGAAAAGGTTATAGATGATATTAGCAGAAGAGTGTATGTAAATCACATTGCAATTATGAGTTCATATGAAACATATATACAGGATCAAATATTGCAGGTAGGTCAACATGATGACAAATATAGGGAGATCGGGCACAGGTTACAATAGGGTATAGGTGATCAAGATGCAGACTATCGTCTCACAACGTATGGTTGGGCGAGATTTAAGAACAAGATCTATGTGTCAGACAACATTGACCTCAAGAAGCTTAGCTTGAGGGAATTTCATGATAAGTCATACCGAGGTCACCCAGGATATCAGAAAACATTGACAGCAGTGAATAAGTTCTACTATTGGCTGAATCTAAAGAAGAAAGTGGCAGAGTTTGTGGCTAGATGTTTGGATTGTCAATATGTAAAGGCAGAGTGTAAGCATCTGGGTGTTTTACTACAACCAATTTCGATGCCAGACTGTAAATGGGAAGTCATTTCTATGGATTTCATTACAAGTTTATTAAGGATATCTAGACAACATTCTATTATGGTTGTGGTTGACAAGTTGAATAAGGTAGCACATTTCATTCCAGTGAAGTCTACTTATTTAGCTAATGAGGTAGCACATGTCTTCATCAGAAATATAATGACTTTGCATGGTGTGCTGAAGAAAAATTGTGTCAGACAGGGATGCTAAGTTCACTTCTAGGTTCTAGAAATAGTTATTTGTAGGTTCTATACGGAGTTTTCCTTCAGCACAACTTATCATCTGCAGATATATGGACAGATAGACAATATTTCGGAGGACATGTTGATAATGTATGTGATGCATCAGAAATGGAAGTGGGAAGAATATCTACCTCTAGCTAATTTTTCTTACAACAATGGGTATCAGGAGTCTCCGAGGATGAGTCTGTTTGAGGCACCCTATGGGTGGAGTTGTAATAATCCTATCAGTTGGAATGATACAATTAATAGGATATTGATTCGACCAAACATGCTGGAAGAGATGGAACATGAAATGTAGGTTATCAAACATAATTTAAAGGTAGACCGAGATATGCAGATCAACACATGGAATTTAAGGAGTTTTAGGTTGGAGAACATGTGTACTTGCGCATCAAGCCTAAGAAGAGATCCTTGAGGATTGGGACATGTGCGATGTTTACACCTTAGTATTGCGGGCCTTTTGAAATCCTTGAGAGGATTGGACCAGTGGCATACAAACTTGCACTGCCTCCGAAAATGAAATTCCATGATATTTTCCATTTTTCATTGCGTAAAGATGTTGATCATGTGATTAATTGGTTTGTATTGCATGTGTATCCATAAGGATAATTCCAACCGGACCTCAATTCATTTTGCAGATAAAGATGCCCATGCTCTAGAACCAAGAAATCGGGCAGGTTAAAGTACAGTGGAATCACTTTGGGCCCAATGAAGCTACATGGGAGATGACTGATTAGATGTGAGCTATGTATCCTTCCTTATTTTTTGGTTGAGGCAAAGAAGTTTCGGTATATGTATATGTGCATATGTATGGTCTAAATACTGCATCGAGCTATGTTAGAAAGCTCTAATAAGCGACATGGATACCATGTTTTGATGTTTATCATGTTGGTTATGTTTTCATCAGGATGTTAATTGTAAATAATGCAACAAGCTAAGTTGTAAAGCTCCATTAGCAGTATGTTTTGTTTTTTAATGGTTTTGGTCATTGTAGGTGTCATTGAACATTGAGGACGGTGTTCCCCGAAGGGGGGGGGGGGTTCTGTAATAGCCCCGGGTTAAAACTTCATGTAATCAAATTAATTAAGACAAAATAATAACCAAGGTCATGGGACACGTATTCCAAGCTGAATCTTGGGAAAAAACATGGTGGTAGGGATCACTTGTGATTAATTAATGGCTATGGAAGTTGGAAAAGGAAATGGTAAAGGCTTTGGAAAGGAAAAGTGACATTTATTTTTATTTATTTATGAGAATAATGGAAAATATGAGAAAAGGAAGGTGAAAGGTCACAGGTTGCACATAAAGAGGAAATTGAAGGAAAATAATGGAAAAAGAAGAAAATATATGCCTCAATGATAAAAAGGCTTATGAGGATCAGTTCACAGCTTTTGTTAGTTCAGTCTTTGGCACTCTCATTCTATTCTCTCTCTCTCATACTCATGGACACTTAGAGTTTTCTTGGAGCACTCTTGGAGGAGTGCGACATACTTTAGGTTTAGAGTAAGAAGACAAAGGAAAAGTAGGAAAGCGCAAGATGATAATGGGATAAACAAATAAAGTGGGTTTTTCTTACAGGTACCAAGTTGCATGTATGATTTCATTTATAGCTTCGGCATGCATGGCACACACATGTGGTTTCTTGGTTGTGATCTATCATTGACATGGAAGATTTCCTGGATTGACTGTGGTTTTGCCAATCCTTTTCATTTTATTGATAGCCATGGTGTTGTGGGTTTAATTTTTTTTTTGTTTTTATGGTTGGTGCTCATGTTCCTTATGGCTCTGGGTTGAGTTACTAGTTCGTGGAAGCTTTGGTTGGACAAGTGCTTTGTAAGCCCTGCAATAAGTTAGGTTGAGCTACTAGTCCTGGAATAATTGGTTGGAAAAACTCTTTGGAAGCCCTTGGTGGGTTGAGTTACTAGTCCTGGAATCCTTGATTGGAACGAACACTCTAGAGCCTTGGAAAACTTGGGTAGAGACTGATATGGTGATGGTTAGTGATGTCTGACCATGACGTGGAATCATTGGTTGAGGCGATTTGGCCTATGGATGCTTTGGTTTGGTTTTGTTTGGTTTATTCCATGAGATCCCACATTCATGCTTGGAATATGGCACAAGGGTGATTGGCTAAAAGAAATATCTAGTTCAACCCAATATATGGGCGGGTGGTACATGAAAATCCCGTAACTGGTTGCATTTTTCATATGTTAATAAGAGCTCTTTTCTTCTTGTATTTTATGAGAAAATTTTCTTGTTATTATGTGATCTTAATGGTTATTCTATCATTCTTATTATATTGGTTATATGCTAGTTATGACCATGGTTTATGGAAGACTTGAGTTATGGCTCTCATCCTATTTTAATTAGTAAATAAAATGTTAATGAATGCATGACCTAATAGATGATCTTGTAACTATTATGAGGAGGCATCAATCCTTCTTGATAAATAATAGATAAGTATGAAGTCCCTATGTTCAGTTATGCTTATATGACTTGTAGATTACGAGTTCATGATGTGTTTTACGAGATGCTTGTCATGGCTAGGCCTTGTCGATCATGTCATTGTTCAGGTTTTGCATTATAGGCCTTGCCATCTTGTTACTTATCCTTTCTGAGAGATTCATCAAGTTCTGGGCAGAGGCTTGAGTCCTGGCCCAGAAAACGTGACTCATAATCTGGTGTTGTTGACACAAAACTACTTGAAAAAGTTTGCAGTCACATAGATGGCTTGTTGTGCATGCGACTGGAGGGTTCCAGTCCCGTGGAGGGCTTTTCATTAGTGTGACTGGGGCTCTAGTTCAACAAAAAAACAAGTTGTGTCAGGGGTTGGTAACCTAGAAGGGTTGGTTGGCTCCTAATGGTTCTGTAGCATATTTGTGGAATGTCGTATTGGTCTTGTCTTGTCAGTTACACTTCCTTAACTGTACTTGCGAGTTGAATCATATCATAGTAATTCTTCGTCACATGTTTACCCCAATAGAGTAGTTAGCTTGGGTAAATGTGGAAGGAGTGTGTTATAGTCAGTGAGTAGAGAGATAGGTTATTCACTTTTGGGTTGTGCTCAGTGTGGACAAGAAATTTTAATATATCTCTGTTCATTTGATTAATGAAAAGAAGCTTGAGATGTTTTCCCAAGTTGGATTCCCCTAGAAAAAATATTGTGCATGTGTGTTATTTCTTATCGCATGTCTGAAATTGTTGCTCTAAATTGTAAATTAAATTCCGCAAATCAATAAAGTAGAATTGTGTCTCTTGATTTAGATTAAAATTTCTTGAGATATTACAGTTCTATCACCATATTTCTTTAAAAAATGTGTTGGGCACACCCAACACAACATGTAAGCCCATAAGGCTTATCCCAAAGGAAAAAAATGGCGTGCAGGGAAATATAGCTAGGATAATGGATCGGGAAACAAATTTTTTACTGAGGTTTGACGGTTCCGTCAAAAGACAAAAGGCACGACCAAGCCTTATTTTTGCAACAATTTCACATATTAAGCAACCAAGGGCCTTCGTGTTGTTTTTCAATAAAAAAATGCAGTAGGCATGTGTTTAAAGGACTTCGGGCTATATGAAAAGCTCTATGATTTGTAGGCATAAGGGTTGCATACATATGGAGCTTGAACATGTAAAACTTTTTGGTAAAGAGTCTCCATATTTGGTTGGTGTGCCATATGTGGCATTGTGTCATAGTAATGGTTAGCTAGGCATTGAACGATCCGATAACTTGAATTTTGTGCTTATGCCATATTTTGGGTCCACTACAAATCAAAGGTAAAGGCATGAAACATGTTGGAAGCTAAATCTGCAAATTGGTTATTAGCCTTAATTGATCCACGAAGGCATTTGAACGAATTAGCAGCTAGAATTAAGAACTAGTGGCAATGGAAGAAGAAATGTTAATGAGTGATAATGGGCGATTGACCAATATAGGAAAATAAGGCTGCAAAGGACCATGTTTTGCAGAATAATTAATGAACCTTGTTTTGAATAGAAACAATCCATCCATGATCTTCCTTGCACACTATGAAGAATTAAATGAGAAATTGTTGGGTGTATAAGATTTGACCAAAATATCAGAGAAGGCATGCCAGAAGAACAAGTCGAGCTCTGTAAATGATTAATACGCATGGAGTGCCTTTCTAGATTGCACATTTTGGCTGAGAAAAAATTCCCAGTATGGAGAAATGCTGAGATGGCCATTCTCAGAGTTTAATAAAGTTACATTAGCCATGTCATCAGATGCAACAACATGATGGAGAGCCATGCTAAAGTATGCTCTCGGGTAGAATGATGAACTAATAGAGGCTGTATTGAGGAGAAAAACTCAGGAATGACTGTATTGAGGAGAAAAACTCAGGAATGATGAGTTTGATAGTGGGGGGATATCAACATTGTTCTATGAGTTGTGTAGAGATCTCTTACAACATTGTGCGTTGTTGTAAGTGGTTGAGTCAGTCTATGGAATATGAAAGGCCAATACTTCTTAATATAAATTGTGATTCCAACAAATCCCTATCAAATTCTAGATTAATCATAAATAAAAATAAAACCCGAACCTCCAAAAATGTATAAGAGATAGATTACAACTTAAAAATGTGAAATATCTGAAACATTTGCGTTCTGAGATCTCAACGGATGGCTCGTATGTCACTGTAGCGTGGGGTGAGTTTAAAAATAGTTTATTCATGGCCCATTCCATGCACATTCTCGGAGTTGGTTTAAAATGGGGATGATGACTGAATCACACGAATCAAGTCTATTGAATAGGGAGGGACTAGATAACTTCAACGTATTGAAAAAAATATCAAGATTTCGAGTCTATTCTACTTCACAAGATTTTGAATATTCGCTCAATTGTTGTTTGTATATGATTTATACTATTTGG
The DNA here is from genome assembly GCA_034641835.2 of Pinus albicaulis. Lineage (NCBI taxonomy): Eukaryota > Viridiplantae > Streptophyta > Pinopsida > Pinales > Pinaceae > Pinus > Pinus albicaulis. The sequence goes on along the minus strand of CM076579.1, from coordinate 299,605,854 downwards.
CATGGAATATTGTTTGCAGTTATTATCCATTAATTATAATTGTTAGAAATATTTTTTATTATTACTGAGATAATAAAATATTTTAAAATTAAGAATTTTTTATATAAATCAGTGACTTTAGTTATTATTATTTAAAAGTATATGTTTGATATTATGATTTTCTTTATGATAATATAAGATATGATTTTAGAGTTAACAATCATAGTTATTTTATTATATAATTTATAAATAATTATTATTAAATGTTATTGATTAATTGACTTTGATAAAATCTAAAATAGGATTATGTTGGTTAATAAAATATCTCAGAATCATTTAGGAGCAGCTTTGTTGATAATTTTTTTTTTTTTTTGGGAGTCTAAGCTTTTCATAAGGTTTTGAATTTAGTAAGTGTTTATATAGTTCAATGAAAAAAATTTATTGAAGGACAAACATTTCTAACATAAGCATTAAAAAAACAAATAGATTTATGAGCAAAAATGAGAATAGTGATAATGTAAGAGCTAATTATTTTTGACCCTTGTCAGGCTCTACATATGGATCTTGAAAAGGCATGTGAAAATAAGAATCGCTAGAACCCTCTTGTTCTTCTCTATCAAGATCTGAACCTACTTTGGAAAGACTGTCAACATCCTGGTTTTGTTCCCTTTAGAAATGATGATACAAGAAAGCGGTGAACAAATTTTTTAAATGCACAACGTCATCCAAAAGAGATGCAAGATTGATATTATGACCAGACTAAAATTTGTTCATTCAACTAACCACAAGCGTAGAATCACCAAAAAGTTGTATATGAGAGATCTCGTGTTTTAAAAATAATAATAAGCTCCTTGCTTTTTTGAAGTTTTGCTTGATTTTTCGAACATAGACCAAGTCTCATGGAAATATGATGTGAATAACGATTAAACGAGAAAATTAAGGATTATTTGTTTTTTAAGGTTTGAAAAAAACAATCGATTTTGAAAAGTGGTTATTCAAAATATTTTTTTTTTATGAGTATATTTTTGATATTCTAATTTTTTTTTATGTAACATTTTATTTTTAAAATTATTGATTTTCATGACGATTTGATTTTTTTTTAGGAATTCTTAAAACAATTTAAAGTATTTTTTACACTTTAAATTTTCTAATGTAATAAGTGTGGATGTATTTTTTTAAATAGTAATTATTTTCATGTTGGTAATAAAACATGAAAAAATAATTAGAAAACATGAAAAAAAACATAAAAATGTAAAAATAAAATAAAATTAACTTATAAAAACTAGAAATAAAAAATAAAACAATTAAATATAAACAAATAATGTATGAAAAAAAACATTACAAACAATTTTTTTAAGTAATAAAAAGAAAAAAATAATTAAAAAAAATAAAATAATTATTAAAAATAAAAACTAAAAATTTAAAATTAAAATTAAAAATTGTATTTTTTTTGGTTAAAACAATTTAAAAATTGAAAATTTTAATAATAATAATAATAAATTAGAAAGAAAAAAAATTGTCCAAGGGCGGCCTATGCTAATTCCGGGAATCAACCTAGGTAGCCTTGAGTTTGGGCGAGGCGGTGTTGTGCCCTGAGTAGCCATGGCCGTGCTTGGCCATGGTTGCCCAAGGTTGTGCGACCTCAAGCTCAAGCGAGGCGGGGAAATGTTGTGCATCCCTGCCCTGCGACCTTTGACGACCAGGGTCGCCTAGTGTCACGCCCCTACACCTCAGGTGTCTTCCAACCACGCCTTGTAGGCAGGTGTGGCACTGTCGTACTTTTTCTTTTTCTAAATACTCAAGTACCCAGACTACACCTTTAGCAACATTCGTTAGTTATTATACAAATGTTCTTTCAATTATGCGCAAATAAACATAAACATCATTATCAAACCACATGTACGCCCATATATACAAGGGAGGGGCAACTCCCTGTTAAAATGAGTCCGCCCGGATAATATGTTTCATAAGAATACAAGTTACAATGTTCAATCCAGCAAGAGCCACTCTTGCTCCTTGACAAGGCTATTTGCATCTTGTCCAAGTTCTAAGACTTGCCAATCCTCAAACTAGCTTACAACAGTCATGTACAAACATCAAAGTTCACCGTCGGAAGTGCTGCCCAAAACTGCCCAAGTGCTGGTCACTCAGACGTTGCCCCGAATCAGTGCAGAGCGTTTTCTGAGCTAACCGTGTGTCCAATCCGTCCCTCACCCATATGGTTGGATGCGTCTTGGAAATACACACCTTCTGCAATTTATGACACCTCAATCCGATACTCGACGCTCCCGGAATCGCGTTTTTACTGCTGGGCCGTCCCGTTCATGGGTGCCCAGACCCGACCCGACTCGACCCGCCGTTCAGAGGTGCCCGACCCAACCCGACCCGACCCGACCTGCTGTGCGGCTACGGTGGTCTGCGGTGCGCTCGCCCTGCTATGACCCGACTCGACCCAACTCCCGTTGAGCTGTCGCTACTTCGCCCAACGAGTTATTGGAACTCGTCGTTGTACCCTTAGCTGTTCTTCTTATGAAGTTCGTTGTTGTTGCTTGTTCGATTGCCTCCACTCTCCCAACGCTCGCCAATATATATGAACGTGTGGTGGAGTGTAGGTCGCTCGACTGACCTGAGCCGACCCCCACATTTGGTTTTCCGCCCACGAAGTGTGGCGTCGACCGCGCCCAACGCGTCGGCCGACCCACCTACTCGCCCGTCGGCTAGCTCGCCCAAGGGGCACTCCGTTGTGGTATAACTCGCCTTGCCAACGCCGTGTTGGTTTAACTCGACGCGCCTCTCCTCCAACTCGCCCTCGTGACTCGCCTCGTTACACCCGTGCGCCCGTGACTCTCCAACGGTGCGACGTGCCGCCCGTTACGTCGCACGGCGCCCGAACTCATCCAAACGCCCAACCGGCGTGCCCGTTCCACCGAACGCGCCCATGAAGTCTTGGGGCCTTACATCCTCCTCCACTTCAAAGCGTTGTCGTCCCTTGACAACATCATCCCATCGTCGCATGGTCCATCACAACTCCATGTGTGAAATATCGTCGCAACTGCCATCAAAGTGTCGCTGCACGAACTATCGTTGCACCCATGTGCACGGTATCGTCGCAACTATCGTCGCAAAGTGTTGATGACTCCAACATCTTCCAAATGTGTTCATGTCTCCAACTCTGCTATAAATATATGAATAGCATCCAGATGTGAACACTCTCGATCTGCTACATGCCTCGGTCATGTCTCCAATTCTGCAAGAAATCATGTGCTAGATCCCCCTATGTTGGTGATAAGTTGGGTAGCTAATCCAACCGAACATCTCCTCCACAAGAACATATGTTCCTCCCATCATCACGACTGCCAAAACATCCTGCTATCAAGTGCCCATCTCGCTCCATGGCCTGCTCATAAGTTAGAGGTCATCATTGTCCTGAGCAGATGACAATGAACCTCATCCTCCATGTATAGTCTAGAAGGTGGAGGAAGTGGAGGCCGAAGGCTCTCCCTCCTCATTTATCAACCCCATCCATCTGTCTGGGTCTTCCCCTTCCAACCTCAACATGTATGCTTCCCGGCTTTCTCCCTGAATCCGTGGGTCTACATCTTCCTTCGCTTCCATTGTCTCAAGTCTTCTTGTTATATCCAAAAGACTATTGGACAATGCCATGATTTCCTGTGCCTGCTCCTGAAGTCTGCCTTCCGTGAGGACTAATCTTCCTTGGAGTTCATCATGCCATTTTGTGTCTTCCACACTCATAGTTGTTAACTTACAACGGGTTGTGTCTCCTCCTCCTATGGTTGGTATACCAATAGGATGGTCATTCTCCCCATCATAAATGTACAACTTCCTCATGTGAGGAACCACCATAACTTCGAATTCTTTGAAGAATTCCATGCCTATCACAGCCTCATAATCATCCATTCTTACAATCATGAAGTCAACATCCCCATGCCAACTCCCTATTTCGATTGGTGTCTTTTCTGCAACTCCAATCACATAATCCGGTGGTGAGTTCACTGCCTTCAATTTAGCTTGGATTGGTTTGAACCTCAACCCAAATTTCCTAGCGGTGTCTTCTCTAATGAAGTTATGCGTAGCACCACAATCCACCATGGTTAATAGTGTGCCCTGTGCAATCTTCATGTTCACAAACTCAAGGTTGTTCCTTTCAGGGTCCCTTCTTGGGATAGCTTCATAAGCTGCTGCTGCACTTAAGACCTGCATGGTCCCAACTGAAGGTTCCTTCTTCTTTTCTGCTTGTACTGCGGCGGCCAACTTCGGTCTTGAAGGACAATTCTTCACCGTATGTTCCTCATCACAGATCCGACACTTCAAGGGCTACTTAGTCTTCGACTTTGCTTATGCATGGTTAGACTTAGTAGCTTCCTTCTTCGGTGGATCAACCTTTTTCTCAAAAGGCTTCTTCTTTCCTCCTCCATATCCTCCATCATTGTGCTCAATGAGTTTATCCACTATAGCAAAGGCTTCCTCCAATGTCTTGGGTTTCTGCCTCTTCACCTCATCCCGAGCCCAAGGTTTCAACCCAATAGTAAAGTTGAACAGCTTGTCACGCTCAGCCATATCAGGTAGCTCTAGGATAACACTCTGATATGCACTTTGATATTGCTGGAGAGTTCCTTCTTGTTTGATGTATTTGATAATAGTTCTTGCATCCCAAGTTTCATCTTGTGGACTGAAGTAAATTTGCAAAGCCTCTTTTAGTTCCAACCAAGTTGTGATGTCAGATACAACACCTTGTGCTATCTGATCAAGTCTCCTTCTCCGCCACATCTTAGCATCTCCTGTAAGGAATTGTGCCACAATCTTCACCTTAACATCCTCATTAGAAATGTTTAATCGGTCCAAGTATTGCTCCATAGCCCATAAGAAGTTTCCAAGAGTTTTTGCATTCCTTGCTCCATCATATGAATCTGGTTCTTTCACCTTAATAGGGACAAATCCCCCGGATGATCCTTGCCCCGCGACCCTTTTCATCAAGACCATATCGCATTCCAACTCCGTGATCCTTGTAAGAGCTTTGGAAAGCTCATCCACAAGTCGATCATTGGATTGGCCCATGTCTTCCATTTTCTTCAAAGCTTCACCAAGCTGCCATTCTGTGTACACAGAATGTGTTGACACTGTGTCAAGCTCAGCTCTCAACTTCGCTACTTCATCTCTTAACATCATGCCTCCTTCCCGAAGTTCTTCATGTTCTCTCAGAGGTTCATGAGTTCCTTTTCGTGTTTCTCCATGTTCTCCACAATCTTCTCAACCAAGTCTTCTTGAGAGAGTACTTGGGTCTCCTCAATGACTTGAGGTTATTCCACGGTATCCTCCATTTTCTTTTCTTGAGAACGAGTCAAGAGCATGTGCAAACCCTTTCAAGATAGAATCATCTCACAGCACCTGCAACCCCTGCAACTCTGTCTAGCTCTGATACCAACTGTCATGCCCCTACACCTCCAGTGTCTTCCAACCACGCCTTGTAGGCAGGTGCAGCACTGCCGTACTTTTTCTTTTTCTAAATACTCAAGTACCCAGACTACGCCTTTAGCATCATTCGTTAGTTATTATACAAATGTTCTTTCAATTATGCGAAAATAAACATAAACATCATTATCAAACCACATGTACGCCCATACATACAAGGGAGGGGCAACTCCCTGTTAAAATGAGTCTGCCCGGATAATATGTTTCATAAGAATACAAGTTACAATGTTTAATCCAGGAAGAGCCACTCCTGCTCCTTGACAAGGCTATTTGCCTCTTGGCCAAGTTCTAAGACTTGCCAATCCTCAAACTAGCTTACACCAATCATGTACAAACATCAAAGTTCACCGTCGGAAGTGCTGCCCAAAACTGCCCAAGTGCTGGTCACTCGGGTCACTCAGCCGTTGCCCCGAATCAGTGCAGAGCATTTTCTGAGCTAACCGTGTGTCCAATCCGTCCCTCACCCATATGGTTGGATGCGTCTCGGAAATACGCACCTTCTGCAATTTACAGTACCTTAATCCGATACCCGACGCTCCCGGAATCACGTTTTTACTGCTGGGCCGTCCCGTTCATGGGCGCCCAGACCCGACCCGACTCGACCCGCCGTTCAGAGGCGCCCGAACCAACCCGACCCGACCCGACCTGCGGTGCGGCTACGGTGGTCTGCGGTGCGCTCGCCTTGCTACGACCTGACTCGACCCGACTCCTGTTCAGCTGTCGCTACTTCACCCAACGAGTTATTGGAACTCGTCGTTGTACCCTTGCCTGTTCTTCTTATGAAGTTCGTTGTTGTTGCTTGTTCGATTGCCTCCACTCTCCCAACGCTCACCAATATATATGAACGTGTGGTGGAGTGTGGGTCGCTCGGCCGACCCGAGCCGACCCCCACATTTGGTCGTCCGCCCACGAAGTGTGGCGTCGACCGCGCCCAACGCGTCGGCCGACCCACCGACTCGCCCAAGGGGCGCTCCGTTGTGGTATAACTCGCCTTGCCAATGCCGTGTTGCTTTAACTCAACGCGCCTCTCCTCCAACTTGCCCTCGTGACTCGCCTTGTTACACCCGCGCGCCTGTGACTCTCCAGCGGTGCGATGTGCCGCCCGTTACATCGCGCGGCGCCCGAACTCGTCCAAACGCCCAACCGGCGCGCCCGTTCCACCGAACGCGCCCATGAAGTCTTGGGGCCTTACACCTACGGTCGTGGGGCCTCAGGCGAGAAAACAACTTGGCCATACATGTGATCATTAAGTAGCACAACCACATCATAAACTGATATATGAGATTGACATCATTCGCCTCAGGTGGGAAAACAACTTGGCCATACATGTGGTCATTAAGTAGCACAACCACATCATTGACATCATTAATTTTGCAAGGTGGAAAATGATGTTAATTGATGTATATCAACCAGTTTTATTAATATATTTGTGCTAATTTATAATTCTTTAATAATTTTTGAAATTTTTTTATATTAATTTTTTTGGATTTATATATATGAAAATAAAAATAAAAATAAATAGAAATAAGACCAAATCTTATTGTTATTGTGATATCTAATTCAAATTGACAAGCTAACAACCATTTACTACGGAAATAGATATATATTTTTCTTTTAATTAAAATATATAAAAAAGAAATTAATATGTAAAAATTGTTTTAAATAAAATTTAATAATCCAATTTATTGCATCTTAATTTTTAATTTGAATAAATATTAGTCATTGTTGTTTTATATAGATATTAATTGGGATAAACTTAAAATATTAAAACTATCCTTAAAATCCTAATAAATTATAATAAATAAATGATAATAAAATACTAATGATTATCTAAAGTCATATATATATTTTAATGACAGGTAAATCAATTATAATAAAATATTAGTTATTGCCTAAAGCCACACATATTTATATACAAATTATAATAAAATAGTAATTATTATCCAAAGCCATACAACTTTTTATATAGTAATGATAGGTAAATCAATTATACTAAAATACTAGTTATTGCCTAAAGCTACACATAGTTATATACCGCTGAAAAAAATTGTGCAAGTAAGGTTGTATGCGTACAATAATTAGAAAGCTTAGTGTACATCCAACAAACTATTTTGTAATCAATTATATTCCCTCTTCTTCAATAGTTATATACCGTGAAAAAAGTAGTGCAACTATGGGTACAATAATTAGAAACCTTGGTGTACATCCAACAAACTATTTTGTAATCAATTATATTTCCTCGTTTTCAATACAATTTTAAATAAAATATTATTTATATTAAATAATGAAGATATATTTTCAAAAAGTTAGGTAAAGTAATAAAATATTATTTATATTAAATAATGAAGATATATTTTCAAAAAGTTATAGAAAGTTATATTTAAATAGTGTTTATGAATTTTTTTAATTTAATTATTTGAAAAATAAAATATAAAAAATTATGATAAATAAAATATACAAAATCATTATATAAATATTTTTAAAATTAATTTAAATTAAATTTAACTAAAAAAATATGTAATATTAAATAAAAAATATACTTGATATATATTTAATTATTATTATTAGAATTGTGAAAAATTCAATTGAATTTTAATGCTATATAATTTTTTTTATTTCCTTAACTCTTTCCCACCCACAATCTCTTTCCATAAAATTTAACATCTAATTTGATAAGGATTACACCCTTTAAATAATTTAGTGTAATCATCAACATCTAAATTTGAGGACACTGAAACATGGATATAAGTTTATATAAATTTACTAAAGCGGTTTCCGATAGATAGTGCTAGTTATAATCAATTAGGATAATAATGTAGTATGGATAGTTATAATCAATTATGATATAGATTCTTAAACCATCATGCTCATGAAATATTGGAGAGAATGGATCGTTATAATTAATTATTATATAAATTCTTAAACCATCGTGCTCATGTCATCTTGGAGAGAATCAATATCGATGTTTCGAACATTTTGATTTTCTTTTTTATAATAATTATTTGATTTTAATAATATTAAGAAAATGACATGTTAAATTTATAAATTGATTCACTAATTGCAAAACCCTTAAAATAATCAAATGGATAGTTATAATCATTTATGATATAATTTCATCACGTCCCTGTCACACTGGACAAAATCAATATAAAATGTTTCCGACTTTACGACTTTGCTCTAATAATCATTATAATAATTATTAAAAAAATAACATGTTAATTTTATAAATTGATTTACCATTTTCAAAACCCTTAAAATATTCAAATTAGGAGTTTGAATAAATAAAATATACAATTACCAAACATACCCATGGACAAAGCGAAAATGTTAAAATTTTAAAATTCCCATCCTAACATTGTTGTCGACAAGGATCTGAATATTAACGAAGTGGGTAACCATTGATATTTAACGGAGGGTCTACAAATTTTGTTTATTATATTTTCCTGGAAATATTTACGGTGTATGAATAGTTGTCATCCGACACTACTCATGACAACAACGTTATGGAACTGGTCCCATATTCCAACTGAGTCCACGTGTTCCCCACGTGAATCCGAAAAGGCAGATTTGTGTGCTTCCTCATCCACAAACTCAAACATCTCGGAAATTGCAGAGATCCGTCCATATGTACCTCTCCTCCTCCTCCGCCGCCGCCTCCGCCGCCGCAGAAGTGGGAAGGAACTCCAACGCCGACACTTCGTCAGACGACGGCAATATTTCCAAATTTGGAATCCCAGCGCCGTCAGATCCCGCCAGCAGCGACCACCACAGCGCCAAGTCCTGCCTCTCCTCCTCACAGATCTCCTGATGGTTGTCTCCCGCCAACTCCATTTCCGAAACCGTAGAAGGCTGCAACGGAAACGCGTGTCCAACGAAAGACGGCAAACTCGAAGGGGCTTGGCTTAACGCATATTCGGCGGCGACATGCTGAATTTGCTCACGGGAAAGGGGAGACGCAGTCGGAAAGTCGGGCACAGAAAAGTTGAATTCGGCATTGGGCCCTCTCAAACAATACACTGCGGCGTCGTAAGCGCGGGCAGCCTGCTCGGGGGTTCTGTATGAGCCAAGCCATATCTTCTTTCTGGATTTGGGCATCCGGATTTCAGATACCCAGCTTCCCCATTTTCGCAGTCTGATTCCCTTAAATTGGCGGGAACCGCGATGTTCGTGAGGTAGAGGAATCACATGGTCACGTTCCTGCTCGCGAAAATTCTCCATATTTGGCAATATTGTAGAAACTGTGAAGCCAAAATAGTGATTCTAACGATATTTCACGGCGGAAGTCAGTGAAGCGAGCCCATCAAATGCAAAGGCTGGGGAGCGAGGGAATTAAAGAGATGGATGCGTAGATATATACATGAGCAGTCAGAGGAGTGAAAACACTGGAAGCGCGTATAGACCGTGTTGTTTCGGGCGATCAGAGGAAGATGTGAGAGAACAACTGCGGGTAGGGAGAGTGTGTAAACGAGTAATTCAAAGGTGGACTGCCTTTTGGATATTGAAAAGGTCAAAGAGATGTATTCGTTTGGCATGCTTCACCGGTGGGGTATTAAAACCCGGTCTTTTCGTAAGGTATGACGTTTGCGAGAGGAGGGTGGGATACTAGTGGGGTACGTAGTTGCAATTATTTTGACGGGAACTTTCGTTTGTCGCACTTTGCCTTTCTACACGGCGTACAATTTCACTATCATACTTACTGTGACGCTGTCTTATTTTGTCAATCGACATTAATTATCTCAGCAAAGCTGCAGTCTGGTTGTTATTCTTTATATTTGAATGTTAATGTGACTTGCATGTTCTTTATAAAAATAATCACAAATGGTGCAAAATAGCATGCAAATCAGGTTCCTATGGTCTTTTAATCTCTTTCAAATCATTTCATATATATTTTATTTATTTTTAAATAAGAAATCATATTTCTAGTCGTCTTTTTGTTTTAATTTTTTTTAAAATCATTATAATTAGCAGTGGCTCCAAAAGGTGCAAAGAGAGGTCGATAGGATTATTAAATTGTGATAATTTCAAAAACATATAACATTTGAATTTAAAAACATATAACATTTGAATTCAACATTTCAATATTATCAAGCTTTCAAGGGAGAATATATCACTAAAATCATATCTTAATAGATCTATCACTCTTGGCCAAAAGACGTCTTACAAGGAAGGATTACATGCAATACTATGTGAAATATATTATATGTCACAAAAATCATGTATCTAAAAACCACAACCTGTAAACCCAACAACTTTGACTCTATAATTGAGTCAAGTTCATATATATGTGTTTGTAAATACATCTTAACTTTGATGTATCTAGAATCAAATCACTTGAGGTGCAATTATCTTCTCAAGTTTTATATTTTAATAAAACTTGCAAAGTGAAAGATTTGATCCCTCTCAATGCATTACAAGTCTAGAATTAAGATACATTTATACTTGTAATTTATATTTATATTTCTAATAACATTGAATAGTCATTATTTTCCTAATATAAACTTGATTTATGAAATATAATTTTTCCAACAAAAAATTGATAAAAATGCTAGCTATCTATCTATCTATTCATTTTCCCATTTTCTCTTGAAAATAAAGTGCCCAACCATATTATTTTATTTAAAATAATACCACCAAAAACCATCAAACCCATTACCACATATAATATAAATTAATATTACCATAAGCCATCAAAACTATTACCACATATAATATAAATTAATATTACCAAAGAACAAAAGAAATATAAAAGGCAATCCTCATTTTAGATTACAACTTACATGTTCTTTGAAAGGAATTTAGATTTGATTGCTTGAAAAAAACTTCAAACAAAGTTCCCATGGAACAAGTCCAATCCTTCAATGTTTGGAGGTATTGGGAAAAAGATCATTAGCATCATAATTGCAATGTATTCATTATGACATGATAATTTCAAATTATTAAATAATTCCAAATTATTAAATAATTCCAAGGCTAAGTCAAAACTGTTAATGACAAAAACAACAAAGGTTATGATAATTGGACATTGATTTTTCTGATAGTTGCAAAATCAATTTAAATAAAAATTGATTGTAATTTAATTTTAGATAAGTCAAAGTTTATCAACGAAAATTTAAAAATAATTATGATTTAATTCTAGATTAATGAAATTTATAAGCTAAAAATTTGAAGACTTACCTGAAATTTTAAAAAGACTTACTTAAGGTTCTCAAAACCACCAGGAAAAAGAGTAACATGAGTTCTATACTCTGTCCTTCTCACTAACAAACCAAGAAAATCTTCAAGAATATGAAAAGGAGGAGCGATACGTGTATGTCTGACTAACAAACCAGGAAAAGCTTCAAGAATATGAGAAGGAGCTATTCAGTTGATATGTGTTAGTTGATATGTGTCTCTTGACTAACAAACCACAAACAAAGAAAAGCTTCAAGAATATGAAAAGAGCTATTCAAGGGAAATGGTTTAGTTTGAGAAAAAGAATTGAATACTTAACTGTGAAATTTGGAAAGGTAAAGACTATTATGTAATTTGCATTTATAAAGAAATATTTTCTTGTCAATTCATACAAATTATTTGCATTAATAATTAAATAACTTGTTAATTCATACCTTAATCATTAGTTTGTTTACCTTGGTGTCACTGAGTACAATATGAGCATGACTATGTAATAATATGAAAAATGCATCCAACTCTTTCATTGTGACAGCCTCATTAAGAGTTAACTAGCAATAACTAGTTAAAGACAATTTGCTTATTTTTTTATTTTTTGGCAAGAAAGACTTAATTGTATTGTTTATGAAACAAAAGTATTATTTTTTTTGGTTACTGAGTTAATTGGAGAAACAAATGAATGAAAAGGAAATCCTTTAAGCTGTTGTTAGAACAGTTGGAAAAACAGTGACCTATCCTCTGGGGATAAAGTGAAATCCCAGGAGAGGGGTAGGGGTTCTGTGAATTTTGGTAAGGAGGGTGAAGCATTTTCTAGAGCTGGTGGAGGACCAGTTGCTTCTACAACCCTTGTGAACCAGATTATCTGTTTGTGACTGGATTGGCCATCCAGAGGTCAAAGCAGAAGAATTTTCCACTGTTACCCGTGGCGCCGTCCAGAGTTCTGGAGCTAGGGGCAAGAGGAGGACGTCATAGCCTCCCTTGATGGTTGGGAGGACCACATTTTAAGAGATGATTGTTCCTTTTCAGATAAGTATTCAAAAACTGAAATATTATGGACTACAGGTTTTCTTTCTTTTAAGATAATGAAGAAAATAGATTGTTCATGGCTTTTACTAGTTATAATTTTGCTACTGAGAAGTTCTGAATGTCATAGCTCGACTAAGGATTTGGCATGCACTCTTAGTATAGATGAATTTTTCCGTATATCTTAGTAAAATAATACTCTGTGTAGAGGAAAGAAAGATTGTATTACTGGATTTATTTCTTTTATTCACTATAATACTCTGTGTAGAGAAAAAGAGAGTTTGTATTGTTGGATTTACTTTATTTTTTTAAAAGACTTAGGATAAGACTCTGTAGGGGTTCTATTTATTTTAAGAAGAATATGTGAATAGAATATCTATGTTTATATTGGACAAACAAGGAGTATAAATTTAACGCTGACAAGAACATACTGTTCGAGCGAATACTGAAAACGCTCAGTGAGGAAGAAGTAATAATGAACTGAGAGACATGAAAGAAAACAACTATGCATGTAGTAGTATACATTGGAAATTATTCTCTCTATACATTGTTATGGAAGTAATACCAGAGTTAAGGAGGCATAGAACTTGAAGTACGGGGTCTGGGTTGAAACCCTGACCTGCTCTTGTTCGTTTTTTTTTTTAAAATCTATACACAGCCCCTTCAAACGGCAGACCCGTACCGTAAAGCCTAAGAGAAAAAATTACAGCTAGCTCTTTAACAAAAAAAATATACACAAAGAAAGCTCTGGAATTCTTTTCCTTTTCAATTAACAAATTCCGTAAGGGGTATAGCCCTCGAATAAATAGAGGGTAAGTGGTAACCAAGCCAGGGTATTACAAATAAATATGACTAACAGACATACGAGGCCTCGGCCACGTTAATAGAACCAGAAGTAGATATACGGTTCAAGAATCTCCACAATCCATAACAATTTTTATAGTTTAAAACTAAGTCGAACCTCAGAGATCTATTATAACAAGAGAAATTTAGACTCTGCGAAGTTATAAACCCTAGGTCGAGTAAACAAGACTCCAGAATTTTTGTTATGCAAGCCATTGGAGCTACGACTACCATTACTCATTACAGTGCAGGGTACCTGTGAATGGAAGAAGTCTCATTAGCCGCAGCAAGAGAATTAAACTGTGAAGAGCTGAGGGAAGGGTTTGGCGAAACTCACGAACCTGCAAGTAAAAAAACCCTGTTAGAAATTTAATGAACCCATAGGTCAGATAAGAGACTGGAGAAAGGGATTCTTCTTTTAAAAATGGACATTTCTGAGCTAGAATTGAAATGCCTGAGGCAACTTACCTGTCGAGGGTTCTAATCTCGTGAAGCCTGACCATTTCGAAAATGATAAGGGTTAAAAAAAACACATTCATTCAAAAGCCTGTAACCGAAATTACAAATTAACATATGAAAATCTTGAACAGGACGAAAGCTGTAGGGCAGGTTACCCTACCCGTCAAATTTGCATCAAGGAATGGTCGAAAGGCTAGCTTCCTTGAGCAGTTGAGAGGGTTTCGCTCCTCAGTGAGTCGTAGAACCTGTGAGAAAAATCATAACCCAGGGAAAATAAAAAAAAAGAATTGAAAAATTGATCTTAACATTGTAAGTGAGGCAGGAAAAGCTGGAAAAACATGTCGAGGGATGCTTACCTTAAAACCAAAGAAAATACGCCGAAGAAACCAACGAGGAGTCGAACCCTTCTAGCGCGCCTTGGGAGAGCAGTAATCGCTAAGAAACTGCCCGACTGGCAGAAGACTCCAGGTTATTTTCCCTTGCAATTTTCCGTAGAAATCGAGGCAAGAGTTACAACTGTCCCAGAATTAAAGGCCATGTACAACAATGCCGGAAGGAATGACATCTATGCCTCGGCGAGAGGGTTTAACACACCATGTGGCAAGACCATACCCCGAGACAAAACGTTGCATTAAGTCAAAAATCACTTAGAAATGCGATGATTAATGAATAACAAAGCTCGAGGTAAACAACTCGAGTGTCATTTAAATGTTCACACGCAAGTACCACAAATATAATGTGCACAATTATCCGCATTCAGATCACATGTATTGTATGCAGAGCTGTTGGGAAAAATACTGAGAGGGGGGGGTGAATCAGTATTTAGGGCAAACTGAAACTTTTTACTTTTTCATGCTCTAAAACCCATACGCTACTTTGCTGAAGCCAACTAGCGTATACACGCGGATATACTTATATAAACTCGCGATACACACAAGAGATCGAATTATGCCATTAAATCTTCACTTATATTATTCCATCATTCATTCATCAGATGTTCAATAAATAGTAAACATGTGCAGTAAGAACAGAATAAACCATCACACAAAGCATCACACATGAACACCAGGATTTTTTTTAGGTGGAAACCCAAATCGGGAGAAAACCACCGCTGCAGTTGCTCAGCCTTCAATATTTTATTATAGAGAAAACATCTTACAACATATGTGCTGGCGCAGACTCCTACCAGCACGCAGGCACCCACCTGCGCTCGTTTACCAGCCTCTCCTGGAAGGGAGCTCCAACCCCTCGACTCGTTTACCAGCCTCTCCTGGAAGGGAGCTACGACCCCCTGATCTCGTTTACCAGCCTCACCTGGAAGGGAGCTACAACCCCCTGACTGAAGGCTACAACCCTCAGACCACATACGTCATTCACGTCGTTTCATCAATTTTCACACCGGATCCAACAACTTCAATAGAACACAACTTCGTGTGCCACGTTTCATCATATTTTTAAACTGGACCCTTTCCATACTTTTAAGCACAGTCAACCATGAAACAGATACATATAACTCACTGATAGATATCAGAAAACCAGCAGAACAGATCAGACATTTCTTACCACAGACTTCAGCAAACCCTAGTTTGCATATGCGCTTTCCTTTCACTGATGTCGCGTATATACGTGCTTCCGTCCACATAAACCAGCGTATACTTCAGTACAAATTTCATTGCGCATACGCGCTTTCTCTTCAGCAAAGCCGCATGTATACGCGCTTCTTCTGCGGCGAAGTAGCGTATAGATCTTCAATCATTATAGAGCAGCATACTTCTTCAGATCAGATATTCAGTTCAGATTTACCCTTTACTTCAGACAGATATTCGCCTCATCACAGATCTAATCACTCCATAAACAGATCTAGCAAGTACAAGTACATTTTAGATCTAGACCCCCTTCTTCATCATTGGTGCATCATACATTCAGATTTATCATTCAACTGTAACCCTTTCCATTCAGATCTACTTCAGAGAGAAGAGTTCATTCAAGCTCAGACCTCTTGCACCCACCCTTATTATCTGCACAATGAATTTCTTCTCCTTATATAGGTTTATCCTTTTTCAATACCACGGGCCCCTTTTTCAATACCATGAGCCAAAACAATACCATGAGCCTTCAATACCACGGGCCCCTTTTCCAATACCATGAGCCAAAACAATACCATGAGCCTTCAATACCATGGGCCCCTGGTTTTGCACTTTTTGAGCGCTTTTACCCATACGCGACTTGGCACGTTCTTTTCCGCGTGCATACGCGACTTCCCCTAGACAGATCCGCGTATTCCTTGAAACATACTCTTTTCATCATATATTTAGCACATGCTGAATTTATTTCTTCATTGCCTTCTGTACTCACTGTAGATACATCAGTTTTAGTTCATCAAGACATAGTCTATCAATCACAACTTCATCAAGTAAGTTGCCATCATCTTCATCAAGAGGGTTGCCTTTCAAGGACAACATTCATCATCAAACATTATTTCACATCAGATTTACATTATTTACCAAGTCCATCAGGTCAAGAATAACTTCATCAGGTGGATTGCCCTCAAGGACAACACATGCCAACATGCTCATGTCTTCATCTTCATTCAGTGGGTTGCCATCAAGGACAACACCCTGCATCATATTGCCAACAATATCCCCCTTTGGACTTGATGGCAACCACGATGGTGTTTGATCACCACAACAGATAGGTACATTAAGAATACAATGACACCATGTCATTCTCTTCATTCAAACACCATGTTACTCTCCCCCTTTAACATCAAGGGCAAAGGGCGGATCAAAAACCAACATACTCTCCCCCTTTTCTCCTCATGTGGAAGAAGCGTTCTTCAGATCTGATATATACTGAAGTGACCAAGTTCCCTCTGAGTTCATGCTGAAACTTCAACCATATTTTTCAATGAAGTACATGACTCTATGAACTTCCTATCACCAAAGACTCATACTTACATCAAATATCCAACCAAGTGGAATTACATATGGGACTCAAGTACCCAACCAAGTGGGTTTACACATTTCAACGCAGCTACCCAACCAAGTGGGTTTACAAAACTTGACTCAGCTACAAAACCAAGTGGGTTTACAAATTTGACAATTCCTTACATGACTGAATATAGCAATTTTACATCATGGGTCTCAACAAGACCTTTTCATCAAATTACAAATATGACCATTTATGACCAACACCAGAAATACTTCAAAGAACATATTTCAGAAACATCATAATGCTAGCAATGCATTATACTCAGCAATGTCAATGCTCCCCCTGAAACTGTGCATCCAAGCATCCTTTCCATATGACTAAGGCTCCCCCTTAGTTTGTGCATCCTGAACACTTTCACCAACAAATCATCAAGGCATCTTTATCAAAACATTAGAAATAGAATTATGAGAACTGAAACACCACCAGAGATACCAAACAGTATCAGAGATACCAAACAGCACTGCAGCTGTGCTGAAGAAAGCTGACCCCAAACAGAAATTTGTCAGCAACCATACATACGCGGTTTTATATGCATGAACTCGCGTATATACGCGACTGTGTTTCAGGAAACCCACGTATCCAAAACCATCTTCTAAAATTTAACCAGATCTGATCCTCTTGTGAGAAAAAGACAGTGTTCAGCTTCTTTCTGGGATATTTGAATGCTTCCCTGGACTACAGATAGATAGAACAGTGTAGTTGTGTCTTCAAGCGTCATCCAATGGTTGTAGCATAAGCACATTAGTAACCAAGCCTTCAGATTCTTTGCAGCATCAATACAATATTTTCAAGAGAGATTATCATACCAGAACAACAATCTTCAAATAAGTGTCAAGCAATCATCCATGTGGTCCATCATCACCAAGATCTTCAAGATTTAACAGGAAGTAACATATGTAGGCAAAAGATCTCAACCATAGTAACAAACTCTCCATGATCCATTCTTATTTCTGAATCAAACGATATCCAACTCATCCATGTGTGAGCATAAAAGATACTTATCAGCAACCAGGGCTCAAAATCTCATCATAATAAACCATGTACCAAGTTATCATCATTTGAGCATGAGTATCACAAAGACCAAAGAAAAAGCAGTCATATTGCCAACAATGCAATCATTAGTATTCAACCTGCTGCTCCCCCTGAACCAGTGCTCCTTCTTAACTTGTGCAACCTGAATATGTTCATCAGCAAGTCATCAGCAACAATCTCTGCATGATCTGTCCTTATCATCGAATTATAAGACTTCCAATCTCATCATCAAAAAGTAAACAGGACTCATCCATAATCTTCAACACAAGGCATCAAGTATCATATCATCATTATTTAGAACTGAGGAATTAAGCTGATACAGAGTCAATAATACAGTTATTAACCGTCAGACTGATGCTCCCCCTAAACCTCTGCACCAAATCTTCAGCTATCATACCAATTCTCTTATCATAAATGCATACGCGACTGTGTCTGCTGAAAATCGCGTGTATACGCGACTTTTGTGAATAGAACCCGCGTATGGAAAGTGAAACATAGAAATTTTTCACATTCCTTTATCTCCCCCTGAACTTGTCCTTCCTGTACCTGTCTTCTTCATATCAGATGTTCTGTTAGAAATACATATAACCAGAATAATCAAATCAACCATGAGAGACATCATACATTGCTCCCCTTGTGACGATACATTACTAAATCTTATAATGTATCCCACATCATTCCTGCAGTCAATCAGAGAAGTAAGCCTCCAGAAGTGGATGACTACAATAGGGTCTGAATTCCCTACGTTTCTGATCGGTCCTCCTTATTTTTCCAAATTTTCTTGAGCTTTCCAACTGTGTGCTGAAAATTGTCCACTTTCCCAGATCTGTTCATCCTGCATTCTTTTTCTACATGTCCATACTTGTTACAGAAATAACATCTCATGTGTCCAGAGAAATAAGCATAAGAATCATAATGAGTATTTCTAATATTCCTCCTTTTACAATCAGCTGCTTTATGTCCATACTTGTTACATGAAAAACAATATCCCTTGAAGAAACCAGAGTACCTTTCTATGTAGGAACTGTTTGATTGAGGCTGAAATGATTTGCTCCTGCAATTTGCTGCAACATGCCCATAATTATGACATTTAAAGCATTCAACTTTATTGATTGATTTCCTTTGAGATTTCATCATTGTTGGTTGACCTTTTGTTTCTTTCAACACTTCAGGTTTTGCATTGACATCCTTTGAATTTTTAGCACTTCCTTGTGAGCTAGATTCTCCTTTAACAGTTTCATGGAAACCAAGACCAAGTTTGATAGCAGGAGACCTTTGATTACTCAGAATATTGTCCAAAATGTTAGCACTATCTTGAAACCTCAAAAGTTTAACCTTTTCTTCTAATTTACCTTTGAGAATGTTTACCTCAACCTCCAAGGCTTGACATTGCTTCATCAAGCTTTCTTCTTTCCTTCTTCCATCTTCTACTTGATCTTTCAGATTTAGAATCTCTTCTTTCAACCAATTTTCGTTTTCTTCACATGTTTGTTGCAGCTCTTCATTCTTCTTATTTGATTTTTCCAGATCTTCTTTGAGAGAGATGATTTCTGCTTCAAGGCCTTCCTTTCCAAATGGTTGTAGAGGTTCCTCATTCTTCTTACTTGATGCTTCAAGATCTGCTTGCAGAGAGATGATTGCAGCTTCAAGTCCTTCATTCTTCTTGCTTGATTTTTCGAGATTTGCATTTAGATCGTTGATTTCTGCTTCTAGTTCTTTAATTCGATTGGATGCATAAGTATGAAACCTTTGATACTTGTCCACCTGTCCATTCAGCATTTCTATTTGATCTTTCATTTGAGAGATCATCTCTTTGTAAATAGAATCTTTCTTATCAATTTCTTTTTGTTGTTCTTCAACTTTGATCTTGATAGCTTCTTCTAGATCCACAACTTTACTTTCACTGTCTTCACTATTGTTTGCACAAAGGAGAGTATTACAAGTGGCCTTCTTCGTTTCCTTCTTTTCCATGAGTACTTGGAGAGCTTCGTCAGAAACTTCTGGATCCATACTGTCACTTTCACTATCATAATATTTGCACCTGCAGTTAAGTAAGAGACAAGAACAACGATTAATACTTGGTTCATCTTCTTCAATTTTTGCTATACATGATTTCTGAGGTATCTTCTTGTTTCGAGTAGCCTTCTTCTTTTGCTTCTTAGCCATGAGCACTTTCAGATCTTGGTCAGAATCTTCTTCATCTTCACTGGACACTTCATCATCATCTTCTTTTGCATAATAACTCTTTCTCTTTTCAAATTGTTTCCCTTTGCCATGTTTTTCTCTGTAAGGACATTTAGCAGCATAGTGACCAACTTTTCCACACTCAAAACATTTGAATGGAAGCTTACCTTTGAATCTTCCAGTACCTAGTTGGAGCTTTCTCACGAAATTCGCTTCTTCTTCATCGGATATATAGCTGGATTCTTTGACAACTTCCTTTTCCTTTCCTTTTGTAGATGCCTTAAAAGCAGCTTCTCTTATTTGAGAAGGACCCCCTTGTCTCATTTCAAAATCAGTCAGAGTACCATGTAATTGAACAATAGTAAGCGTTTGCAGATCTTGCCTTTCTTCAATAGCTGAAACTTTAGAGTCAAATTTTGAAGTCAAGGATCTTAAGACCTTTTCCACCAGAGTAGTATCAGTTATGGTTTCACCCAAATTTTTCATTCGATTTACAATATCATCCAGACGAAGAAAGAAACTGGCAACACTCTCATCACTATGCATCTTCAAATTTTCATATTCAATTCTAAGAGTTTGGAGTTTTGCACTTTTACCTTTGTGTCTCCTTCATAGCTTAGAATGATTTTGTCCCATATTTCTTTTGCTGAATGTAGCTGCATCACTTTAGCAAATTCTGATTCAGACATGCTTCCTAACAAGACATTCACCGCTTTGGCATTGATTTCATACTTTCTTTTCTTTTTAGCCGTACCGCAGGGAATACTGCCGGTATTGACAACCTTCTTCCACGATTGCCCATACTTCTGCACCAAGGCTTTGCAGATATGCTTTTGTTCGTATCTTCCAGAATAACATATTACTTCCATTGAACAGAGGTGGCTTTAGAGAGAGTACTCCTTCCTGACTTCCCATTGCGACAGATCTCTTTCAAGCGATCAAGCTTCTGCAGAAGGACCTGCTTTGATACCAATTGTTGGGAAAAATACTGAGGGGGGGGGGGTGAATCAGTATTTAGATCTGTCAATAAAAATTTTTACTTTTTATTTCTCTAAAACCCATACGCTACTTCAGTTTATCCAACTCGCGTATACACGCGGATATACTTCATAAAACTCGCGTATTACTAGAGATCTCATTATGCATGTAATTTTTTACTTGGATTAGTGCATCATTCATTCTTTAGATGTTCTATAAACAAGAACAAGTGCGTAAGAACAGAATAAATCATCACACAAAGCATCACACATGAACACCAGGATTTTTAGGTGGAAACCCAAGTCAGAGAAACCACCGCCGGGCAGCTTGCTCACCTTCAATATTTTATTATAGAGAAAACATCTTACAACATATGTGTCGGTGCAGACTTACCAAAGACGTGTGACCCACCTGCGCTCGTTTACCAGCCTCTCCTGGAAGGGAGCTCCAACCCCCTTACTCGTTTACCAGCCTCTCCTGGAAGGGAGCTACAACCCCCCGCTCTCGTTTACCAGCCTCACCTGGAAGGGAGCTACAACCCCCTGACTGAAGGCTACAACCCTCAGCACCACCTTGGACCACGTTTCATCAATTTTCACACCGGATCCAACAACTTCAATAGAACACCACTTGCAGGCCACATTTCATCATATTTTCAAACTGGACCCTTTCCATACTTTTAAGCACAGTCAACCATGAAACAAATACATATAACTCACTGACAGATATCAGTAAACCAGCAGAACAGATCAGACATTTCTTACCACAGACTTCAGCAAACCCTAGTTTGCATACGCGCTTTCCTTTCACTGATGTCGCGTATATACGCGCTTCCGTCCACATAAACCAGCGTATACTTCAGTACAAATTTCATTGCGCATATGCGCTTTCTCTTCAGCGAAGCCGCGTGTATACGCGCTTCTTCTGCGGCGAAGTAGCGTATAGATCTTCAATCATTATAGAGCAGCATACTTCTTCAGATCAGATATTCAATTCAGATTTACCCTTTACTTCAGACAGATATTCGCCTCATCACAGATCTAATCACTCCATAAACAGATCTAGCAAGTACAAGTACATTTTAGATCTAGACCCCCTTCTTCATAATTGGTGCATCATACATTCAGATTTATCATTCAACTGTAACCCTTTCCATTCAGATCTACTTCAGAGATAAGAGTTCATTCAAGCTCAGACCTCTTGCACCCACCCTTATTATCTGCACAATGAATTTCTTCTTCGTATATAGGTTTATCCTTTTTCAATACCACGGGCCCCTTTTTCAATACCATGAGCCAAAACAATACCATGAGCCTTCAATACCACGAGCCCCTTTTCCAATACCATGAGCCAAAACAATACCATGAGCCTTCAATACCACGGGCCCTTGGTTTTGCACTTTTTGAGCGCTTTTACCCATACGCGACTTGGCACGTTCTTTTCCGCGTGCATACGCGACTTCCCCTAGACAGATCCGCGTATTCCTTGAAACATACTCTTTTCATCATATATTTAGCACATGCTGAATTTCTTTCTTCATTGCCTTCTGTACTCACTGTAGATACATCAGTTTTAGTTCATCAAGACATAGTCTATCAATCACAACTTCATCAAGTAGTTGCCATCATCTTCATCAAGAGGGTTGCCTTTCAAGGACAACATTCATCATCAAACATTATTTCACATCAGATTTACATTATTTACCAAGTCCATCAGGTCAAGAATAACTTCATCAGGTGGATTGCCCTCAAGGACAACACATGCCAACACGCTCATGTCTTCATCTTCATTCAGTGGGTTGCCATCAAGGACAACACCCTGCATCATATTGCCAACAAGAGCATCAACCGAAGATAAAATATGGTGAAATTCAAGATCTTGCAATGTTAATTATGCCATCTCAGAACGTTCGATTTGGTGATTAATTTTATGGTGAATAGTCTTGTATTTCTCCAGGATGTGGTAAATATAAATGTGGATTAATTTTTTTTTTTATATGAGTAATTAATTGTGGATGGATGTGACAAGTGGTATCAGAGCTGGATTGCTACACTGGGATCCTAAGGGTCTACTAAAAATGAAGCTGTGTATGTGTATAGTGCACTAAGGGGAAGCAAGAGAAATGACGGAAGGTATAGCATCTCAATCACAACCAGAGGAGACTCAAGTCCCAACAGTTTTGAATCTGGAAATGTGGGTTCAATTAACTGTGGAACAACACCAAAAGACGAGTCGATTGCTTGAGGAACAACAGCAACAAACTGCATTTTTTCTAAATACAGTATAGAAACTACAAGAGGAAATGATAAGAGTCCAGAGGGACAATGAGAGGTTGTTACAAGATCAAGAAAAGATCCTGAAGAGTTTGTCTGATAAACAAAATTAGGAGATGAGACACCCCAGTGCTGAGAAAGAGTTATCGACAGAACCAGAGGATTAGCAAACTAGAAACAACACTGCAGGCAGAAGTGAAAAGAGTCTCTCCCATAAGAGTAAAAACAAGAATTATAATGAGGTGGAGTCTAGCAATTTGTCCGACCAGCAAGATCTTAAAAGACAAAAAGTGGAACTGCAGGGGGAATTTCGTAAAATTTAAGCCACCAACGTTTGATGGTGAGGCAGAGGAGGTGGTTGAAGCTTGGTTAATCAATATAAATAAGTATTTCTAGGTATATGAATATAGCAACAATGTGAAGGCCGGATTGGCTATATACCAGTTACTAGAAAAAGCCACCCTGTGGTGGGAGGAGGTGAAAAAAATGTACGTAGCATTGATGAACGAGATATCACATGGGAACTGTTTCAGCAGTACTTTAAGGAAAAGTACCTGACAGAAAGATTTTATGATGACAAGGCTAAGGAATTCCATGATCTTAGATTGGGACAAATGACCATGGACGGCTATGCTACAAAATTTACTTCCTTGTTACGTTACGTACCTTATCTTCGAGAAGAGAAAGCCAAGGTGCAGAGGTTCTTAAGCAGTTTACCTGCTCATATGAGAGAACAGATAGAATTTGTTAATCCTCAGACTATGGATGAGGCTATCCATAAAGCACGAATGTGTTATCAGCAGAATAAGGCCAAGGGTGAAGGAGGAAAGAGCTGGCAGCCAAAGAAAAATCAGAAAAATAACTCTAATTTTAAAGGCAGTAAAAGCAGCAACTTTAAAAGCTCAGCACGAAACTCTATTAGCAAGTAGTTTGGTAAAAATCATCAAAGAAATAAGTGGCCAGCTGAGGAGAAACCCACAGAAGCATCAAGCAAGCTAGACCAAGGGTAGATTTCTAAACCTCCCATACAGTGCTGGGGCTGTGGGGAAGCTCATTACTATAAAAACTGTCCCCAACGGAATAAAAGTGAAACTGTAGCAAATCTATAGGAGGCATCTACGGTAGGGGACATGGCACGTAACATACCTTGCATCAATGCAACCTTGGAAGATCGGCAGGCCGATTTTCAGCCCACAATGATCGAGCTAGAAGGTACTTTACTAACTAAACATGTTTCGATTTTGGTAGATTGTGGAGCAAGTTTGAGTTATGTAAGTCCCAAGTTAGTGGAAATGTGTAAATTAAAGGAACATAAATTTAAGAATTCTTGGCTAGTACAGCTAGCTACTGGGGCAAAACGAAAAGTAACAACGAAAGTTCCTAACTGTGTGTTGGAAGTGGCAGAACAACAGCTATAGGTAAATTTAAATATCCTGCCAATGGGGTCTTATGATGTCTTATTGGGTATGGACTGGTTGGAAAGACACTAGACACTAGTGGACTGCAAAGAGAAGATTATCTCCTTCAGAATGCAAGATGGCATGCGGAAAGAAATCCAAGGAATTAAAAAGCCTGTACAATTATGACCAATAACAGCATCCCAGATGGGTAAGTGTATCAGAAAGGGATGCCAACTGTATGTAATACAAGTAGGATATGCAGACTCCAAGGAAAAGGCTCCAATAATGGAAGATATTCCTATTGTACAAGAATTCTTGGATGTATTGCCAAAAGAAATTCCTGGTTTGCCACCCAAAAAGATATTGATTTTACCATTGAATTGCTGCCGAGAGCCTCTCCGGTATCGAGAGGCCCTTATAGAATGAGTGTGCCAGAGTTATCAAAACTAAAGATACAGTTACAAGAATTGTTAGACAAAGGCTATATCTGCCCAAGTGTGTCTCCTTGGGGAGCACCAGTTCTTTTCGTTAAGAAGAAAGATGGAACATTGCACATGTGTATGGACTATAGGTAGCTTAATAAGCTAACTGTTAAGAACAAATACCCCTTACCAAGGATCGATGATTTATTCGATTAGTTGAGAGGGGCTAAGGTGTTCTCTAAGATAGATTTAAGATTCGGGTATCATCAGATTCAGATTAAGGATGAGGATATTTGCAAAACAACATTCCGCACTTGGTATGGACATTATGAATTTGTGGTGTTGTCCTTTGGATTGACAAACGCACCAGAAATCTTTATGAGGTTGATGAATGGAATTTTTCATCAGTTTTTGGATAACTTTGTACTTATTTTCATAGATGACATACTGGTATACTCAAAAAGTGAGGCGGAACATGAAGAGCATTTGAGGATAGTATTGGAAATGCTGAGGAAACATCAACTTTATGCTAAATTTAGCAAATGTGATTTCTTTAAATCAGAAATCCAATACTTGGGACATGTTATATCAACTGAAGGGATAATTGTTGATCTCGAAAAGATCAAAACCATTATGGAATGGCGAGTACCTCAGAATGTGGCGGACATTAGATCATTTATGGGTCTAGCTAGGTATTATAGAAGGTTCATAGAAGGGTTTTCTAAAATTGCTTTCCCCGTCACATCTTTACAGAAGAAAGGCAAGCTTTTCAAATGGACGAATGAATGTCAAGACAGCTTTGATAAGCTGAAATAAATCCTAAATATTGCTCCAGTACTGAAGGTAGCTGACCCGGAAAAAGACTATGAGGTCTGTACTGGCGCAAGTAAAGAAGGAGTTGGAGCGGTATTAACTCAAGAAGGTAAAGTGATAGCCTACGAGTCTAGGAAGCTGAAAGAACATGAACATAAATATTCTTCTTATGACTTGGAGCTTACAGCAGTAGTGCACGCCCTCTGAGTATGGAGGCATTATCTGTTGGGTAAAAGATTTGTACTTAAAACAGACCATAGCAGCTTGACTAGTTATTTTAAGCAAGCAGATTTAAATTCTAGACAGGCAAGGTGGAGTGGCTTTTGAGTGAATTTGATATAGACATACAACATGTTAAGGGGAAGGAAAATAGAGTTGCAGACGTGTTAAGCAGAAAACTGCACGGTATTTCTGCCCTATACTTTAATCAGTTGGAAAGCCAGCTGTTGGAACAGCTAAAAGAGGAAGCACAGAAAGACCCGGAATATAAATTTTTGTTGCAGAAAATGGAGGATGATAAGAAGCATGGCAAGACATCAGAGTATGGAAGGAATGAAGAGAAGGTGTTGAATTTTCACGGAAGAATCTATGTGCCTAACCGCTCGAGTCTTAAGGAGTTAATCCTTAATGAATTCCACCGCAACAATTACGCTGGCCATCCGGGATATCAAAAGATGCTCACTGCAATAACAAAGGTATATTATTGGCCAGGTATGCGTAAGAATATTGAAGAATATCTAAACAAATGTTTGGAATGTCGACAGGTTAAAGTGGAGCATCAACATCCTGCAGGACTATTGCAACCCATACCCATTCCTGAGTGGAAGTGGGAGGTTATCTCCTTAGATTTCATCACAGGTTTACCAAGAACAAAGAAGAAGAATGATTCAATTATGGTAGTAGTGGAAAGATTAAGCAAGTATGCCCATTTCATACCTGTACAATCTACCTACAAGATGGTACAGATTGCGGATATATTCATGAGGGAAATCTTTAGGTTGCATGGTATACCTAAGACTGTGATTTCTGATCGAGATGTCAAGTTTACATCCGCATTTTGGAAAACTTTGTTTTCTGGTCTAGGAACACAAATACACATTAGTACTGCCTATCATCCTCAGACTAATGGGCAGACAGAACGTGTAAACCAAGTTCTGGAAGACATGCTACACATGTATGTGATGCAGTAGCCAACCAAGTGGGAAGAGTACTTGCACTTTGTGGAGTTTGCATATAAAAATGGGTACCAGGAATATCTAAAAATGAGTCCCTTTGAAGCGTTATATGGTAGGAAATGTCGCACACCCATAAACTGGAGCAGTCCTGAAACAAAATTATTGTTGCGACCTGAAATGTTGGCTGAAATGGAAACTGAAGTAAAAAGAATAAGGCAAAATCTGAAGGCTGCGCAAGATAGACAAAATATTTTTGCAGACAAGAAAAGGTCCTACCGTGAATTCGGGATAGGGGACCATGTATACGTAAGAATTAAGACTAAAATAAGTACCATGAGGTGGACCTCTTGTGCTAAACTGACTCCCCGGTACTACGGCCCTTTCCAAATATTGGAAAGAGTGGGACCAGTAGCCTATAGATTGGCTTTGCCCAGCCATATCCGAGTACACAATGTGTTCCATGTATCCTTGTTGAAGCGATATGTACATGATGAAAAACATGTAATTCATTGGTAGAATATTCAAGTAGAACCGGACGGAGAGTTTCTAGTAGAGCCGCAACGCATACTTGACCAAAGAGAAATTGAACTCCGCAAAAAAGAGTAGTTATCCAGCTGAAAGTGCAGTGGAAGCACTTTGGACCAGACGAAGCTACTTGGGAGGATGAAAAATTTATGTAGGAAGCCTACCCGGAACTCTTTGTAGATATGGGATGAAACACCAAGAACGATGTTACTTCTAGGGGGGGAGATGTGACAGCCTCATTAAGAGTTAACTAGCAATAACTAGTTAAAGATAATTTGCATATTTTTTATTTTTATTTTTATTTTCTGGCAAGAAAAACTTAATTGTATTGTTTATGAAACAAAAGTATTATTTTATTTGGTTACTGAGTTAATTGGAGGAAAAAATGAATGAAAAGGAAATCCTTTAAGTTGTTGGTAAAAGTTTCTAAGAATAGGAGGTGGTTGGGAACAGTTGGAAAAACAGTTACCTACCCTCTTGGGATAAAGTGAAATCCCAGGAGAGGGGTAGGGGTTCTGTGAATTTTGGTAAGGAGGGTGAAGCATTTTCTAGAGCTGGTGGAGGACCAGTTGAAAATAGCTTCTGCAACCTTTGTGAACCAGATTATCTGTTTGTGACTGGATTGGCCATCCAGAGGTCACATCAGAAGAATTTTCCACTGTTACCCGTGGCGCCGTCCAGAATTTTGGAGCTAGGGGAAAGAGGAGCACGTCATAGCCTCCCTTGATGGTTGGGAGGACCACAGTTTAAGAGATTATTGTTCCTTTTCAGTTAAGTATTCAAAAACTGAAATATTATGGACTACAGGTTTTCTTTCTTTTAAGATAATGAAGAAAATAGACTGTTCATGGCTTTTACTGGATATAATTTTGCTACTGAGAAGTTCTGAATGTCATAGCTCGGCTAAGGATTTGACATGCACTCTTAGTATAGATGAAGTTTTCCGGATATCTTAGTAAAATAATACACTGTGTAGAGGAAAGAAAGATTGTATTACTGGATTTATTTCTTTTATTCGCTATAATACTCTGTGTAGAGAAAAAGAGAGTTTGTATTGCTGGATTTACTTTATTTTGTTAAAAGACTTGTGATAAGACTCTGCAGGGGTTCTATTTCTTTTAAGAAGAATATGTGAATATAATATCTATGTTTATATTGGAAAAACAAGGAGCATAAATTTAACGCTGGCAAGAACATACTGTTCGAGCGAATACTGAAAACGCTCAGCGAGGAAGAAGTAATAATGAAATGAGAGACATGAAAGAAAACAACTATGCATGCAGTAGTATACATTATAAATTATTCTCTCTGTACATTGTTATGGAAGTAATACTGGAGTTAAGGAGGCATAGAACTTGAAGTGCGTGGTCTGGGTTGAAACCCTGACCTACTCTTGTTCGTTTTTTTTTTAAATCTATACACAGCCCCTTCAAACGGCGGACCGGTACCGTAAAGCCTAAGAGAAAAAATTACAGCTAGCTCTTTAACAAAAAAAATATACACAAAGAAAGCTGTGGAATTCTTTGCCTTTTCAATTAACAAATTCTGTAAGGGGTATAGCCCTCGAATAAACAGAGGGTAAATGGTAACCAAGCCAGGGTATTACAAATAAAGATGACTAAGAGACATAAGAGGCCTCGGCCACGTTAATAGAACCAGAAGTAGATATACGGTTCAAGAATCTCCACAATCCATAATAGTTTTTATAGTTTAAAACTAAGTCGGACCTCAGAGACCTATTATAACAAGAGAAATTTAGACTCTGCGAAGTTATAAACCCTAGGTCGAGTAAACAAGACTCCAGACTTTTTGTTATGCAAGCCATTGGAGCTACGGCTACCATTACTCATTACAGCGCAGGGTACCTGTGAATGGAAGAAGTCTCATTAGCCGCATCAAGAGAATTAAACTGTGAAGAGCTGAGGGAAGGGTTTGGCGAAACTCATGAACCTGCAAGTAAACAAACCCTGTTAGAAATTTAATGAACCCATAGGTCAGATAAGAGACTCGCGAAAGGGATTCTTCTTTTAAAAATGGACATTTCTAAGATAGAATTGAAATGCCTGAGGCATCTTACCTGTCGAGGGTTCCAATCTCGCGAAGCCTGACCATTTCAAAAATGATAAGGGTTAAAAAAAACACATTCATTCAAAAGCCTGTAACCGAAATTACAACTTAATATATGAAAACCCTGAACAGAACGAAAGTTGTAGGGAAACCCTACCCGTTGAATTTGCATCAAGGAATGGTCGAAAGGCTAGCTTCCTTGAGCAGTTGAGAGGGTTTCACTCCTCTGTGAGCCATAGAACTTGTGAGAAAAATCATAACCCAGGGAAAACAAAAAAAAAGAATTGAAAACCAAATCTTAACATTGCAAGTGAGCCAGGAAAAGCTGGAATAACATGTCGAGGGATGCTTACCTTAAAACCAAAGAAAATACACCGAAGAACCAACGAGGAGTCGAACCTTGCTAGCACGCCTTGGGAGAGCGATAATCGCTGAGAAACTGCCCGACTGGCAGAAGACTTTAGGTTATTTTCCCTCGCAATTTTCCGTAGAAATCGAGGCAAGAGTTACAACTGTCCCAGAATTAAAGGCCATGTACAACAATGCTGGAAGGAATGACACCTACGCCTCGGCGAGAGGGTTTAACACACCATGTGGCAAGACCATACCCCGAAACATAATGTTGCATTAAGTCAAAAATCACTTATAAATGCGATGATTAATGAATAACAGAGCTCGAGGTAAACAACTCGAGTGTCATTTAAATGTTCACACGCAAGTACCACAAATATAATGTGCACAATTATCCGCATTCAGATCATACGTATTGTATGAAGAGCATCAATCGAAGATAAACTATGGTGAACTTCAAGATCTTGCAATGTTAATTATGCCATCTTAGAATGTTCGATTTGGTGATTAATTGTATGGTGAATAGTCTTGTATTTCTCCGGGATGTGGTAAATATAAATGTGGATTAAATTTTTTTTTTTATATGAGTAATTAATTGTGGATGGATGTGACATTCATTATTTTACACATGTAAATTTGACTAGGATTATATGAAAAATACATCCAGCTCCTTCATTATTTCACACATGTAAATTTTACTAGGTTTATATGAAAAATACATCGAGCTCCTTGATTATTTCACACCTGTAAAATTTTCTAGGTTTGGAAAGACGGATTGAGGCATCAAATAAAAATAAAACATTGACACATCTAGAATATTTTCTTGGCATTTAAACATCTAAAATATTTTCTTTCCATTTGAAACATATTTTCTTAGAATTGAAACATCTAAAATATTTTCTTTCCATTTGAAACATCTAAAATATTTTCTTGCCATCTGTTTTATTAGAGTTTTACTCCCATCCAAGCCTGTTAATTGTTTCCTACTCGAATGATATATACAACTTACAACTTTCTTGGTTTTCAAATTTCACCATAGAAGTTGCCAATATAATTATTCCCTTCAAATTCGTTTGAAAAGAATCCCAATACAACATTGACACATCTAAAATATTTTCTTGCCATTGACACGTCCAAACTATTTACTTGCCATCTGTTATGTTAAATTTTTTAAATTTTTACTCTAATTGTTTCCTGCTCCAATGAAATATAAAACTTACAACTTTCTTAGTTTTCAAATTTCACTATAAAAGTTGCTCCAATGAAATATAAAACTTACAACTTTCTTATTTTTCAAATTTCACTATAGAAGTTTCCAATATAGTTATGTCCTTCCACTTCGTTTGAAAGAATCCTTGAAACTCAATTTTTTTTCTAATTTTAATTTCACTATAGAAATTGGTTCTATTACCAATATAGTTATGTTAAAATTTTTAAATTTTTACTCCAATTGTTTCCTGCTCCAATGAAATATAAAACTTACAACTTTCTTAGTTTTCAAATTTCACTATAGAAGTTGCCAATATAGTTATGTCCTTCCACTTCGTTTGAAAAGAATCCCCTGAAACTCAATTTTTTTTCTAATTTTAATTTCACTATAGAAATTGGTTCTATTGCCAATATAGTTATGTCCTTCAGTTTTGTTTGAAAAGAATCCTCTAAAACTCATTTTTTTTTCCTAATTTTAATTTCACCATAAAAATTTCCAATATAGTTAGAAATTGCCAATATAGTTATATCTTTCAGCTTTGTTTGAAAAGAATCACCTCAAACTCAATTTTTTTTAATAAATTTTGGAATTTTTTTTTTCTAATTTTAATTTCACCATATAAATTGCAAATATAGCTATGTCCTTCACCTTCAGTTTTCTAAGTTTGATTTCAACATAGAAATTTCCAATATAGTTATGTCCTTCAGCTTCGTTTGAAAAGAATCTTTGATTTTTTTTTTTCTAATTTTAATTTCACCATAGAAATTGTCAATATAGTTATGTCCTTCACCTACGTTTAAAAAGAAAAGAATCCCCTGAAACTCAATTTTTTTTTAAATGTCCTTCAGCTTCGTTTGAAAAGAATCCCCTTGAAAACTCGGTTTTTTTTAAATTTCCATGGTTTGAAAAGAATCCCCTGAAACTCAATTATTTTACAATTTTTTTTAATAAAATTAGAGTTGAGATAACTTGGCATCACCCCGTGCAGTTACATGCAATTACAATATAGATATTGTTCACAAAAAGGAGGAGCTAGAATAAAATGTTCAGAGCCAGAATACAATGTTCAGATTCTAACTAGCCTGGTTTCGGTTACCAATTCCAACAATGTTTAGATAGTGACAAGCATGGTTTCAGTTACCAATTCCAACAAGATAGCAGGTGAGGTTTATGGAACTTGGGAGATGTTGTAGACAATTTCAAGTTTTAGTATTTTGTTGCTTTCTTGTACTGGTTTGTACCACTGGTTCCAGAGGTCCTTGAAAACTATTAAGTTTTTCCCACTTGAAAATGCTGGAGGAAACTGAAGAGGAAACTGAACACCCACTTGAAAATGCTGGAGGAAACTGAACAAACCACTGGTTACAGAGGTCCTTGAAAAGTATTAAGTTTCTCCCACTTGAAAATGTTTGAGGAATCTAAACAAGTTAAGTGAGGACAGTTATAAGTAGAATAATTTATTCTTCTCCAAGAAACGAAACTTCGTTTTGAGGTGATAAACATATAAAATTGATAAATATAGTAGGTAATTTCTTCTCCAAAAAACTAAAACAATAAATATAGTAGTTAATTTCTTCTCCAAAAAAACTAAAACAATTGACAAATATAGTAGGTAATTTCTTCTAAAAAAAAAACTTGGTTTTGAGGTGATAAACATATACAATTGGTTTTGAGGCGATAAACATATACAATTGACAAATATAGTAGGCGATCAGCTTATAATGCCATGATCATCTTATAATGCTGAGATTAGCGCCACATAGAATGATATTTGAAATGGTTCAATGCTCACAGTGAGCCTAAATATATGATATTACACTCATCTCATCAAAGGAAACAACCCTTGTAGTTATCATTCTAAAAGAAAACTGATTGCAATTCAGAAAAAGTCATGAAGCCCATCATAAAAATGTCTACTTCTCTTAGGATATATTGCATCAGGACTACAATTGAAAACAAGTCATGAAGCCCATCATAAAAATGTCTATTTCTTTTAGGATATAGTCCATCAAAATAATTTCCACTGTGAAAAATTATTTCTTCCTTCTGGTTCTTTTATCACATGCATATTCTCTTGGGAAAATTATGGCTCTCAGATGACCTTGTGTTATAAGCATTCCCTATTTTGTGTGTTGCTTCCACTGTCTTCAAATGTCCATCTACATCCGTGTTTTGTGTGTTGCTTCAACTGTCCATCTACTTTCTTCATTGTTCAAGTCAAAGTCATGACCATGGTAAACTAAGCTAGAGGAAGACACCGCTTTGGCCCAAATAACATAAATTTTCAATAAAACGAGGAACATAATGACACCCAAAATAATTTAACTTAATACAATTGCAACTGAGATGCCAGCAACTGCTCCCTTTGTGAGTTGATTCCTTCTATATCTTGAAGATTCTAGAGAAACTTGTGAGTAGGTATCAAATGGTTTTCCGTAGAGTTTGGGATTTCCCACAAAATAGATGCAACGCCATTTGGAAGCACTCAATGGCAGTTGTCCTTGGAGAAAAATATTGGATAAGTTAAACTCATCCAAACTTCAAGATCCCCAATCTCATCAGTAACTTGACCACTAAGTTGGTTATTGGAAATATTGAGAACCTCGAGCATCATTAAATCCCCAAGTGAAGAAGGAATATTTCCTAACAAAAGATTGCCACTCAAGTATAGCATGACTTGTAAATTACTAGTTTTTCCAATCTCCATTGGGATTGAGCATGTCAAAGAATTTTCTGAGAGCTTCAAGCCATAAATATTTTCACAATTTTTTTATAGAAGAAGGGATTCATCCTCAGAAAGGTTGTTCTTTTGTAACAAACAATGAGACAATTTATATTAAAATAAAGGCTTCATCAAACGTATTGTGGGTGTTACCGACCGCTGTCTCTCCGGCAAACATACTGTACTTTTCTTATTTGCATTCATTGCAAATAATTATCATTTAAAAAATCATAACAACTCAACATCGTTGGAAGGTGTTGGGGCTCCCCATGATTCATGTCATATAATCCAATTGAATACACCGAAAATTGCTACGTTTTTTTTGCTATTTAGCTTACACCATTGCGGTGTGTACATTTTGGCAAACGGTTGGATTTTGTCTAGCTACGTTTTTATTTCAGGGACGATGGTATTCAATCAGTTTTTCAGGGATCTGGGTGGATGATCGATTCTCACCAGAACTCACAACATCCATTGTGGTTTCAATGAGGAATTTCATGACCTTGTTGTTCAGATTGTCGACAGGGTCTCCAGAGGGGTATGGATAGGCTCGTCATTTGTTAATATCACCTCGTCTGTGGCCGAATCCTTGAAATCCACCACAATGTCTGTAATCTCGGAAGGAGCCAACAGGAATTATTTCAAGCTTACATGCACTTCAATCCTTGAAATCCACCACAATGTCTACAATCTTGGAAGGAGCCAACAGGAATTATTTCAAGCTTACAGGCCCCTGTAAGTATGCCGAGTGGGAGCCTACAAAGGTCATGCTTAGGGCGAATTTATAGAAACTAGTGTTGCTAGCATTTACTATTTTGAATCTATATTTTCTTCTCTTGAACTTCATGTAAGGCCATGCCTTGCCGTTCACTATCAAACACATCACACACAATCAATCAAACACGAAGAACCTCTACAAAATTAAATTCAGTCATGCACACAGATTGACTGGATAAATTGAAATATTAATTAGCACGGAACAAATGGAATTCATTCATGCCATAGATTGTATAAATTGATATATTGCTTACCAAAGAACAAATGTAAATAGCAAACTGACCTACCACTGGGATGGATAGAGGGTTTGTTGCCCATGGAGTTCATATAAATAGACCCATCTGTAGTAAAGATCTGGTTGAATAAGATGAGATTACTATCATATTTGGGGCCAGAGGGGAGGCCCAAGTGCTTTTCCACCTTGGGATTTCGAATCACATAGGTGCCAATTAACCTTGCTAGGAGATTAACTCTGGTGAGCCCCAAGGCATGATAATGGTACCAGATATTTCCACCGAAGACTCAATGCTGCCATAGATTCCACTAAAGACGCGATGCTGCCGCTGAGCTGGTTAGGTAGGCCCCCTTCCACTGACTCAAAAGCATACCAGTGGAGTTCTTAGACCTGGAAACACTAGATTCGACCTCAACAAACTCAGATAAGTGGCGTAACGGATTGGCCGTTTTGGGTGCAGTTGTGCACTGTAAAATTAGTGTTCATTGCCATTAATGTTATGAAGAATTCAAATGGACCTACTGAAACTTAGGTGTAAAAATAAATGGTGCACACAGATGCAAATGAACATGCTGAAAATTAGGCGTAAAAATAAATGGTGCACACAGATGTCAAGTGGAGAACCGAACAGAAAGGTGGGTTTAAAATTTGTGCACAGATGTCACTGAGAAATAAGAAGTGTTGACGACAACCAAAGTTGCACTGATTCAAAAGAAAAGGCCTATTGGCCTAAATATTTATTTATTTAAAAAAATAATTCAAATTAAATTCAAATCTTATTCCTAAGCCTAGCTTTCATTTTTTTAAGTAGCATTGTCTAATCTAATTTATTAAATTGAGATAAATTCAAGATTTAACATTTTTGGAATACTTAAAGTTTACTCCAAAGAAACACATAAAATTATGCAAATATATGAATATATATTCTTTTCATTAAAAAAAAAGGTAAATAATGTGTACAAATTCTAAAATGAAGTTTTGAAAGCCTTACACACTAATATAAGAATATTATCTCATCTTTAATTATTGAAAATTCAAAAATTGCAAGGAAATGTTTTCTTAAACAAATGGGTAAAGTGATTCTTATCTAACATCTCAATTTTTATGGCAACAAAGTTGAGGTGCCATGTACTTTGCTTCTGTTTTTTTTTTAGCTCTCTATTATGTATATATATAGATGAAAAATCCTTGTCCTAGATTTTAGAATGGGTGTTCACTTAAATGATCATTTATGGAAAGATTATTTTACTTACATATTTAGGAAAAGATAAGAAGAGAGGAAAGTAGCAGTTGTTGTGGTCCCAACATTGCAACGAACACCATCTCATATCAACAAGCACAATAAAGGTGAATGTTTTTAACATTGTTTTCTATTATTCAATTATGAAAATAACAAACCTTCATTTTTGTTAAATGAGTATAGGATAATTTTAAAGGTTAAATGTTGTAGTATGAAAATAGGTTAAGAATAAGAATTATTTCGTTTGTGTGTGTGAGAGAGTGAGAGAGAGAGAGATAATAAGGTCTTCCATAGCATAAACTTTCCAATTTATAGGCATTATAAATTGAAATTTGGTTGTCCTCCTTATCTGAAAAAGAATGCTAGTTAATATTGTGCTAGTTTCATATTAGATATAAACTTTTCTTTGCTTTGTTTTACTTATCTTTCATGAGTTTGTTTATGAGCATGTGATTGGAAAACAATGTACTTAGTGAAATTATGAGTTTGTCATAAGCTTAAAAAGGCATAATTTTTTAATGACAGAATAGAAGAAATAGTAAACACAACAAACACATATAATAGAGCTTAACACAGAGAACTTTGATAAAGGAGTTCACCTCTCCTGGGCTACATTTCCTTGGTCCAGCTTCATAGTGTGACCTTTGTATTAGCTTCAAGTGTGCTCAAATTGTTGTTACAAGCTTCAAAACCTCTTGGAACCTGTTCCAATGAGTTTAAAACATCATAATATCCCAAAAATGACTATTGGTTTGCTAAATTTGGACTCTGGATGCTCTGGAAATGACCCCAACACTTGGTGGCCCTGGCCTTCAAAAATATTTAAATGCACTAAAACACCTATAGATGACCTTTTTTTGCCTCTGTAACCTGTTCCATTAAGTTACTAGCATGCCAATTAGCGTGGAATGACTTTTACTAAGCTCAATTTGGTCGAAAATTGAGTGAGTTATGACCAAAACCAACTTTGCCCCAATTTCTCCTCCAAAACTGGAGAGACTGCGAGTTAGTTTTCAAAAATTACAAATCCTACCAATTTTGGCACCGCCTCTAAAATTTCCGCTAACTTGGATAAATACGAGTTTATGTTTAAGTGTGTATTAAGTGCTAATTGTGGATTAACTTAACTAATCCATGCTTAATCATTAATTAATCTGTATTAATAAAAATCTCTCCGGTATTTGTTTAGCCCTCGGTCTTCTGCGTGCAGTCATATGGGGAGGGGGTTGGCCCCCTCCAACCCTCAAATGGTCGGAAATTACTCTTTAAGATGATGTGTACAAGATGTATGGGGTAAGGAACACCCTGTAGGAGAGATGGTAGAGTGTGCGGATCGCAGGCGGGAGGTCAATGGTTCGACCTCCCACTATGCCATAAAATTTTACTCTGCTAAACCATTAATGCCACCATACTTATTCTTCTGCCATCTTTGTTAGTTAGGATCTCCAAAGTTAGTGGATGCTGCCGAGTTTGGTTTATATATATATATATATCACTAACCTTAATGTGTAAATACAAATAATTCAAACCCCATAAGTTAGGAGCTGGCCCACCAGAGAGAACACGTGGCGTCCTCTCGTTGGGTTTCACTCCATCCTTAAAAAACAAATTAAATTCCAACTTAGGAAGAATTGGAGGTCATTGGGAAATTTCTCTCTTCACTTAACCCATCTGGCGAATCGAAAGACGACACTTGTCACAATGCCACTCACTGCAATTTGGGGAATATTCCTGCAATGCTGACTATACCCGCCACACAATCATTGTACCTATTTTGCTAATTTTCTACATGTTTTGGAAAACAAATAGCAGACAATAACTCAGTCATACGAACTCAGATTTTGATGAAAGGAGTTGCGCCAGAATCCTGGCGACGAACTCTATCCAATCATTCCAGTTTGAAGAAATTTTGAGCACTTTGAAATTTTAGCTAATTTTAGGCCCTGATCCAAATTCTGATCACCTCCATAATTATAAAATGAATCTCATGATTATGAAATTGAACTCTAGTCTCTGCGTTGGGTCTCCAAAATGTCTTTAAAATGACATATATTTTTACCTCATTCACAC
This sequence comes from Pinus albicaulis, assembly GCA_034641835.2. Classification (NCBI taxonomy): domain Eukaryota; kingdom Viridiplantae; phylum Streptophyta; class Pinopsida; order Pinales; family Pinaceae; genus Pinus; species Pinus albicaulis. Next base: position 299,567,427 of record CM076579.1, on the reverse strand, counting down.
CGTCATTTCACCTTTATCACCTTCATTCCATCACTTTGTCACTATATAACCCTACATCTCTATCATCATATGGGTTCATAATTGTACTTTTCTAAAGTTATATTTTCAAGTGTTTATAGTGAATTAATGATTAAAAACTAGAAAAATGACATATACTTGCTAATACCTAAAAGTGGTTTGAGTTTCATGACAAGTGTAGGTAATTTGGAAGCTTCAAAGGCACCCTTATGTGGCCTCCAATGCTCAAATTCGAATTCCCTTCAAGATATGGAATGAGATTTGGATAAAGGTCAAATAAGACATGTATCTCATCATTACCTATCTAAGTTGTAACTCTATGATATTTTTAGGGATGTAGGGAGAGAATATTGGATCCTCATTAATGAGGTAGCTTCTTATGTTTTGTATAAATAGGAGAACCTTCTCCTTTTAAAGGCACGTGTAAAGTTTCAAGTTATGCTCATGTTTTGAATAAAGAACTAGATTTGGCACCATACTCAAGAGTGTTCTTTCACTTTGATTTGGTTTTGCTTGCATATGGAGCTTCTTTACTTGCCATCCTCACGCATCAGTGGATTGGCCACCTAAATGAGTGTGAGATTGTATAATAATTTCATTCATTTCTTTATGTTTAGTTTAGATTTCAATTCATGCTTTTCAATTATTGCAAGAAGTTTATATTTTGAATTTATAAAGTATGCCTAGATTAGATTTCCAATTCTGCAGGGTGTGGTGTGATTTGAATTTATGCAAGTGTGATCTACTTTTTTCTTAGAATAGATTTTCATGCCCTGTCATTTCCATTCCTAGAAGAAAAGATTCATTTTCAAGAGATGCATGTTCATCTTGAACATATTTTCGTGAATAGGTTGAAATTGTTCTTTAATAGATTAGAATTTCATTTCAGTATCTTTGCATAAATTAGAATAGGTGAATTTGGTTTTTCATCAATTGATTTCATAGTTATATGAATCTAAATTGAAAGTTAATTTCTAGCATATATAGTGCATGCATGCTTCACAAGTTTTACGAAACCCTCAGGTTGACAATTAAATTACAGGTAATTTAATTACCTCAACATTTTGGCGCCATTGCCGGGGAAGTGTGCATAGCAAGTAGCCTTCAGTCTAGAGTCTATTTTCAATTTTTTATTTTTTATTTTATTTTATTCCTAGATGCATGGTTAAAACATGTAGATGCATAAATCATTTAGCTACATACATTTCAATCATTTAAAAAAAAAAAATCAATACTAACCATTTATGGATGAAAGATCTATAATGCAGATCAAACATTATTTGGAGTGCAAGGATTATATCAAAGAATGGTTTTAGCAGGTGACTATGTCACAACATTTACTCGTCCTTCAACCAATATTTGTGTCGAATCTAGAGATGAAAATGATTTCTCATGTCCTTATAAACAATCAGGTACATTTTGCAAATTTGGATATGAGCATTTCAGAATTTTTAATCCGTAAATGGCTCCATTGGAAACATTCATATACTTAATTTTTTTTCCTTTCAAATAGCATAGGATAAAGTAGAAAACTAAAATTAGATCTTTTTGCATTTAGGTTCTTAATTTAGTTCTTAATTACTTTAAAATTTTAAAGTTTTTAGAATTTTCATTTCTTTCATTTGTTTTTATTGGGTTTCTAATGGTGCAGTAAGAGGCTCATAGAAATATTTTCAATAAAAAAATCATGTTTATAAGGAAGGAAAATGTGAAATTTTGAGATGAAAAATCAACTCTTTTCACTCTGTTCTAAATAACAAATTTTAAACGTAAAATAATTAACGAAAACTTGATAATTATGCTCTCATCCTGCACTGCATGCAATCTGGAAGATCATAAAAATTGAATGAGTTAGTTTAGAATTTTCACAATAAAAAATAAATCACAAAAATGATAAAAAAATACAAATAAAACATTTAAATACAAATAATAAAACACAAAACATAAAAAAATTTCTAAAATAAAATATCTAAAACCAAAACACAACCAAACATGAACACAAGAAAACCAAAACAAATTAAAACATAAACACGAAACTAAAACTCAAGTTGCTTATAAAAACCTGCAAGCAATGGGATCCATATTCATTACATAACACTTCATATAAAATCATGACATAAAATAATAAAATGAAGTTCGATAAGTCATAGCGTATGCGACACTATAAAGCAATGGCGAAGTATAAGTGTAGTATCCTAAATCCGGTTCGAGACACCATCAAAATCTGCAAGATTTTATTTATTTTTTTACTGGTGCTATTTCGACTGGAGCTCTGAGCTTGGCCCCAATAGTTTCTATATCAATAGGATAACGGTTGCACGCAGAAAACAGTTATGTTTTTGGAGAATTTACATCTTAATAAAACACTTTGATGTGGTGGAGTCTAAAAAATTGCAATGTGTTGAAAGATAATGGAGAATCCTTAATTAGTGTGAGTTGGTTCACAAAACCTTAGGATAGGAGTCAACTTCTATTTCTTAGGGTATGGTTCTAACTTACCTATATCCATGTATGCTATATAATGCTTGAGTTGTATTGATAATGTAGAGCATTCTGCAGAGCCAGATTCTCCTGGTTCAGACTCTCTTTCGTAGAGCTGACCAGTGGGTTTTTTATTTTATTAATTCAACATCACATTTTATCATGGTATCAGATCTCCAGGGTTGAATCATAGCCGGAGTGTTTTGATCCTTGTGAGTATCCAGGTGGCAGTAGAGAAGCCCCTGATGACTGAGTGGAATTTTTTTTCTCAGGCTTTAGCGGATCAACGTGAGTTTTGGAGTAACAGTCGCACTGATCGTCGTAGTTCCTGCAGCAACAATCCCTCCATCGTCGCGAAATTGAGTTGAACAGAGGCGCCAATCAGATGAAGAGTTACTGGGTTCTGTTTCCAGTGTGATCGTCGCGAAAATTAATTCAGTAAGTGCGTCAAGGAGATATGAAATAGATCTGAGCCAGTGGACACCATTGATGAAGGAATAAATTCGGTGAAAGGTTGCTAATAAAGGGATCTGGTGAAAGCTCACCGATGAAAGAAGAGATCTAAAGCAGATCTTGCTGGTGCAGAGGATTCGAAAGCCTGTCGCACAACGTTCAAAACAACCTGTTGGATTGATTGCAAATCAGGTAGATCTGTATCGTAACATTGCTTTCTGTAAGGATCTGGGGTATCCCTATCATTTTTTTCCCTGTCAATTATTTTTTGAATCCTCAAGATGAATAATCAAATAATTGAAGCATACTTGAATAAGAGCAACAAGATCGATGGTTCCAATTACTTAAATTGGAAGTTCAAGATGCAGACTGTGATAGAAGCGCAGAGTGCTTGGACGATTTCAAATATGGATGAGCCGAAGCCAGCAGCGGGAGTTGCATCAATTCCACACTGGGAGAAGAGAGAAGGAAGAGAAAAGACGTTGCTAAAGATGTTTGTGAAAGACTGCATCATACCGCATATCACATAATTCAAATCAACAAGCGAAATCTGGACAGTATTGAAGGATTTGTATGAGATCATGAATACAAGTCATATTTTGTTTTTGAAGAGCAAGATTCTATCCATAAATATGGAGGAGAATGAAACAGTTGCTTCTTTCATACTACGGATCAAGTATATGAAGAACAAATTGGCAGATATCAGTGAGATTTTAGAAAATGTAGATTTGGTCACGATTACCATGAATGGTATGACTGATGATTACCAAATGTTTATCACTGGGATAAATATTAATGCAAGAAGAAGAAAGAAGATTGACTCTAAAAACCCAAAGTGCAGATCTTGCATTAATGGCAAAGAATAAATTCTTCAAAGCAAAAGGAAATCCATCACAACAAAACGGAGGAAATTCATAGAAAAGACCGAATCAAGCTCAAGGTATGTATCCGAATAAAAATGAATCTGTAATAAAATGTTTTTATCGCGGAAAAATCGGTCATATGGCTAAGGAGTGTAGGAAGAATAAATTTCATGAAGAACAGCAGAAACATAAAAGACATGCAATTCATTTCGCAGATGATGACCATGTTTAGGACTTCAGATTGTTCATGGCAGAATTTGATGAAAATATCGAAGAAAACATCTGGTATGTGGATTCCGGAGCATCCACACATATGACGGGGAACAAAAAATGGTTCGAATATTTTCAAGAAATCAACAATGGAGCACAAATCTACCTTGGTGATGATAGAAGTCATCAGATCAAAGGGTGCAAGAAAATTCCTGTTATTTTTCCTGATGGTAATATCAGACATATACATAATCTAATGTTTGTACCCAGAGTTACAAAGAATCTGATTTCTGTATCCATGATTTGGGATGAGGATCTCAAGGTAGAATTCTTTAAATCTAATTGTTATTTTAAATATATGTTGGATGGCATGAACACTACTGCTTCAAGAATTCGAATAGGAGGTCTGTAAAAATTGGATGTAAGGACAACACCAGTTCGAGCCTTCACAACATCAAGTTTCACTACATAAGAGCTATGGCACCAGAGACTTTGTCACATCAACTTCAATGATTTGTTGTTACTTGAGAAAAAGGAAATGGTAAGAGGTCTTCCTACATTAAAACAAGTGCATAATTATTGTGATGCTTGTGTCTTAGGAAAGATGCATAGAGAAGAATTCCATGTTCGAGTAGAAAAGAAAAAGTGAGATATACTTGAATTAGTGCACGTCGACCTATATGGACCCATGCAAACAAAGTCATTAGGAGGTGCACTGTATTTTCTATTGTTTGTTGATGACTGCACAAAGTTTTCTTGGGTATATTTTATAAGTAAGAAAAGTCACACATTTGAATACTTTAAGAATTTCAGATATATGATAGAAAAGCAAAGAGGGAAACAAATAAAAATTATCCGCTCCGATCAAGGGGGAGAGTACAGGAAGGAGGAACTTACCAAGTATTGTAAAGACCATGGAATATTACAGCAATTCACAGTACTCCATACTCCTCAGCATAACAGAGTAGTCAAAAGAAAGAATAGAACATTGGTGAAGTATGCTAGGAGCATGTTGAAAGGTAAGGGTGTTTCGAATGGTTTTTGGGCTGAAGCATTGAATACTACAGTTTATTTAAAAAATAGGAGTCCTACCAGAAGTCTCAAGTTTAAAAATCCTTTTGAAGCGTTATATGGATTCAAGCCTGCAGTAAAACATTTAAGAGTATTTGGGTCTAAAGAATTTTCCCACATTCCAAAGGAAGACAAAAGAAAACCAGATTCAAAAGCCATCATATGTACCTTTGTAGGGTATTGTTCACAATTTAAAGATTATAGATTATTTAATCCCTCTACTCACAAGATCTTTGTTAGTAGAGATGTCATGTTCCATGAGTAGGTTTCTAATGAATATGATAAAAGTAATGAGGAATGGGATATTCTGTTCTTGGTGGAAGGAAATGAAGAAACAAGTAACAACCATGAGGAGCAGAAAAAGGCAGAAGCAAAAAATTCAGTTACAGCAATAAATCTGAGTCCTTCAAAGAAAACTCAAAATAGGTTGGAAGCTACACCAACGCTCAGAAGATCAGGTAGGAAGATTCAATTGCCTACTAGATATAGGGAGAATGCCTTTATAACTAGTATGATGAATGTTTTTGAACCTTCTAGTTATAGAGAAGAAAATAAATTTAATGAATGGAAAGTAACTATGGAATAGGAATATGAATCTATTCTCAAAAACAACACTTGGGAGTTGGTTGAACTACCCGAAGGGAAACAAACCATAGGATGTAAATGGTTGTATAAACCCAAGATTAATGCAGATGGAACCATAGATAAATTAAAGGCTAGATTGGTAGGAAAGGGGTATTCACAAAAATAAGGTATCGACTATGAGGAAACCTCCACCCCTGTAGCTAAACTAAACACTATCAGAATGATGATTGCTTTAGCTACTAAGAAACATTGGGTGATTCACCAACTAGATGTAAAATCTGCATTTTTAAATGAGGAGTTGAAAGAGGAGGCTTACCTAGAGCAACCTGAGGGGTTTGTCCAGAAAGGGAAATAACATTTAGTCTGTAGATTAAAGAAAGCTTTATATGGATTGAAACAAGCACCCAGGTCATGGTATGAAAAGATTGATTCATTTTTTCTACAACACGGTTACAACAGAAGTAAAAACGGCCCTAATCTATATACTGTGAAAGATGCAAAGGGGCATATAGTGTTGATTTATTTTTATGTAGATGATCTAACTATTATAGGTGATGATATTGATCTGATAAAATAAATAAAGTAGCAAATGTCATAAATGTTTGAAATGAAAGACCTTGGTGAATTAAGATAATGTTTGGGTCTTGAGATCTGGAGAGATTTAGGACAAATTTTTTTGTCCCAGGGTAAGTATGTCAGAGGTATATTGGAAATATTAATGATGGATCAGTGCAAGGCTGTAGCAGTACCATTACAACAGAACATTAAGCATTAGAGTGAGGATGGCTCTAAAGAGGCAAATGTGACAGTTTATCAATTGTTGGTTGGGAGTCTAATCTACCTAACCACTACTAGACCATATTTGGCTTATTCAGTTAATGTGCTAAGTCAATACATTCCCAAACCACTTGAGAGTCATTTCAATGCAGTGAAAGGTGTTCTAAGGTATCTACAAGGAACTGTAGATTATGGTATTATTTATATTGATTCTTTTGATGTTAGATTGACAGGATTTACGGATTTCGACTAGGTTAGAAATGTAGACGACCAAAGATCCATAATAGGTTATGAATTCAGCATTGGATCTGGGGTAATTACATGGAGCAGTAAGAAACAAAACACAATTTCCTTGTCTTTAGCGGAAGTAGAGTATCAAGCTATGTGCGCAACAACATGTGAGGCAATTTGGTTGTGGAGACTTCTCAAGGAAGTCAGGGAAGAACAAAAATATGCAACAACAATTAGATGTGACAACCAAAGCTCAATCAAACTTGCTAATAATCTGGTGTTTCACAAAAACACTAAACACATTGATACACAATTCCACATTGTCAGGGAGAAAGTTCAATCTAAAGAAATCCATATTGTATATTTTAAAACATGTGGTAATGTTGGTGACATTTTCACTAAGCCTCTTGGCAAAATTACATTTGAAATTCTTAGGGAGATGTTAGGCATATTTGTGAACCCCTTCTCCATTAAGGGGGAGTGTTGAAAGATAACGGAGAACCCTTAATTAGTGTGAGTTGGTTCACGAAACCTTAGGGTATGAATTAGTTTCTATTTCTTAGGGTATGGTTCTAACTTCCTTATATCCATGTATGTTATATAATGTTTGAGTTGTATTAAGAATGTAGAGCGTTCTGCAAAGCCATACTCTCATGGTTCAGACTCTCTTTCGTAGAGCTGAATAGTGGGTTTTTCATTTCTCCATTATCTTTTAACACTCCCGCTTAGTGGAAAAAGGGTACTAAAAGGATAACATACACCTGTTGGTCTCAGTCTTAGCTAGGCTTACATAAGAACATAAAAACTTGGTATCAGAGGTTTTCATTTTGGTCTTTTTTCTTGTGAGTCTATGCTTGTTCATACCTAGGTGAGGCTTCATTTTTACTTTTCTTGCCATGAGGTATGATAGATCTTCTCCTCCTTTCTTCCCCAATGACAATAGGACTCTTGATCTCTTATCCTAACCCCTGTCAAACTTATGACAAACTTGATAGGAGAATTTTTCCTCTCACTATTTTTGGTGTCAAACATGTGAATTTCAACGATGTTTTCTTCAACATTATGGATGCAACTTTTGTGTTGACTTCATAAAGACATGATGTTTCAAGCCATGCTTCAAGAAACTTCAATTCCTCTTCAAAATTTGTTGCTTCTTCCTTGTTGTTATTGCTAACATCTGCACACATAGAAATAGTAATGAGATCATCATAATTTGAATTTTCTCCAGCTTTGTCTTCTTCTGCTATGTCTTTGAAATCAGCTTCATGTGGCTCATCCAATTGATCTTAAACAATATGTTCCTCTTTACTTCCTTCCTCATGAACAACTACTAGGTCTTCTTGATCTTCAACCATATGTTCCTCTTTACATTATTCCTAAGGAACAACTCGTGAGTCTTCAATCTCACATTGTTGTAGAACATATAGTATCTCTCGATAATCGTGGTCATTAATAAAACCACCAACCCTCATGAAGAAAATTTCATCAGGGTCAAATATGTCTAAAAGTGCAGCCATATTAAAAAATTTCAGCTTTGTCTTTCTTCCAGATTTCTTTCTGACTCACCTCGGTCCTCTCACGAGCTCCAACAACCCCATTACCACGCAGACGAGAAAATTATCCCTTTGGAAACTCTTCAATTGTATAACCCTCTAGAATGTGGCTTCTTTTCCACACATGCAAATCTGAATCAAAACACCAATGCACTGGCCAAACTGCATCTCGTTGCATGATCTGGCACTACCTCAACACTTTCAACAATCCACCATGGTTGCATCAAAATTCAATCTGCAACTTCAACTGATTTCTTTCCTTGCCTACACGCAGGTCATTCCCCTGCACTTCCACCTCCTCACAACAATGCAGTTTCTACAATCATTGCTCTCACGGAATGAGGCTCAGAGTTGACCAATTTTCCTTCTTCGTCCTTAATAGTTCGAGCAAAAAAAGAAGAAAAACACATCATTTTCCCATCTTTGACGTCGTCCTCAACAAAGGACCCCACAATCTTCCTCTGTTGGATCAACAAAGGTCATCGTAACAATATTGGCCTCTTCAAAAAAGAAGTCCTCGAAATTGCAGATGGTACAATGGTAGAATCCGTTGGAATATAGAGAAAAAATCAAGCGTTGAATCCTACATATATGTGATTTTGTTAAAACATAATTTCAAATTAATAAAACATAAAAAAATACTGATGTTGCCAATGAGACAAAGGATACAACATAGGCTAAGAATAGCGAGGTTTTTTTACTTGTAGCTCTCATCATCATAAGACGAGCAATCCTGAAGTTCATCTCTTCTCACACTATTAAACATCAATGTCGTAAATGATACAAATATGCCTGGTAAGTAATAAGGGAAGGAAATTTTGATGGAGCTGTAGATGATGGAAGTCGAACTAGAAGATCTAGAACTAATCGATTTTATTAACCAAAACATTTGCGAGAATGTGTAACAGCCTAAAAACTTCATTTTTAAAACACATTTTGTGACAAAATGGAAACAAATCTAGGAAATATAAAACATGGGTTTTTCTCAGAACGGGGTGAATTATGTTTTCAATGATTTATTTCCTCAAATTTGTAACCAATTGAGAGATTTTCACAGTTCTCTGGAGCCTTATTTGTAAGATTGCATGAGAAAAATGGTTTTCATTTAATTTACAGACAGTTGTAGCCAAAATGGAAGGAGAAGATCCAGTTTTCCTAATCTACAGGAGGTATATCTGCCATGGAGATGCTAAGCATTACCATATTGATTATCAACTTGGTGAGCTTGAGCAGGATGATGGTAAAAGAATGCATCGATATCATATTTGGTTTTGAGTTTGATTCTGAAACACTTGTAACAGTTTTCACCTAGATTTTGCGCTCAGAATCAAAGGTAAGTATTTCATCCTTCTTAGTTTCCTGTTAAAAGAGAGTAAGAATACACACCCTTTAATTTCTTTCAGAGGTGGTATGCGGTCAATTCTGCAAATTCAGATCTTGCAAATACTTAAAGTATGCAAGTTGGTTGGAACCTGACATGGTAATCACAAAGAGGCCATGAAGTTTTCCTCATTTCTGAAATGGTAACCGCAAATAGGCTATCACATTTTCATTGTTCATTTCTGTGAGGTTATGCTGATCTCGAGACAACATTTTCAACTACCAAAAAATGTATCATTTTCACAAAAAAAATTCAGTGGAAGTCTGCGATGGCTTCCAATGTATTTATTGAAATATATGTTGTAGTTGTTGAATGAGTCAATGACAGGAAATGGCATTCACCATTTCAATAGTTACCATTCAAAAAATTAATAGAAACTAAATGGAAAGTAAATTGTATCAATGAGAATTAAGCCTTGTTTTTTATTTTAAAAAATAAAATCAAAAAATTAAAAAATTAAAAAAAAAATTAAAACTAAAAAAAATAAAATAAAAAATTGTTTACTGCATCAATAAATAATTAGGTTATTTGCTCATTTTTATTTATAAGGTGATGATTAGAAAGACCGGATTGATTATTTGCATAGCTGTGTGTACTTAACTGTCTGTTCAATATTTTAGCTATCGAAACTGTGTAATTCTGCAGCTGAAAAACATTTCTGCAACTGAAATACACCTGTTGAAGCAAGAAAAAAAGGAAAGAATAAGAAAATACAAGATAAAATTAATTGAATAAAGGCGCAATAACTCACCTTAAATAAATTTAACTGCAAACTGAATTTTGTTAACGATGAGTTTTTGCATTATTGAAATAGTTTTGTCTAATATTATGTTTTCAAGCATGATGCATGGAAGAAGAAGAACTATAAGGGTGTTTTATCTACAGGGTCGATTGGTGAATTTTGATCGAATATCGTTTTGCAGGAATCATTAAGCATTTGAAAATTAATATTTCTTTATCTTTATGAAATGCTATGGTTCAAACATAGATTGAGGTCATTGTGCATATCGTCAATTTTTTAGAAAATGGATTTATTATCGCAATTGTGAAATTGGCCTTACCATGATAATTTGAAATGAAGACACGTCATAAACTTGTTTTGCTACAAATTAATTAAGCAGAATTTTTTGCATAGGTACCGAGAGAAATTGATCACTTCTCTTTGAACACACTTACATTTTATTGCAATATTAGTGCCATTCTTGTTTTCAGGTTCCAGGACAATCGGAGAATTGAAGAAAGCCAATTTATGCATGATTGGTTTTCTATGAACAATTTCAAGAAACATGAAGCAATTAGATCCATTTATATCATCCATAAATGTCATCACTTTTCCTCTCCAAACTCACTAGCTCTTCAAGAATTTTCGCTAAACATCATCATCACCATTTTATTTGCAAGTGTTGCATGTTTCCTTCACATTTTCCCTTTTGCATTTTCCATAATTTCCATTCATTTTCAGTAACTCATTAATAAAGACATTCATCTCGCTTACATGTATATTTTTCCTTTTACTTTCCATTCACTTGTCTACCCTTTTGTCATGTTCCTTTCCATTAAATAAATCCTGCTTGATGCAAACTTTCATCCATGGTCCTTCCAAAATCATTATTCCATACTCGCATTAGATGATGGGGGATTCATTAATGCCTCCCTTATAAGAATTCTTGGTCTATCGACATCAACACCTTATCTAGGATCAAAGCTAGAGTCCTTATTAGTACCTTGAGGCTTGTATGCACTAATGACAAGTTCTCTCGCTGACAATCATGGGAATACATCAATGTCCCTTGATCGTTGGATCTTGCAAGTGACCTAACATCAACTCATCTATTCTCACTTCGCAAGATTTACTTAGGTACCTTGGCACTCATTGACATTAATGGCGAGTTTGCCTCACATTGGTTAACAAAATTCATTAATGAACGATAAATTAGTGAATTTTCTTCATGCTCGACAACAACCCATTTTTCGCATGACTAGAATTGTACCATCGGGTTTTGTAGTAAGTGAGGACTATATCACTTCAGCATTTTGCAGTGAATACAACAAATTTAGCAACAGAAATAAAGAATCCACTTTCATGACCTCATTCACCATTTATGCACCCAAGAAGAAGATGAAATTCTACATTATATTCCATGATTCAGCAAAAGGATCTACACTTCTCTACATATGCACAATTTGTCCACTTCGTAGGGAAGTAAAGGTATGTTATTTTATAGATTTTAATCATAGAATTCCTTAAATAATAAAATTAAAATTTTTGGAAAATACTTTACCATATTTCCTTTCTCATTTAAAAACCGAAAACATCTTTAGTTTTGGGGGGGGAAGGAACATCCATTATAATCACTTTTCATATCACTTCATTCTGTTTCACTTCATTTCATCCTAACATACTAGTCCTAATCAATTATGATTGCATTATGGTTCAAAAATGGTATGATTTGCAAAATGACGACTAAATAATGAGCATATTATATGGCTGATTTAAAGATGCATTCTCAAAATTTTAAAGGAACCTTGCTGCAACAAAAATAAACAAGGTATTGATACACGAGAACTGATACCAATTAAAATTTGGTTTCCATACAAGAACCAACCAAACATGTTGCAATTCAATATATGAAAAATAATACTTTGCAAAAAGAAATGAAATTGTCAATTATAATCGAATGCAAAGTTTAAACAGAATTGATATAATCCACGGTCATTCAAAAGCAAAGACGTTGCAAGAAAATCAAAGGAATTAATGCAATACTTGCATGAGGACTTGCAATCACTCTAGTTGTGGGGTATATTGGGTCTCCAAAATGTCTTTAAAATGACATATATTTTCACCTGATTCACACCCTCATTTCACCTTTATCACCTTCATTCCATCACTTTGTCGCTATATAACCCTACATATCTATCATCATATGGGTTCATAATTGTATTTTCCTAAAGTTATATTTTTCAAGTGTTTATAGTGAATTGATGATTAACAATTATAAAAATGACATATACTTGCTAATACCTAAAAGTGGCTTGAGTTTCATGATAAGTGTAGGTCGTTTGGAAGCTTCCAAGGCACCCTTATGTTGCCTCCAATGCTCAAATTCTAATTTTGTTCAATATATGGAAGGTGATATGGATAAAGGTCAAAGAATATATGTGTCTCATCATTACCTATCTGAGTTGTAACTCTATAATATTTTTAGGGATCTAGGGAGAGAGTAGTGGATCCTCATTAATGAGTTAGATTCTTATGTTTTTTTATAAATAGGAGAGGCTTCTCCTTTCAAAGGCATGTGTAAATTTTGGAGTTATGCTCATGTTTTGAATAAAGAATTAGATTTGGATCCATCCTCAAGAGTGTTATTTCAATTTTATTTGGTTTTGCTTGCATATGGAGCTTCTTCATTTGCCATCCTCATGCATCATTATATTGGCCACCTAAATTAGTGTGAGATTGTATCATAATTTCATTCATTTCTTTATGTTTAGTTTAGCTTTCAATTCATGCTTTTCAATTCTTGCAAGAAGTTTAGATTTTGAGTTCATGAAATATATCTATATTAGATTTCCAATTCTACAGGGTGAGGTGTGATTTGAATTTATGAAAGTGTAATTTATTTTTTTCTTAGAATAGGTTTTCATGCCCCGTCATTTCAATTCATAGACGAAAAGATTCATTTTCAAGAGATGCATTCTCACCTTGAACATATTTTCATGAATAGGTTGCAATTTTTCTTCAATAGATTAGAATTTCATTTCAGTATCTTTGTGTAAATTAGAATAGGTGAATTTAGTTTGTCATCAATTGATTTCATAGTTAGATTAATCTAAAGTGAAATCTAATTTCTAGCATATACAATGCATGCATTCTTCACAAGTTTTATGAAACCCCCGTGTTGTAATTTAAATGATAGCTAATTAAATTGCCCCAACACTCTGCAAGTGATGATGATGATCTTGCTTCCCTTAAATGTGAAATTTTTTATTTTGTTTTTCCCATCCAACACTCTGCAAGTGATGATGGTAATATTAGGCTCATCTCGTACTATCCAAGGGTTAGTTAGAATAGTATAAGAATATATCATAATGATATAGGCAACCGAAGGAGAGCTGCCTGGAAGTGAAGGAGGAGGAAGAGAAAAGGTTCCCATGAGAGATGATTCCTTAATAATTCCAACCTTGACATGCTCATATGGGTGTAGAGTTTCCCCTACACGAGGAACACTTCTATTAACTTGAGAAATGGAAATTGTGTTGATTGATGGCTACTATATCGCCTTTCTGAGGAAAAGTGATCATTCAGAAATAAGTAAAAAAGAAAACTGTAAACCCACTTGAAACCCAATAGATATTATATTCTAGTGGTCTGTCAATAACTTCAACTTCTATGGATACTGATTTACCTCCTAATTCTACTTGTAATGAATTTAATATTTCACAAGGTTTGTAATTTCCTCCATCAAAAGCCTTCAACATGGTTAGTGACTGACTTAATTGAGGAGAACCAATGGCCTTCTAGCAAGATAAGAACATGATACATATCGAGGCTCCATTTTCCATAATAGAATGATTGATTTTCTTATTGCGAACAACAACCTGGATCATGAAAGCTAATTCAGCTAAAAGTTGAGGCGAATAGTTTTCATGATAAAAATGACTAGGTTGGAATCTAAGGGATCAATACATATGATAGAAGAAAGAAAATCCTTCTTCTGGGTGGGAAAATTTTGTAACACCTCAAGAGAGGACATGGAGGATGCAGAGTGAGTTAGGTCCTCAACTACATTATAATTTTGAGTCGCTCTCATGCGAGGGTTGAAAGAAGATTTATGAATAACGCTTTTTTGGAGGCTTAATGGTTAATTCCATAGGAATCGTAGGTGGAGTAGGATACGATGGAGATGCAACTGAACTATTAAATTGATTAATAGTCAGGTCGTTTGGGGGATTCACATTACCATAGTATTTACTTCGGGTTCCAACCATAACATTAGATTTTGACTTAGCGGAGGAAAGCATTAAAACCGAGTTAGAGGAAGTAGGGTCTTGAGCAACCATATGATCCTTATGATTTGGAAACAGATCAATAAACACATCCGATCAAGTATAATATTTTAGGAATTGGTTCACCTCCGCTCGGTGGGGACAGTCATGAGTTAAGTGCTCCTCGTTACATATCAAACATAAATAACGAGGTTTCTGTATTTCATTAGTGTTGGAGTCCCGTAATTTGGCAGATTGGTAAACCAAATGACAGGGTAACATCAGACCAAGCTTTGGAGTCCTAGGACCTAGCTTTCCTGGACTCAGAGAGGGCTCTCTCTATTATGCGAAGGATGTGAAATTGTTCTCTTTGTATGTGTGATTTTAGGCTAGTTGTTAAGTATGTTTTGGGTTTGTTTTTGGGTTTTTTGAGGTAAACTGATAAAAAGGGACAAATAGAAAGAGATTTCATCAAATCAACAGGGCTATGGGGTTGGATAAAGTCAGGACTGTCTAAATGGTGGATAAGGTATTACTGCAGGGCCGATTTAGTCAAGGTAAATGGTTTCTTTGGGTGAAAGTGAAGTGAAATGAACATTAAGTTTGTGAAAGACAAAGAGATCTCAAACATATATAGTTTTAAAGCTGGTATTCATGAGGTAGGGAAAACCAAAAATCTCTATGAATAGAATTCAAACTGATACATATGAAAGATAAACAATCTAGCGATACATAGAAGCATAAGAACCTCTAACTTTAGAAAATCACTTTCAGTTGTTGGGAAAACAAATAAGATAAACAAACAACTCAATCTATGAAGAGGGAACTCATAAAAAACATATTTTGAGCTATCGGGAACTCTGAAATAAGTTTGCAAGCATGGACAAAGGGCAAGATCGAACAAGACCTCTTTGAATTAACTAAAACAACCAATATTTCATAGAAAGATTTCAGAAATGGAGTTTTGAGAAGCTATCAGTAAGCAGGGCATACCTTAAATCATACAAGATAGCAAAACATATTGACCATAAATGAAACAGATAAAATTTCTTGATGGACCTAAAGGGTAGTTAAGAATCCTTTAGAAATGATCAAGAAGAGGAAAACATTAAAGCTGTAACATGCAGGATGTTTGAGGTGCTTCCATGAGCATGTATCAACATATACTTTTCTGATCTACAACAAATGAGAAATATGGAACATTAATGAAAACAAGGAAACATAAACAAAATCAGAGAAACATCACCATTCACCAAGCCATGGAATCCTGCACACAATGCTCCTCCACCATCAAACCAAGCAAGACATCATCCACTTCATAAAACAAGTATTTCGTCCAAGCTCATAATGCTATGTATTGCTCTCAATATATCAAGTTCTGCCTTTGTGTTATAATGAATCCTCTTGGTTATATAAGCCAAAGAGGAGGAAAACCACCTAGAGCAACTAGAAGGCCATTGGCCAAAAACAAATATCTAAAACTATCCTTGAGGCTTAACAAAGTCCAAGGCACAAAATATCTTTCAAAAGTATATTTTCAGACCAAAATAGCAAAAAAGGATCACTTTCAAGGCCTGACACACAAGATAAACTTGCTTAACGCACATTTGGCCTAGTCATCACTCAGAAAACCACTTTTCAGCAAAATCTACAAGAACGTAGCACCAGAAAAAGGTTTGTGTTGCAGTGAAGTTTTGGCTATACTCCCGATGTCAAAATGAGTCCCGTGATGGCTCGTTGGAAAGCTACGGATGTCTACTTTCAAAACTACTTGATTTTTTCCAAAATGATGCCTAGAATTCAGTCAAAAAGTAGAAACACTGAAAAAACCTAGGAGTGTAGCACCTGTTGATATTAGGGGCAGGAAGGTGAAAAATGGTTGTTTTTGGCCTTTTTGAGAGATCAAAACAGCTTCATTTGATCTAAAAATTTCTAAGCATGTTCCTTTGATGTCAAGGAATCCAAAAAAATATTTTTCTTCAGCTGAGGATGCTTTGATTGAGACCAAGATTTTGAATCAAAGGAGGATGAAAGTGTTGCAACTTTCATTAAAGTAGAACTCAAAGGCATTATGAACCCCATCAAAGTAGAGGAATTTCCCCGTTATGTAGGACTTGCGTATGTTAGGAAGGAATTTGGGGAATGCTCCAAAATAGTAGTGACTAACCAACAACAGATGATGAGAGCACTTCATCGCATTCCAGTGATAGTGAGGGTCCCATGGACACTTATCAGAGGCACACCAGGGGAAATTGCTCCAAGATGATGCAGAAATTTTGAAGGAGAAATCATCGTTGTAGTCATTGCAATGACATTGGACACCAGATAGCCACATGTCATATGCTCCATGCCTAGAAAGCGTCAATACAAAAGCCAAAAAGTGAAAATATTAAACGAACGAATCCACCACATTCATGGTGGTCTGCTTTATTCAATAAAAGATAGTTTTTATAGATGTGGTAGTTTTTCATGGCCACAATTGTAAATTATGTGTTACAAATAAATGTAAAAGTGATGATGTGTTTTCCATCACTTGTTGAAGCAACGATGATGTTTTGTCCTTGTATTGATAGCTGGGGTATTGATTTCCATTTTGATGTAAACTTGACCACAAAGTATGTGTTATATACTTGTGGCAAGTATGGGATGCTTGGGTCATGATTGGTTATGTAATTAAGCATGAAATTTGCAAAGATTGTACTACAATTTTGCAAAGGATATAGGTTTCATCTCATCACTTATGGCTTCGAAGGACAAAGGTGAAGGAGAAGGAGGGGTGACCTGTCAGGACCCTTATGGTGCAAAAAATGTACATGCCAGTAGCATATTATTTTCATTCTTTTGTAGGACCAAAATCTCCTCAGCGGGGAGGAATGATCGAGGAGGATCTCAAAGTACAAGTGGATCTCAAAGTATAAGTGGATCTCAAAGTATAAGTGACATTATAAATATCTATAAAATAAAAGTGGTTAGATATCAGCAAGACGAGGACCAGATCAAAGTGCTCATCTCCCTAATTCTAACAGTGCAAATGACACTCCAATTTGATTTCATATGAAGAAGATAGTGTTGGTCAAAGCTGTGGTCAAAGTGGGTAGTGGGCCATGATTAAGGGTCCTACAATTTTACCAACACCGAGGTGTGAAACTTGGTTCTTGAGAGCGAGAAAATTTGTTGGATGGTTAATTTTTCTAAGAACCTTTTAATCAAGAAAATAAAAAATGAAGTGTTGTTTAATAAAAATAAAAATAAAAAATATTGGCGAGCTACCACCACCGCCACCCCCTCATGGATATATATATCATGTGTTATATTAAAAGAAATGTGGTTGGGTTGGGTGAGCCACCCTCGGTGGACCCGCCCAATCCCAATGGAACCAACACTGATATACCATATATATTATATATACGACACCCGATACATAACGATGGAACCTTCAAACAAATACGTGCTTGCCTTATATAATAAAATTGTTGCCATGTTGGAGAGGCAGGTGATTCAAACCCTGCCTCTGGTGGCCTAGTCAACTACAACACCAACGAGACATGGGCTGGTCCCTTGGTGGCTCCGCTGAAAAATCAATACTTAAGGCTTCAACATTTCATTTGCACAACATAACGTGGACTAGCAGACCAAATATTTGAGCAGCAGTGGAACTACAATCTAGGCTGAGAGCGAAATCATGCCTAGGGAATATTGAGGGGTATCAAAAATATTCCCTCGGGTGTAGAAGGGGATTTTATCATAATTTTACAATCTTTTTTGCATGTTTTAACGCCAGTAATTCAGCAGCAATGTCAATTTTAGTAGCTGGGCTCTCCATTTTTCGACCACCTTCCAGCTTGGAGGTATAAGGGTCTTTATGTAAATTTTTCTTTTACTTATTCTCTTTAATGCCACTTAATGAAAGAAGGCCTCCCCACTGTTGAGTAGGGCTCGGAGACGTAGTCTAGATTGGATCAACTCTGTAATCAATTCTTGTATCGTGATATCATGATTTTTATGTTCTTTTCTCTTTCTTTTATGTGCTTTCAGTTTTCCTAGTTAACATGCTCTTTCATATGTAATTCTTTATGCATCTTTAAGAAAAATATCTTGGAGCAGTGGCACTCAAGATCCACCGAATAAAAGGGTGTGTCTTATCCTTAGAAAACTCCTGTGCTCAACAACACTTGTGACTTACCTGAAAAACTTAAGAAACAATGGAAAAATTATAGATTATAAAAATGTCCATATAGTTTTTATCCTCCTCTGACTTATACTTTCTTCCTTCCTTCCTCATGTGGGTTCCTCCAGCCAAAAATTTTGATTTTCCTTAGCCTATTTCGATTTCTCTTCAAAGGGGTGTGTATTTCATGTGGGTGTGGTGCCCATATTCCACCAACAAAGTATTTCGACCCACTTTTCCTAAGTTGTTGTCCAAAATTGTGTTATCTACAAAACTGCAAAAATGGTAATTATTTCTTTGGAAAATTTTATTGAGAAAGGACATCACAAAAAATCACAATTGACCCAAAAAGTGGTTCATTGTTCCCATCAAAAACTCCAACACTTATAATCATTAGGAAACTTATAATGGTATCCCCCAAAATGTTTTCATGCTTTTATGCACAGTCTATGAAATGTTCCTCTAGAAAAGTCAAACTGCGATTAAAACTAGTTGATTTGTCTATATCATCTATATTTAATTTCCAATTAAATGATTTTCCTCCAATAACACATCAATGAACATGTCAGCTGATGACTTAGAACAACATATCCCTGAGTCCATTGTCATTGTATTAGTGAACTCACGAGTCGGTGGACATAGAAGAATTTCTAAGATATATACTTGTGGTTAAATGGATATGGAAAATTATATATTCATTTAGCTATGATGATTATTGATATTGTGAGTGAGATAAGATATATTTAGATGATGGAGGTAAGCTTGTGGTTTTTGGGCTAAGAAACTTCAGATATAGTTTCTATTACAATATTCGAGAAAGTTATAAGATTTCTATGGTGGAAACCTCTACAAATTGAGAAGCATTTAAAATCACATGGAATAGGAATCATGCCATATAGGCTATTTCATGGAAATGAAAAATAAATAATGAATATTGTGCATTAGTAGAGTTTTCAAAATATGCGCTACTCTCATAATATTCTCGCTCAACTTCTTCCATTCTACCACAAATGGAGGAAGTTCTACGGTGAAGTATTTCTACTCTTTGTATTGTCTACTTTTCTAATATTTTCGAACTAAAATATAAACATTAAATATCTACTTCCTCATCTAACTGGAAAAATATGACATTTATAATGACTAAAAACAAAGTGTGAGCCTTATATTGTATGGTATGGTAGCATTGACGAACCTAAAATACCAACGTTTCTAGTTCAAATGAACGAATTTCTCTGGTGTTTAATATTTTTGTTTATAAAATAATTGTTTGCGAAAATGATTTCCTTAATCTTTGTTGGTATAAAAGTTGTTCAATTTTAAAGGTAGGTATCCATATTTCTAAAATCATAACTCCTAATCCCAATTAGAAAATTAAAACCCTAGAAAATCATGCAATTATAATATGCATCATTTTGTAGAAGGCTATTTGATATAAATAATTAAGCTTGAGTTGAATTCAATTTATAAATGCTTAAGGATAAATGCTTAAATAACGATAACCAAAAGAAATTCATACTTGAAAATGTTAGGTTCATTATTTTCCTCATGGTATCCTTCCTTTCATAGATTTCTTAGTTATTCTGTATTTTCCTCAGTTCAAACTATTTGTTGATGTTTTGGATTTATGTTGTTACACAAATAAACTTTTGCTATCAATGTCACAAAGAAAGATATTTAAGTGTGATGTATCATGATAGAGAAAACTTGTTTTCTAGATGAAAATAAACTTTTGGCTCATGAAAAAAGGTTTTAGTGATATCACATCACATCATACAGAAACTTCCCTCCATGAAAAATGTCATGCCGATTCAAAATTCCTATCATTACAACAAGGGGAGAACTTTGTTATAATTTTTTTCAAGGAACTTGGCCAAAAATTCATTTTCACAATATTTTGAACATAAACCAACTTTGATATGTGAGAAAAATAGCTCAGCGTTGCAATGTCTTGAAAAAAAATGAGATTGAAATCTATCGATCATTTTTTATGTTTCAATGTGATGAATATAACATAATGCAGTATTGTGATGAACATAACTTGACATCACAGGGTGTTGAACATAACCCAATTTCATAATATGATAAAAATAAATCTACCTTGCAATGTATTAGACATATCCTAACATTTCATTTAAACATAACCCTTCAACAATATTACATTTTGATGCGATATAGCATATCTTGGTGTCACAATGTGACAAACATTACCCAACATTGCAATGTGCTAATAATAACCTAACATTGCAATGTGTCATATATTACCTAATGCTAAAATGTAAAATCCATTGTCCAACATTATAATGTGACAAACATTACTATATGAATGTGAACAACATTTCCTAATGCCATAATGTGTTAGAAATTGCTCTACCACATTATTAAAAGTGGTTGATATATGTTTTTGTCACAATGTGGCATACACTGATCAACCTCACTATGTGACAAACATCTCCTAATGCGGAAATGTAATGAATTTTGGTCGATGTCATAATGTGATACTCATACATTATGTCACATTATGACAAATATTATTAATGTCACAATGTGATAAACATAACTTCTTCATGTGTCATTTTTATTTTTTGTGTAGCATCGGGAGGTATTCCCACATGCCTAAATCAACCTACAAAAGATATGAAATATTAAAATTAAAATTTGATTTTTGGAGCATCAATTCAGCCCAGCTCATGAAGGGACGTGTCCCTTGGCATATTTCACCCCATTCTACTTGTATAAATAGGGATTGTGACCTCTCATATTCTCCATCAATCAAGAGCAAGTCTGAACAAGGAGAAATCAAATTTTTCTGAGGTCTACCTTTCTTCATTGGGAAACCACACGTGTGATGGAGGGTTGAGTTTTATTTTTGTTGATCAAACTACTTTATTGATATTTGACCCAGCCATAGGATTTTATTACAGTCGCAAGAGTTTATCGTAGACCACAGGATTTGATCGTAGACCACAGCTACAGGGTTGACCGTAGAACACAAGAGTTTACCATAGATTGCATGGTTGACTATAAGCCACAGGGATGAATTTGACCACATGATGACTATTTGACCAGTGTTGACTTTTGGCTGGTTTGACCATCATTGAATTGTAGTTTTACCAGGTTTGACTAGTATGTTTGACTTGGATATTGACACATATTACTAGAAAAATTGGTTTGTAAGCCTTGCTCATGAATACTTTCTCCTAAAGAAAAGTTGTTGGTTTTTCTCCAAGTTTGGGTTTCCTAGAGTAAAAATATTGTCTCTTTTGTGCATGGCTATCTTTCTATGATCTTTACTACTTAAGTTGCATTTATTATTGTTATTTTGTGAAGTATAATTTCCCAATGATATTAATGGACTAGAAATATTGTCTGTAAAACCATTAGGAAGTAATTATATGGAAAAAATAGGATTATGTTGTGTACCTTGTAGAAAAATTTCACATGGTATTAGATCTTTATTGAAAGAACGGCCACTGAAGTCAACCTAAGATATAAGTGCTCAACAAATTTATTGGATTCTAGATCTCTTACCAAACGGTTTCAATTCTTAGAATGAAAGACAGGTTGGATTGTGTTACAAATCCTTATAAGGAATTTATTCAAGAGTTAGAGGGAGATGGGGAGAAAGTCCTTATTTCCACTCTTTTAGATTCAATTAAAAATAGTGATATTTGGTTGGGGGATAGTGGTGCTTCTAGAAACATGATAGCTTTTCAAGGTTCTCTCACCCATGTGACTAAGAGGGAAGACTATACAAATTATTAGGACAACCAACTTATGCATTGGTGCCTAAGGAGAAGAAGGAGAAAGATATGTCAAAATTGAAGTGCTTCATTTTCCACAATTTTGGACACTATACCTCCCAGTATCGTGAGAAAAAAAGGAAGAGAAAGCAACATGCACCGATATTAAATTTTGATGATGATGAGGATGAGCATCCACCTTAGTAGAAGTCACAGATTTTTCAGAAAGGAAGTTGACAATCCTCAACAGTTCCTTCCTAAATCAAGAGATAAGTACTTCCAATCATATTTTTCTCCCTTTATTATTATTAATATATTTTGTTTTTTTTCAACCTCGTGTCCTTGTATTCTTTGCTTGGTTATAATTTTTCTTCCATGGCCTCTTAAATAGAGATTTTAGAAAGGAAGAATAGTTCCATAGTGGGGATTTCCAAGGCGATGATTCACACAATAAATGGCAGCATAGAAGCGAGCTTTATGGGAAGAGGGTTGTCTGAGAAAGAGGGAGTGGACTACGAGGAGTTTTTTTCTTCTCTAGTCACCAAATTGTCAGGTTCTTGGGGTTAATAATAGACTCAACATCAGTGATTTATTTTTGAGAGGGAGGATTGTTCCAAATGACTAGAATAGCTTCCAGTTTCGAGGGAGTTGACAGTTAAGAAGAGTATAAGGATAAGCCTTCTAATAGATTATTCCAGATGAATAGAAGGGCTTCCAGTGGTGAGGAAGTATATAGTCAGGTAGAGTGGAAGGATCAGTCTTCCAAGAGGATGTCATGTGTTGATATTGTCAGAAAATATGCTCAAAGATAGGAGGTCTCTAGAAACTGTATTCCCTCTATGAAGGGACCATTCTTAATAGCTAAGTATGCCTCATTGACAAAGGGATAAACAATGGTAGGAGGATTTGTTTAAATGACAAAGGGAGCATATATGATTGTCACAGGTGGATTTTATTTAGTGTCAAATGGAGCACCTAGTCAGGGTAACTAGAAAATAGTTGTGGTGATGGATCCAGTGAAGGAAGTTGATCGGTTGGTGGTTGAGACAAGGCATGGGACAAAGAATTTGTTGAGGTACCATTGTGTTACATTTGGATATGGTTTGATATATGCCTAAGGTGGTAAAGTGAGGCTACAGGCATATCAAATTTAGATTGGGATTGAAACTAGTGAAATTAATCACATAGCATCAATCATCACTTTTGTGGCTTGCACTCGGTAACCAGGACTTCCCAGGAGGTCACCCATCCCAAAACTCCTCTAGTTCAAGCACGCTTAACTTTGGAGTTTTTCCCCACAATCAAGCCCACTTAGCTTGCTACCCTATTTGCAAAACCTTAGCAAGTATTGTGCCTCATGAACCATTCAAGTAGAGCTCTCTTTACTCTTTTTATGATGTATTAGTTTAGCAGGAATAAGACTTGTGTCACACTTATTACAAAATTGGTAGAGTATATCACGTATAATGTCACAATTCATGAAGCAATGTAGCTTTGGAAGGTTCTTGCAGGACTATTTGATGAAGTCACTTCATTTGATACATGGTGCATAAGGGAGCAGTGAAGCTCCAATGAATATCCACAAACAAGGATATTGTAGACATTATCACTAAGCCTATGTCTAGAGAAAAGTTTGTATACTTCACATACAACCTTAACATGATGTATAATGTCTCCCTCATTGAGAGGTAGTGTTCATGTATTTTCAGGATCAGGCAGACCATCTCTTGAGAATCCAAAGAAAGATGGATACATTCACATGAGTAGCAATAAAAGAATTTGGATGGGTCATGTTGATTTTATCAAAGGTGAATGACCTAGGAAAATTGCAGGAATAGATAAATATTCTCCTGGGAAGCTAGAATGACTTGGTTGGGTCATAGTGATTTTACCAAAGGAGATAGATGAAATTCACCTAAGAAGCCATAATGGACTTCTCTTGGGCCATGTTGATTTGGCCATAATGGACTTCTCTTGGGCCATGTTGATTTGGCCAAGGGTGAATGGTCTAGGGCCCGAAATCCTCCGCTAATAAGCCATGAAAGAATTTGGTCAGGTCATGTTGATTTAATTTGATTAGATTGATACATTTACTTGAGAAGCCATGAAGGAATTTAGTTAGGCCATGCTGACTTGCGAAGGGGTAAATGGTTGAGAATACTCACATTTCCTACTCCGGGATGGAGTGATATATAAACATGCAGGTGAGGAGTCACATTGCTTGCTCCACGATGGAGTGCTCTATATGATGAAAGATTAAATTAAAAATTAATTTTTGGAGCATCAACTTGGCCCAACTCATGAAGGGACATGTTCCTGGGGGTATTTCACAACATTTGACCTGTATAAAAAAAGCGTTTTAACCTCTCATTTTCTCAATCAATCGAGAGAAACTATGAAGAAGGAGAAATTGAATTTTGTTGAGGTATATATTTTTTCATTGGATAAATACTCGTGTGATGGAGGGTCAAGTTTTCTTGTTGTTAATCGAAATACTTGACTAAGATTTGACTAGGCCGCAAGAGTTAAGCGTTTCCCCAAGTGTTGACTGCAAACCATAGGAGTTTACCGCGGATTGCAAGACTTAGCCTCATGTCACATGGTTGACTGCAGGCTGCAGGAGTTGACCATAGACTATAGGGTTGAATGCATGTCACTGGGTCGAACTATGACCATAGGGTCAAATTTGACTGTATGATAACCTTTTGAACAACATTTAATTTTAGTTTTTTTTTATGGTTTCGTTGACTTACTAGAGTTTGCCCAAGTTTTACTACTATTTTTTTGTCATGGATAGCCTTCCAAGAGACGATTCCAAATGACGAGAAGAGCTTCCATTTCCAAAGGAGTAGTTAATGGGCTTAATTCATCTAAGTAATTTGTATGTTTTAATTCTGGGCCATTATAGTTACACATCTTCCTCTTATTACTCTTTTAGGAGGCAAATGATTTTTTTTACTTTTAATTACTTTTTTCCGTTGGATTTTGAAATATTTGTTTATTGTCAACGTGTGTGTGTGTGTGTGTGTGTGTGTGTGTATAACTTTCTCTTTGAAGTTGTTATTGAAATAATTTATTTAACATGGATATTCAAATAGTTTATTTAAGTCCCACTATTGAAATATTTTTAAAAGTATAAGAATGATAGGCCTTCTAGACACTAAAAAATGAAAATAATTTTTAAACTAATTTAATTTTTTTAAAGTTGATATAAGATTATGCTACTTCACATGGACATCAAAATAATTTTTTTATGGTTGAGAGTGAGAAATATTTCATAAAACTAACTAAACATGTATATTGATTTTAAACTTTTATTGTAACCGACATTTTTCAAGTGGAGATTGAGTAGAATTACATACCTTCTTACTGGGCTAAATAATGCACTCCATATACATAGTTTTTCTTTATTCATTTATAATACGTACATAGTTGACATTGAAATATTTTACTATGCTTTAAAATATTATATTTATAGGCCACAT
Organism: Pinus albicaulis; assembly: GCA_034641835.2. Lineage (NCBI taxonomy): Eukaryota > Viridiplantae > Streptophyta > Pinopsida > Pinales > Pinaceae > Pinus > Pinus albicaulis. The sequence continues at coordinate 299,541,425 of CM076579.1, read as the reverse complement.
TATGACATTAAAATATTTTTTTTTTAACATATGCTATTTATATTACACATTGTCACATTAATTTATTATTATTAATATTAATATATTTTCAAGCACACATTTTTTTTTCTCAGTAAAATTATTCTACTTCTATTGATCAAAATATAGTACAATCAAGAGAGAAAAGAAACTGGCTGACCGGAAATGATGTAACTATCAACCTCGGTCCCAGAGAAGGAATGAACCATGCACGGACCAACAACAAATGACTTGAAAGCAAAAAGAACGACTTCTACACCACATGGGCAGAAGTCTCAACTCGAAGTTTTTTCCCTTTCTTTTTATTGACATTTATCCATCCATCCTGGGGTGTATGAGCTAGAACAACTTGAAGACTGGAGTTCTCCGACCGGGGGACCTCCTTGTCTGAATCAGAGGAGGAGGTCTCATGGACGCGTTTCTGGGCGATCGCTATGACAGTGGTATGCATAGGATCCATCGTCTGAGGCGTCTGGTCTGGTTCTGCATCGCTCCCCTCATCATCCGAGCTTGAGGATTCAGAGCTTACTGCTGGCGGCGGAGAACAAGGGGTCCATCTCTTGGGCTTGGTCTTTGCAATGTTATCCTTTTTCGTTTTTGCAGGAAGTGATGGGCAAGAATTTTGCAAGTGCCCCGTTAGGTGACAGTGGCGACAACAAAAGGCAGTATTCTCGTAATCCAGGTTCTGAGTCCAAACAAAGTCGTTGATCTTGAGATTGATTTGGTCAGGCAGTCCCTTGCTTAGATCTAATTCCACACATATTCGGGTGCATGTGTAAAGGCATTGATGTTCCCGCCAGGAATCTCCCATTAAAAAACGGCCCAAGGTGTTGCCTATGCCCCTGTAGACGGCCATAGGCCACAGGTGAGCTGGTAATTTTGGTAGCCTGACCCAGGCAGGAGTTCTGGTGATGACTACAGTTGCTGGGTCAAAATCTGGGAACTAAGGAGTTAAGAAGAGCCCAACAGTTCCCATAAACCAAGGACCTTCTTCTAAGGCCTGTTCATAATGCTTAGGATTGTCGAACAGAACTATAAAATATCCTTTTGAACAGAAGCTGACCTTGCAATGGTGAGTCCAGTTGGAATGGATCCAATCATAGAGGTCCTTAGAGCGCGGCCAAAGCCCATTGAATCTGCATATGATGGCCCTCTCTGCAAATTTTTGAAGGTCATTTGCGAGGCCAGGGTGGGAGATCTCAACAGAGGGAATCTCCTCCAGTTTGTCAACTAGAAAAGGCTGGGGTTTGGGGGTCTCAGGGGGTTTGGGATTCTCAGAGTGTACTACATCTTTGTAGGAGAAGGGAGGAGCAGAAGAAGATTGTCCTGCAGCACCACCTCTCAGACGAAAGGAAAACATTAAAGAGTTGTTACTTTTAATGCTATAAGAAGAAAGGGGAAGAAGGTCATCGAGTTGTATTTTCAAGCACACATTAATATTATTGAATCCTAAATATTAAAATGTTTTATTTATTATTTATTTTGAATTTATTATTTTTATTAATTTTTTAAATGTTACATATTAATTTTATATTAATAATTTAATTAGTTACACATTTCCCTTTTATTATAAAATAATAGATTTTTTTTCATTTTCATTTACTCTTTTTATATATAAAATTGATATTGATATTCAAATATTTTATTTAAGTGATGTATTTAAATATTTTTAAAAATACAAGAATTATACATTTTCCTTACACAAAATGAAAATATAATTTTTTTTCACTTTTAATTAATTTATCTCATTTTAAATGATATTAAAAAAATAATAGACCAAATAGTTGAAGCCCCTTACCAAATCTTTGGCTCTCTGTCATGAAACATTGTTCAATTTACATTGGGTCCATCAGACTCCATAATTGACTCAGTTGGACGTGCATAAGTTCTACTAGTAAGAAGTGTGACTTTTGGACGTGTATCAAGTTCTACTAGTAAGAAGTGTGATTTTTTTTTGTTGAGCTTATCAAGTTCTACTAGTATGAAGTGTGATTTTTTTGTTGAGCTTATCAAGTTCTACTAGTAAGAAGTGTGACTTTTGGACGCATATCAAGTTCTACCAGTAAGAAGTGTGATTTTTTGTTGAGCTTATCAACTTGATGGTCATTTTTATTTTTATATCCCATTCCATGAATATTTTGTAATCTGTTTAACTATAGATATATGGAATTCAGGTCAAAAGTATTAACTTTATTCATATGTTCCAAAATATTTATGTATTCAACCATCAAATTAAGTTCAAGGGAACAAAGTCAAATAATTTGCATTCAATTTTCCGAAAATTCAGAAATTTACATTTTGCTATGCTCATAGCTTCTATTTCCTTAATATACTAAAATCTACAGGATTAAGGATGACAAACTACCACTGGATTACTTTAGATTGATAAACCCCGCCATCTCCGTGTGGCATACTAATTGCATTGCCATTTTCCTCCTCGGCCAAATTCCCCATATTTGGAGACCCAGAACTCTGAAGTCAAAATATTGATTCTACACCTATTTCACTGTTGGAAAAGGACGAGTGTGGGCAGAGTTGCAAACTAAAGACATGGATGCAATGATAAATGAGCAATCAGCGGAGTGAAAATGTTGGTGGCACGTATAGTCAGTGCTCTTTCAAGTGAGAGAAAGATGTGAGGGGACAACTGCGAGAGTGAGACAGGCTTTCTGTAAACGAGTAATTCAAAGGAAGACCGGCTTTGCATATTGAACACGTTAAAGCGATGTATTCGTTCATACGTCACCGGTGGGCCTGTTTTCTCGTAAGGTATGACGTTCTTGCACATAGTAAACTGCGGTTCCTTTTATATTTTACCTTTCTGCAGCGCGTTATATTTCACTAGCGTACCTGCTGAAACACTCTTACTTTGGCAATCAGTAGCACTCACCTCAGTCTAACTTAATTTTTATTAACTCGTCTATGTGGAGCCCTGTGGATTCTTTGGATTCTTCATGTGCGTACTGAGAATCAGAGATGCTATAATATAGCATATTTATTTTTTTAATTTTAGTTTAGGAATTTTGTTTTTGTGATCTATAAATTGTGTATAAAATTTTCTGGTAAAAATTATATTTAAATAGAATTTGTGAACGCGTTTAGAACCAGCCAGTATGATTCATTATCAAAACAAAATAATAATAATAAATTACACTGATTGATTCGAAAAGCATCAATAAATTCTATTTAAATATGATTTTCACCACAAAAAAATTATACCCAATTTTAGTTTAATTAATTTTTTAGTTTTAATTTAGTTAAATTAATTCTTTATTTAAACCACATTACTACATAATACCTCAATAAAACACCTTGTCACTACTAAACACCCAATAAACCATATATATATATATATATATATATATATATATATATATATATATATATACTCTTATTTACTAATAGCGAAGTATAATGATGAATGATTCAGTGATTAGAACCTAGATAGTAAGTTAGAGTAAATAGGGAAGTATAATCTCAGTATATATTAATGATTTTATGTCGTTTTTGCAAATACTATAATTTATTAGGATCATCCCCTATCAGCGCTTTTTGAGTGTGATTTTATTTTTTTTGAAGTCCCATCAAAAGTTATGGTAAGTGTTTTATGATGTTTACGGTTTTTTTATATAAAAATATTTATTATTTGGAGTGTGTTTTATTTTACCTTGGTAATTGAGGAGATGCGGTTGTTATAATTTTAAATCAGTGATTTTGAGGGTTTAGAGATGTTTTTTTTTCAATTAAATGTAGCAAATTAACAAATTAGAGTTTTATTGGAGTTTTAAAGAAAATATTTTCACTTACACTAGTGTTTTAAGGATTTTTGATGATAATTACTTGGACAAGGAGAAATCTCATCTTCTGGAAGTCTTTGAAAATAATGAGTATAGCAAGCACTAGGGTCTTAAAGCATTTCAAAGAGCAAGTAAAAAACTTGGAACAAAAAATATTCTTGATGAACAATTGGTAAGATTAAAAAGAATAATGTTTTTGCTATATTCAAACCCTTTAATACCATTAGAAATTCATTTAGATCTGTTGAGGACCCTATTGACCCTAAAGACATGAAAGAGGTTTACTCAATCCTCTGCTCTTGTGGAATTCCTTACATTAGTTTTTGTATGCATGTATTGTGTTTGAATGTTAATGTTATTTACATTGAAATTTGAAGAGAATAAAACATAGATTTAAATCCTATGTAAATATTTTTTAGAACTGTGGTCGAATGGATACCATGATCAATTATAAAATAATCCCCATAGTCTTAAAATTTTATGGATACCCATGACCAATTCTAAGATAATTCGATAGTCTAAAAATCTAAGTCAAACACAACACACAATCATGTTATCTAGAGTAACATCTCACTTTTAAGATATACTATAAATATTTTTGTTGAGAAATATCTCACTACTAGCTCAAAACAATTAATGTTTTGAGCTTACCTTTCATGTCGCATAGGATCTACAATGTTCATTTTATCATTACTTTTCACTTGAAATACATGTTTGAGCTTACCTTTGGTGTCACATAGGATCTACAATGTTCATTTTATCATTACCTTCCACTTGAAATACATACTTGCTTTCTCAAATCATATGAACTTTAAGGTTGAATAGTTTCCACCCTACACTACTCATGCAAAAACATTTTGACTAGACCAAGAGGAAAGGTAGATTTATCTGCTTCCTTTTCTCACAAAATCGAATGTCTTTGAAATTCTGAAACTCTTTTGAGATGTGGTTTTCCACGTGTTGCTCCTACAAAGTTGGAATGAGCTCCAAATATGTCACCTTCTCAATCAACAAGAATTTTTCCAAAATTGAAATCCTAGTATTGTCGGACCCCACAAATAGCGACCACCATAGCACAAAGTCCTGCCACTCCCCTCATGTCTAATGTTGATCTCCCACAACCCCATTTCTAAAGTCAAAGATGACTAGAAGGGGGATGTGTGTCCTATGAAAAAAGAGAAAACTCACCGGGGTTGGCCCAAGGCATATTAGAGGGTGGCATGATGAATTTGGTGACCAAAAAGAAAAGACACATACATAATGTTGAGCACATAGATGTTGAATTTGGCATCAGGACCTCTAAGACACTATATATTGGCGTCGTAAGCTTGGGTTTCCTACTTAGGGATTGTGTATGAGCCTGACCATATATTCTCTCTAGATCTTGTCATCCGGATTTTAGATAACCACCTCACCCATTTTCACAGTTAAATTCCCCTTACATTGGGAGGAATCGTGATCTATGTGTTGTAAAACAATGACATGGTCATTGTTCCTATTAATTTAGTCTCTATATTTTATGACAAAAAACAAAAAATTTAGATTCAATTTCTAATTTCTGAAATAATTTGATAAAAAATTAAATAGTTAATTTTGTTTATATATAGATTTTCAAAATATTTCAAAATCTTCAACTTACATATTAATTCAAAATAATAATTGTTGAAATCAACTAATATAAATTTAATGTAGACTATGACTAATTTCATTTTAGAATTGCTCCTCACATTTGACCTTTCATAAGACTAATTTTATTTTAGAATTGCTCCCTCACATTTGACTTTTCGTATTTTAATTTTATTTTTATTTGTAAATTAAATATTATAGTGTATTATATAATTTTTATTAATTTTTAGATATTAATTACAATTACAATTTTATACCCAAATTCTTTAGCCTTATTTACTTCAGACATTTTGAGAAAAATCGTAATAGTTGCACGTAAGCGCTAGGCAATATTTTGAAATCTAATCTTTTCTACTGTCATCCTTCGATTTTGAACATACACGATTGCATGACGGAATGGAGACGATTTTTTTCAGCACAGCTAAAAACCTAATGTGGATGCAGTCTGAGAAATATTCATAACCGTAATCTTCTCTTCCCTCTTAACCTCCAGCGTTTAGCCTACAAGATTGCATGATGTTCTGCAGACATAAAAAAATTTCAGTACATTTCCAACACACCAAAAGACCCATTGATCATGGCCTATGTTAAAGAATTTATAACCAATGAGTGCATGCTTTACATGGCAAATGTTGAAGATTGTAAAGCCATTAAACCAAACATAGAAAACCATTGTTATGTCCCAAAGAAGTTGAGACATTAGAATTCCCAAAAAGGATTTTCCAATACATTTCTAGCACATTGTAACCACCCTCTTAGCCACTAACAAATGGTTAAGTTTTTTTGTTAATTATGGATTAATTATGACTGCTGTTATTTTAATTGGAATTTCTGAACAAAGTTAATTTTGGTATGGAATAAAAGATTTACTTGAAATTAGTTTTCTGGAGTAAAAATTGATGGTAAAAGTAAATCAGGACCTGGAGTTAGTTGAACAGAAAAACAGTTCCACAGTTACCCAAAGAAACTCTGGAATAAAGAAGGAATTCCAAGGAGAGTTTGGGGTTCTTCGTGGATGTGAGAAAAAGGACTCTGTGGTTTTTGGAAAGAAATTTTCCAGAACAGAGTGTCTGCTGGGTTGGAGATTTGGACTGGCCTGTCCCGAGTTCTCCCCAGAATACTGTTCCACTGGAGTTGGAGGGTTGGACCGGATTGTCCCGAATCTCTCCTCTAGAAATCTCGGTATATAACACTCCAGACGTGAAGCTCGGGGGAGAGCTGTGGGATGTAATTGCCCCAGTTCGTGGATGAGAGGCAATGAGCACTAACAGTTGGCTTGGATTCAGATGAGTTTAAACCGCAGTATTTTGTTTGAATTATGTTTTCTTTTTTTTATTAGAAGGAATGGCAGAAGAAAGATTGCAACTGTTATTTATGTTATTATGTTATATTACCAGTTTATAGTAAGTAAATCATTCTTCTGTGGAAGGGTAGGATCTGCGATGATATGACAGATGATATTTAATTTTCTTCCATACAGTACTGCTGTAGAACAAATAGTTAACATTGTCTCTTGAAATAAAGAGAAAAAGAAACCGAATACATATTTACTTGGAAGGATAAATTAAACTCTTGCAGAAGTAAAGTAAATCAAACACAGTGCACCGTGAAAGAGTAGTATTTAGTGTAGTCCTATTCCTTACTGGCCTAAGAAATAAAAGCACATATAATAAACTACTTAGAGCCATACTACTGTGTAAGAAGGCCGTTGACCCATAGGGCTGGAAAGCCAGACTTTTCGCCTCTGGGTAAATCGCCCATTAACTATGATAATGCTCGGACAGAGATGGTGGTCCGGTCACCCCGTTGCCTGGTATTAATAAAGAAAACCAGGAGCGGAAACTAGTAAGAACAGTAAACAAGCAGATGCAAAAATACAAGGCATGTTGAGCAAACACAGTACCAAAATATTCATGGCAATAACAAACATGCTATCGAGTGGAGACCCTCGCGGTGATGGAGTAAACATGACGAGTTCTTGCAGGAGACTTCGAGGTGAAACCCGAGCAGTCTACTTTCAACGAGTAACGGCGAAGAATAGATTTATACGCAGATATATCAATAAATATATATATAACGCAACAGAGGAATTCATAAATACCCATAAACAAATTCATTTAACAGTTCATGAAAAAGGAAAATTAAATCGACCTGTTTCGACCACGAGAAAATCATACATTTTTTACACTTCCATCTGCCACTATCACTGTACAAAAATTGTATGAGTAAAAGACAAGCGATGTCTATCCTTGAGAAATAAATCCCCCTGTCGAGGGTTAGACTAACAAAATAATGGCGATGCACTGACAGCGGGTGTACCAACCCTGACAGTCACAAAGGTAGGAATTTACCAACAGTATTAATAAATTAAACAAGACCCAAAACCCTGAGATATAAGTCCATTGCTCAAAACCCTAAGCTGTAAATTCTGGAATAGAATTTCACGCTTTTGACAATAGACATAACTACTGTGACCACAGATTCTTGAGAGTCTGGCTATCCAGTAGAAACATTCCTCTTAATGAAGAAAAGAAAAACCCCTTGAAGTGATTCCTGAGGTACTGAACCGTCGACTTGAGGTGTACCTGTAAGTGGACGCCGAGTTAGAACTCTTTTGCAGGCCGAAAACAATGGTGTTAACTCAAGCTTCACGTTTTGGAATAAAGGAAGTAACGTAGTATACCTGCCATTCAAACAGAATAATTATTAGGTAAGAGAAGAGCAAGTATTTACGCTTCAGAATTAAACAGAAAAGAAAACTGGGCTACTGTAAACGAAGCTAGAGATACTTGAGGAGTCATTGATGGTAAACTGTGCGAAGAAATCCAACCCACAGTTACCCACAGACTTCATGAGAACGGGCGTAGCAAATTGGACAGCTACGTTTCTTCCGAGGAGAGCCATCGACAAACAAACGAAATCTCTGAAATGAATGACGGTAAACATCAAACACTGGAAAAAATAACCAGTCAAAAATCCACAAACCGCTTAAGCACAGTAAGAATTGGGAGAAAAGCAGAGTAGATTACCGATAATCTAAGAAATAGAAATACATTCCAACTTCGGCATTGAACCAGTCGACGAGCTCGGCCCAAGACCCGATTAGGCCGAGGTTGCTCCAGCTCTCCGTCGAAAAGGAAACAACAAATGAATAGGGAAGCCGATATGGCCCCGAGGTCATTATCCTGCCTTGAAGATTGCGCACCGTTGGATCGTGGGTTTGATCAAGGTTGCAGAGACTGCCAGATGGAAAGCGTAGGGACCAAGAGATTTCCAACCAGAACTTTCGTAGAAAAAAAATCATGGCGTATTAAACCTTGCACAAAGATCCAAATTCCAACAAGCGGGAGAACCAAAACTTAATAAATAAGGTGATGCCGTGGCAACTGAACACTTAAGCGCCGGGTACACGTTGTAAACCAGAGCCAACGTGACTAGCCCGATCGTGGAGCTGATTATGGAATTTCACACAGAGACAATTAACTCAACCATTACGCGGTACATAGTTTCCATAAATATAAAAGTCAGGAGAAGTAACTAGACCATAAATGCTAGGTGTCAATTTGTTTACATCCCCGTTAAAAATTCAATGATTACGTTACGGCCATGACACGGTTTAACAAATGGTAAACATCGACATTAATTTTTTTTTTATTGTGTGGTAATTTATTTTTTATTTTTTAACTTTTGAATGTTACAAGTGGTATCAGAGCGGTGTTACAACGTTGGGCCCTATTGGGTCAACTGACGTTAAACTGTATGTTACTCATGCATAGTCCAATAATTAGGTGGAAGGACAAATGAGGCGGACACCGTCGCAACCGCCACCGCGAAATGGCGGAGAAATGCAGCCACCACCAGAGGGTAACCCCGAAATGTGGGTTCAGTTGGGGATAGAACAACATCAACGGTCGAATAGACTGATTGAAGAGCAACAACATCAAACTCGCATTTTATTACACACAGTACAACAGTTGCAGGAAGAAATGGAGAGGTTACGAAGGGAAAATGCAAGAATGATGCAAGATCAGGAGAGGATATTGAAGAGCCTCTCTGATAAACATAATCACAGGAATGAAAACCCCAGTGCTGGCAGAGAATTCCAAGAAGGGAACGAACAACAAACAGATGAACAAGATATAAGTCGAAAAGAAAGAAGTCTGTCACAGCGAAGTAATCCAAACAGAAATTTTAATGAGGCTGAATCTGAAAATGAAACCGAACGGAAGGCAGGTAAAAGGCAGAGGGTGGAATTACATGGAGAATTCAGAAAGATAAAGCCACCTACGTTCGATGGAGAAAAAGAGGAAGTGGCGGAAGCATGGTTGATTAACATGAACAAGTACTTTCAGGCGTATGACTATGACAGTGGTCTTAAAGCTCGGTTAGCCATTTACCAGCTAAAAGATAAGGCCACCTTATGGTGGGAAGAAGTGAAGAACGTGCGGGGGATAGAGGATCAGGATGTGACATGGGATAAGTTTCAACAGTATTTCAAGGACAAGTACTTGACTGAGTGTTTTTATGATGAAAAGGCTCGAGAATTCCATGATCTGAGGCTAGGACAGTTGACCATGGACGAGTTCATCAATAAGTTTACATCATTACTGCGCTATGTACCGTACTTAAGGGACAAGAAGGCCAAAGTCCAAAGATTTCTGAGCAGTTTACCATCCCATATGAAGGAGCGTATCGAGTTTGTAAATCCTAAGACAATGGATGAGGCCATTAGAAAGGCGAGGCTGTGTTATCAGCAAGCGAAAACCAAGATAGACCAAGGGAAAGGGTGGCAATCAAGGAAAGAAAACAGGAACAGTGCTGGTTTTAACAGAGGCAAAACCAGTAAATTCAGAAGCTCAGCCAGGAATTCAATTAATAAGCAGTTTGGTAGGAACCATCAGAGGATAAGATGGCCTAGGGAGGACAAAACTGTTGAGGCTTCTAGTAAACCTGAGCAACCTCAAAGTCAGAGGCCACCTCTGCAGTGTTGGGGCTGCGGAGTAGCGCACTACTATCGAGATTGCCCACAGCGGGGTAAAACCGAAGCAGTAGCCAATTTACAGGAGGCCTCTACGGTGGGAGATGTTGCCCGAAGCATACCCAGAATTAACGCAACATTGGAGGACCGGCAAGCTGATTTTCAACCTACCATGATAGAGCTGGAAGGTAAACTGTTATCTCAAACTGTTTCTGTTTTGATAGATCCGGGAGCAAGTCTAAGTTATAAAAGTCCTAAATTAGTAGAAATCTGTAAGTTGCCAAGTCAAAAATTTAAGAAGACCTGGTTGGTTCAGTTAGCTACAGGAGCTAAAAGAAGAGTTAGTGCCAAAATACCAGAGTGTGCACTACAAATCGGCGAACAACAATTAATAGTAGACTTAAATATTCTGCCCTTGGGATCCTATGATGTGTTGCTAGGAATGGATTGGTTGGAAAAGCATTGGACTCTCATAGATTGTAAGGAAAAGATAGTTTATTACAGAGATCAGAATGGTAATCGCCAAGAAATTCAAGGCATAAGGAAGCCTATGCACCTGCGCCCAATCACAGCTTCCCAATTGGGGAAATGTGTAAGGAAGGGATGCCGGCTGTATGCTATACAAGTCGGATTACCTGAGTCTAAGAATAAAGCTGCCCTGCTAGAGAATATACCTGTGGTACAGGAATTTAGGGATGTGTTTCCTGAAGAAATACCAGGATTACCACCCAAAAGAGATGTGGATTTTACAATAGAACTGCTACCAGGAGCTTCGCCAGTTTCACGGACTCCTTACCGAATGAGTGTACCAGAACTTACTGAACTGAAGATGCAGCTTCAAGAATTGTTAGATAAGGGGTATATACGACCCAATGTGTCACCTTGGGGAGCACCAGTGCTGTTTGTTAAAAAGAAGGATGGAACCATGCGCATGTGCATGGATTACCGCCAGTTAAATAAGCTGACTGTTAAGAACAGGCATCCCCTACCCCGTATTGATGACTTGTTTGACCAAGTAAGAGGAGCTACTGTGTTCTCAAAGATTGATTTGCGGTCTGGTTATCACCAGATCAGAATTAAGAATGAAGACATACACAAAACTTCTTTTCGCACAAGGTATGGCCACTATGAATTTGTGGTATTACCTTTTGGGTTAACTAATGCACCAGCCACTTTTATGAGACTGATGCATAGTATTTTCCACCCTTATTTGGACAACTTTGTGTTAATCTTCATTGATGACATACTGATTTATTCTAAGAATGAGGAAGAACACAAGGAACATTTGCGAATGGTACTAGAAATGCTAAGGAAGCACCAGCTGTATGCAAAATTTAGTAAATGTGACTTTTTCAAAGGAGAAATATAGTATCTTGGACATGTAATATCTGAAAAAGGTATAGCAGTAGACCCGAAGAAAATTAAAACTATTATGGAATGGAAGGTACCATAGAATGTGGCAGATATACGGTCTTTTATGGGTCTTGCTGGCTATTACCGGTGATTTATAAGAGGATTTTCAAAGATAGCCTTTCCCATTACCTCTTTGCAAAGGAAGGGGAAAATTTTTAAATGGACCAAGGAATGTCAGGACAGTTTTGAAAGATTGAAGCAGTTATTGACAACAGCACCTATGTTAAGTGTAGCAGATCTGAGTAAGGAATTCGAGGTTTGTACGGACGCATGTAAGGAAGGTGTTGGGGCTGTGTTATCACAAGAAGGAAAGGTAATTGCATACGAATCCCGCAAGCTGAAGGATCATGAGCAGCGATACTCAGCCTATGATTTAGAGCTGACTGCAGTTGTGCACGCTCTCCGAGTATGGAGACATTACTTACTTGGGAAGAGATTTGTATTAAAAACTGATCATAGTAGTCTAACCAGCTACTTTAAACAAGCTGACTTAAACTCCCGACAAGCAAGATGGAATGCTTTTTTGAGTGAGTTTGATATTGATCTACAGCATGTAAAAGGGAAAGAGAACAAGGTTGCAGATGCATTGAGCAGGAAATTGCATAACATTTATGAGTTATATGTTAATCAAATTGAAACCAGATTCCTAGAACAAATCAGAGAAGAAGCAGACAAGGATCCTGAGTATAAATATTTGTGGCAGCAAACACAAGAATCTGGAGAACAAGGTGAACAAGGGGAATATGAGATTAACCAGGACGGGTTGTTAATTTTCAAAAAGAGGATAGTCATCCCAAATAGAGTGGAATTAAAAACCATGATACTGGATGAATATCATAGAAGCAATTATGCGGGACACCCGGGATATAAAAAAATGCTGACAGCTATAAGAAAAGACTATTGTTGGCCAGGCATGAGGAAGGATATAGCGAACTATATAAACAAGTGTTTAGAGTGCCAGCAGGTGAAGGTAGAGCATCGGCATCCGGCTAGATTAATGCAGCCTATACCTATTCCCGAGTGGAAATGGGAGGTGATCTCATTGGACTTTATCACTGGATTACCAAAATCAAAACGAGGTAATGATTCCATAATGGTAGTTGTAGATCGACTAAGTAAGTCGGCACATTTCATACCTGTCCAATCCACCTATAAGACAGTACAGATAGCAGATTTATTTATGCGTGAGATCTTCAGGCTGCATGGCATTCCTAAGACCGTTATCTCGGATAGAGATGTAAAGTTCACATCCGCTTTTTGGAAGACCCTGTTTACAGGATTAGGAACACAAGTACATTTTAGCACTGCATACCACCCGCAAACAGATGGTCAAACCGAGCGAGTGAACCAGGTGCTGGAAGACATGCTACGAATGTATGTCATGCAGCAACCAGTGAAATGGGAGGAGTATCTTCACTTGATAGAGTTTTCCTATAACAATGGCTACCAAGAATCATTAAAGATGAGTCCATTTGAGGCGCTATATGGGCGGCAGTGCAGAACTCCCATTAATTGGAGCAGTCCCGAGAATAGACTCATGCTGGGACCAGACATGCTAGCAAAAATGGAAGCACAGGTGAGGAAAATTCGACAGAATTTGAAGGCGGCACAGGACAGGCAGAAAGTGTATGCGGATAAAAAGAGGTCATACCGTGAATATGAAGTTGGAGATCATGTTTATGTCAGAATTAAACCAAATAAAAGCACATTAAGATGGGCGTCTTGTGCAAAATTAGCACCCCGGTTCTGTGGCCCTTTCCAAATACTGGAAAGAGTAGGACCGGTAGCATATTGTTTAGCTCTTCCTAGTCATATTCGGGTGCATAATGTCTTTCATGTATCGTTATTAAAACGATATATTCATGATCCAAGACACATAATTCATTGGCAGAACATACAAGTAGTGGATAAGCCTAATTGTTAAATAATAATGTGATATTAAAGACTTATTTAATTAACATAAGTCTACTCTGTGCAGGTAGAACCAGATGGAGAGTTTCTGGTCGAGCCACACAGTATAATCGACCGGAGGGAAATCATGCTCCGGAAACGAGCCATCGCCCAGGTTAAAGTGCAATGGAAGCACTTTGGACCCAAGGAAGCTACCTGGGAAGACGAGAGTTTTGTTCGTGAAGCTTATCCTGAGCTTTTTACTGAACTAGAATAAGAACACCGGGGACGGTGTTCTCTTCCAGAGGGGGAAAACTGTAACCACCCTCTTAGCCACTAACAAATGGTTAAGTTTTTTTGTTAATTATGGATTAATTATGACTGCTGTTATTTTAATTGGAATTTCTGAACAAAGTTAATTTTGGTATGGAATAAAAGATTTACTTGAAATTAGTTTTATTGAGTAAAAATTGATGGTAAAAGTAAATCAGGACCTGGAGTTAGTTGAACAGAAAAATAGTTCCATAGTTACCCAAAGAAACTCTGGAATAAAGAAGGAATTCCAAGGAGAGTTTGGGGTTCTTCGTGGATGTGAGAAAAAGGACTCTGTGGTTTTTGGAAAGAAATTTTCTAGAACAGAGTGTCTGCTGGGTTGGAGATTTGGACCAGACTGTCCTGAGTTCTCCCCAGAATATTGTTCCATTGGAGTTGGAGGGTTGGACCGGATTGTCCCGAATCTCTCCTCTAGAAATCTCGGTATATAACACTCCAGACGTGAAGCTCGGGGGAGAGCTGTGGGATGTCATTGCCCCAGTTCGTGGATGGGAGGCAACGAGCACTAACAGTTGGCTTGGATTCAGATGAGTTTAAACCGCAGTATTTTGTTTGAATTATGTTTTCTTTTTTTTTATTAGAAGGAATGGCAGAAGAAAGATTGCAACTGTTATTTCTGTTATTATGTTATATTACCAGTTTATAGTAAGTAAATCATTCTTCTGTGGAAGGGTAGGATCTGCGATGACATGATAGATGATATTTAATTTTCTTCCATACGGTACTGTTGTAGAACAAATAGTTAACATTGTCTCTTGAAATAAATAGAAAAAGAAACCGAATAGATATTTACTTGGAAGGATAAATTAAACTCTTGAAAAAATAAAGTAAATCAAACACAGTGCACCGTGAAAGAGTAGTATTTAGTGTAGTCCTATTCCTTACTGGCCTAAGAAAGAAAAACACATAGAATAAACTACTTAGAGCCATACTACTGTGTAAGAAGGCCGTTAACCCATAGGGCTGGAAAGCCAGACTTTCCGCCTCTGGGTAAATCGCCCATTAACTATGATAATGCTCGGACAGAGATGGTGGTCTGGTCACCCCGTTGCCTGGTGTTAATAAAGAAAACCAGGAGCGGAAACTAGTAAGAACAGTAAACAAGCAGATGCAAAAATACAAGGCATGTTGAGCAAACACAGTACCAAAAGATTCATGGCAATAACAAACATGCTATCGAGTGGAGACCCTCGCGGTGATGGAATAAACATGACGAGTTCTTTCAAGAGACTTCGAGGTGAAACCCGAGCGGTCTACTTTCAACGAGTAACGACGAAGCATAGATTTATACGCAGATATATCAATAAATATATATATAACGCAACAGAGGAATTCATAAATACCCATAAACAAATTCATTTAACAGATCATGAAAAAGGAAAATTAAATTGAGCTATTTCGACCACGAGCAAATCATACATTTTTTACACTTCCATCTGCCACTATCACTGTACAAAAATTGTATGAGTAAAAGACAAGCGATGTCTATCCTTGAGAAAGAAATCCCCCTGTCGAGGGTTAGACTAACAAAATAATGGCAATGCACTGACAGCGAGTGTACCAACCCTGACAGTCACAAAGGTAGGAATTTACCAACAGTATTAATAAATTAAACAAGACCCAAAACCCTGAGATATAAGTCCATTGCTCAAAACCCTAAGCTGTAAATTTTGGAATAGACTTTCATGCTTTTGACAATAGACATAACTACTGTGACCACAGATTCTTGAGAGTCTGGCTATCCAGTAGAAACATTCCTCTTAATGAAGAAAAGAAAAACCCCTTGAAGTGATTCCTGAGGTACTGAACCGTCGACTTGAGGTGTACCTGTAAGTGGACGCCGAGTTAGAACTCTTTTGCAGGCCGAAAACAATGGTGTTAACTCAAGCTTCACGTTTTGGGATAAAGGAAGTAACGTAGTATACCTGCCATTCAAACAGAATAATTATTAGGTAAGAGAAGAGCAAGTATTTACGCTTCAGTATTAAACAGAAAAGAAAATTGGGCTACTGTAAACGAAGCTAGAGATACCTGAGGAGGCATTGATGGTAAATTGTGCGAAGAAATCCAACCCGCAGTTACCCACAGACTTCATGAGAACGGGCATAGCAAATTGGACAGCTACGTTTCTTCCGAGGAGAGCCATCGATAGAGAAACAAAATCTCTGAAATGAATGACGGTAAACATCAAACACTGGAAAAAATAACCAGTCGAAAATCCACAAACTGCTTAAGCACAATAAGAATTGGGAGTAAAGCAGAGTAGATTACCAATAATCTGAGAAATAGAAATACATTCCAACTTCGGCATTGAACCAGTCGATGAGCTCGGCCCAAGACCCGGTTAGGCCGAGGTTGCTCCAGCTCTCCGTCGAAAAGGAAACAGCAAATGAACAGGGAAGCCGATATGGCCCCGAGGTCATTATCCTGCCTTGAAGATTGTGCACCGTTGGATCGTGGGTTTGATCAAGGGTGCAGAGACTGCCAGATGGAAAGCGTAGGGACCAAGAGATTGCCAACCAGAACTTTCGCAGAAAAAAAAATCATGGTGTATTAAACCTCGCACAAAGATCCAAATTCCAACAAGCGGGAGAATCAAAACTCAATAAATAAGGTGATGCCATGGCAACTGAACACTTAAGCGTCGGGTACACGTTGTAAACCAGAGCCAACGTGACTAGCCCGATCGTGGAGATGATTATGGAATTTCGCACAGAGACAATTAACTCAACCATTACACAGTACATAGTTGCCATAAATATAAAAGTCAGGAGAAGTAACCAGACCATAAATGCTAGGTGTCAATTTGTTTACATCCCCGTTAAAAATTCAATGATTACGTTATGGCCATGACACGGTTTAACAGATGGTAAACATCGACATTAATTTTTTTTTTATTGTGTGGTAATTTTTTTTTTATTTTTATTTTTAACTTTTGAATGTTACACACACCCAAAGACCCATTATGTGCATAGCCTATGCAGTAGGGATTATAACCAATGACCACATGCTTTGCATGCCAAATGTTGAATATTGTAGTCATTAAGGAAAACATATGACACGATTGTTTTTGGAGAGTGGCTCACCAAATATCAGAGTGGAATGTATCAGGTTGTCCCAAAGAAGGTGAAATATTGGAATTTCCAAAAGCACTAAGATATTAAAATTCTAGTGTGGAATTTGCTTAATTTTATTATTTTTGGTAGTTGTGAATTGTTTTTTATCAATCATAATCAATTTTCTAATTTGTTTGCTTTTATTAATTTTATCGTTAGTGATTTTTTTTTATCAATAATAAATTGTTTTTTTAATTTTTGGTGTTCAAGGTTTGTGGATATATACATTCTCTATTTTTTTGGATTTGAACTTATAATTTTTTAAATAAAAATATTTTTTTCAACTATTATATTTATAAATTGATAAGATTAAAATGGTTTCCATCTAATTTAATAGTTTGAAAATTAAATAAATTACAAATAATGATAGTGTAGATTTTATAATGACTAGTATATAATTGTTTTATCAATCATATGTTGACTTTTTAGTTTTGGAATCACATACAATTTTTTAACCTAAAGTCTTTAGTGTGTGACATCACTTTGCATCTATAATTTTTTTTTTTTTTTTAAGTTCTATTTTTTTATGGGAAACTAGACCAAAGAAAAATAGTAGGAATTTTGTCCAAAAACATTTTAGAAAAATAACATATGTCTTTAAAACTATAATATGAGCAAGGCACATCATCTTGAGAGTTCATAGCAACAACTAGCCATGAACAACAATAGCCTCTAAAACCATAGTAACAATAGCTTTAAAAAGAAATCTACTAACCATTTGGAAATTTAGGAGGTGGAAACCTTAAGAGGTTTACTATTCACAGGGTTGTTGGGAGGGGTTGGCCTCTTACAATGCAAAATGATAGTCTCAATCCTTGCCAAGCACTTATCCATTTTTCAGAATTGAAATTGGAGTGCATCCATCATTAATAGGACCTCATATTTTGCATCATTCCTCTCAAGGAGCAATTCCTACATAAGCAATGTTAGTTGCTAATATACGTCGGTTATATGAAGGTATCGATTGTTTCTACCACTTGTGTGCCCAATATTTGACGCATAATCAACAACAATGGAAAATACCTTAGTGTCTCAGTGAAAATATCACTCATTAGGAATATTCTTCTTAACTTCTCTGATTTCCTATTGAATCTTGGTGTTTTTTGCATATGATAGAGCTAAGAAAAGGATTGTGCTCTATCTTTAGTTGTTGAACCTCCATCTGCACCTCTTCCACTAGCATCTTTATGTGAGCACGCACATTGCCTCGAGGTCTTGGAAAAATATGAGTTGAACTGAGTCTCAATCATCTACCCCTTACTAGTAAAAATGAGTTAACATGAGCCTCAATCATCCCCCCCTTGCTACCAAACAACCCGCGAGCGAGGTATGATAACCACTTCAAACAAAGTAGACCTAGAATCCACCTATGAGCTAGAGCCAACAACTAACCCAAAAATGATAGTCATAGAAAGAAAAATACAGAAAGGACAACACTGAGAATTCTCTAAAACTTCCATGAAGGAGAAGAGGAATACTAGACTACGAGACATCAATTCAAGAATAGTCCAAAGGAAACATAATGTACCTAAAACCGATGTCACATGGTGAAGAAAAGCTCTTATGTATGCCATGAACATAGGGAGTCCTTTGAGCTAAAGGAAGGAGACATTGTTTATGGACTAATAAGCCAAAATTGGATGCAATGAGACATAAGAAGCGAGTAACACAGATAAACTTCACCTATAACCGGACTCTTAGGGATAAACCAAGTGGAAAAGAAACATAACTAGAATGAACGGAGAGCAACAAGAGCCAAGTGAGGAGAGCTTGGTTCTTCCCCTAAGAAAACCTGGCTGAAACACAAATGATGGAGAATTTTTTTCAAAGATGAAATTGGAAAACTTCCCAAACACCATCTGACTAGAGTGAGACGATATAAAATATCTACAAAGCAATAAACCGTTGAACCATGCCATCCCTGGTTGTATTGGCCACAATGATTAACCAACACATGACGCTCTCAGGAAACTTCCCAAAATCAATACCTAGACAGTTGAACCCTTAGACAAATACGAAAGAGTAATCACCATGATGAAAATCTATAACAATAATGAATACAATTAACTCCATATCTCTGACTAGCATTCACTCTTCCTCATCTAATACTTAAGGTAATGGCAGCTTACTACTTTCACCTCCTCCCATCTCCCTTCTCATTTCATCTTGTACTTAATTCTTAAGTATTTAATCCTATTTGGTATTTGGAATTATGTGGTCTTACTATTTGGAATTGCGTACTTTTTCTTATAATTATGTAGTCTTAGCATTTGGAAGTGTGTACTCCTTAGTATATTAAGTCATATGTGTGTTTTTTTAATTTTCAATTCATCTCATGAACAATTGTGTAGTCTTAGCATTTGGAAGTGTATCTTTTCAAAAAATTTAACACATGATATTTCCTTACACAGTGAGAAAATTTATCATAACTCTTGTCAAACCAGTAGTGAAGACAATTATCAACTATAACTAATACAATATGACTTATCATTATTATTCAAAGAAAACCACACCACCACTCATCACTATTATTCAAAGAAAACTACACCACCTAAAATTATTAATTGATAGTAGGTATGGAAACAAGGTTTCACTCCTGCCATATATACCTTTGCCATATAAGGCACTTTAACATGTTTCATTATGTTAGAGGAAAACAGAGTCTTACTTGTCTAATTTAACGAGTGGCAAGTGAATCAATGAAATGGAAAGGCCGTGGAGTGTTAGGGAACTAAACACATGGATGCGAAAACAGTGACCGAAGTGGCCCCATGAATGCAAAGGCCGTGGAGTGTGGGTGAGATAAAGACATGGACGTGAAGATATGTGAGAAGTCAGCGGAGTGAGAGGACAACTGCGGGACGGAGACGGACTGTCTGTAAACGAGTAATTCAAAGAAAGACCGACTTTGGACATTCACAACGCCAAAAGGATGTATTCGTCCAAACGTCTCTAGTGGGCCATTAAAACCCGGTTTGCCTTTGCGCATGTTGTATAAACTACTGTTTCTTCATTGGCTGTTTCGGGAGGGCGGTATACTGCTGTGTTTACTACTTCCATGTTTTTCTGGTTTTCAGGGGAACTTTCGCTTGTCCCACTTTACCTTTCTACACTGCGTACAATTGCACAATCATGTCGGTTCAAACGTTGTCATACTTTGGCAATCGGTAGTACTCACCCAACTCCATTTTAACCTAAATTCACTAGTTTATGTGGAGCCCTGTGGATTATTCATAAACGTACTGAGAATCAGAGAGGGTACAAAATAAAATTTAATAAAATTTGTCTCTCTTTTTCTGTTTTCAAGTCATTTGAAAATTCTATGTACCCTCTTTGTTTTGTTTTTAATCACTGCATGGTTCTTATGACGACTGCTACAATCATCCATATTTCCGTTGTTCCTTTCAATCTCTATCAATGATTTAGGGGAGAGTTGTCTAATCTTGTGCAAGGACCAGTAATTGTTATAGTACTGGTCCCATCAACCCACCAAAAATAGACATATATGCAACCAATAATTAAACAGAATAAAATAACATGAAGTTCAAATATATATTAAATTATGTTCAAAATTTCCCAAGTCATTGACTGGGCCCACATGTGTCCATAAATGACCCACAACTGTCCATAAATAGCTTAATAAGTATCAAGATTACAAATCCCAACATTTAAACTAGAAAACTCATAAAACCATTTCTCCTTCCAAAATGGTCAAGTCAATAAGTACAAAAAGCCAGTCACTTCAACCCATCTGATCAGCTCTGATGCTGTGTATGAGAAGTAAATATCAATACCTGCTCATAATAAAAAGAAATGTATGTCAACCATAACTGCTGTGTTATTCAACATTTAAACCCATTGTGTTCAATAAATGACACCCACCCCATAACAACATTTAAACCCAATGTGTACAATAAATGACACCCACCCAATAAATTCAATAAATGATTTCCTATCAAAACAGATCAAACACATGGATCAACAAAAACAAATTCTCAGCCATTAGATCACATCAAATTCAATCCTGATCACACATGCAAAATGAAGCCATTGCAATCCATGTCCATCATTGTCACCAATAAAATTCAACTGCAAATAACTATAAAAGAAGTTCAACCACCGTTGAAGTTACATTTTTCAGTTTCAAGTTATTCACCAGCCTTGGAGACAATCCAGCACAAAACACACCCAGCCTTGGAGACAACCCAGACAGAACACAGTATATTCAGGTTAGTTTACATCCTTCTTACAATTTTATTTTAATTTTTGAGTCTTTATTTCAGCTTTCTTACACTTTTATTTTCATTTTTGAGTCTCAGTTTTCAGTGATTTATGAGTCTTTATTTCAGTTATTTCTGACATTCATCCATAATACTAGACAACTTAAATGTTCTGGATCACAATTCTGTGGAAATTAGACACAGGTCCCAAACTCATAGATACAAACTGAAAGAGCAACACATAATTTTCTAAATCCACGTTAATGAACTAAGGTATGTTATTTACTGCTATAGGTTCATTGAACTAAGGTATCTTGTTTACAAGAGCATATCTACAGTACTTCAGGTAATACAAGCTCTTACCAAGGTGTCCAGTATTCATCTAATCAATCTAATCACATACAGCGAGTATCAAACAATTGGAAAGGTTATACTGGTCAATATATGCCTGCAAATTTTATAGAAAAATGTATCCAAAAACACTATATTTTTGTAGAAAAACCCACCCTGCGTGTACACTACAATTTTTGTAGTCTCCATTCTAGGATGTATCAAACAATTGGAAAGGTTATACTAGTCAATATATGCTTGCAAATTTTATATTAAAAATGATAGGTCAGCATGAACAATCAAGTTATAAGAGACCTTTCAGATAATAGTCTCAAGTTAGACCTTTCAGATAAAAGTCTCAAGTTGTTGGGTTGATCAAACTATCTAAAATTAGTTTGTCGTCAGAACCTGTTAAAGTTTGTCCAGAGGATTTGGTCACTTTATCCAAACAATTTTAGTATCTCCTACTTCCCCATTTTCCTTCGCACTCAACATAAATACAAAAACACAGGCAGATGACTAGCTAGCCAAAGAGGCAAAACCTAATTGTGTGAATGAAGTCAAATGGAGGGGTTTAAAGGGCACATATCTTCAAAGTAATGAAAAGATCTAGGGCTACATGAGACCGGTCAAAAGCAAAGCCAGACTTCAAAACAAAAAACTACTTTGCTGCCAAAGAATTGCCAGGAAAATAACATCTTATTGCTAAACCCTGAATGTAATTGTGAAGCCACCTGCATAGGTGTAAAGCACACAAACCTTGAAAACATCTCAGAGGCCTAAGGTCACGTCCAATCAAACAAGTACAACCAGGCTGTATAAAAGCCAACTACTCTGCGACAAAGAATTCTGTGTAAAACAACAGCCTAAATGAGCTGCTATTAAAGAAGTAGTAACAGAAACAAGTGCACCTGAGAGAGTTCCTCGCATGCTTAACTCTGAATTTTGGGCCAAAACAAATAGGTTTAAAGAGGTGGTGCGCAGCTATGTAATCCTAGCATGTGATTTGAATATGTTTTTTAAGCTCCTAATGACAAGAGGAGCCATAGGGTGCAAGAAAATGGGAAGTCCCCACTGATGCAACTGCACACTAAGTAGATTAACTTCAGTTTTGTGACCAGTGAAGTTATTGTTGACTCTACCTTATCTTCTCTTGGAACGGAAGTGCATTTCTAGACAATGTAATTTCAACGTAGCTCTGCCATATTTTTGATACTTTACTTTAAACTTATTGTCAAATCTTGCCAAATGTATGTTTTAACTTTTAGTACTTTTACAACCAAATGGCACGGAGCAAACATAATCATAAATTTTGGTTATGTAACTTCCCACTTTCAACTGGCTACAAACAGTTTGTTATGCATTCAAGTAAGACTAGAGCCCCCAAGGCAACTTATAGGATGAATTTATAAATATTCATGATAAAAAACACTTAAAGAAAAAACTTAAACCATTTCAAATCACAATTGTATGCTATTTGTAATCTAAATCTTAAAAAAAAAATTCAATAAGATGGATTCAGAAAAATAAACTCAAACCATTTCATATCACTGAAGCCTTCATTACTGGTATTGTATTTTTTTATAACAGAATGAAACTTTTTCAATCACTCTTGCCAGTTCATACAATCACTCTTGCCAGTTCATACATAACCTGGTTACTATCAACTATAGATCAATCTCTGAGTGACCAATTGGAATTAAAATAAATAAGTTGCTAGAAATTACAAAACCTTGAATAAATAGGTCGCTGAAAACAAATCTGCAAATCTGCAATAGGGAGTTGAGCACAGAAGCTGTAGCATTTGAAGTTAACATATATATCTGCAGTAGCTGAAAATAGAAGCTGTAGCATTTGAAATTAACATATATATATGCAATTGCTATGCATAGATGCTGTATTCATCATATGAAAACAATCCTTCTTTTAAATAATGAATAACAGCTTGCAATTGGTGCTTTTGCAGCCTACAGGTAGTTTCATCCATGGCAAGAGTGAGTTATGTCGCTCGCACAAGGAGAAGTGGCAGAAGAGTGACCAGGGGTGCCCAACTGCGATGCACCTCATCGGATGAAGAAAGAACAGGTGATGTCAATGTCACCAATGCCCCAGGAAATGTTGTTGACGATGAGCATGTGGCTGAAGCTGATGTCGTGGCACCATCAGCCACAGAGCCACCGTCAACCACAGTCCAAGGTGCAACTTCGACTAAAAAGATCAGCGCTATAAGAGGTTGGACAAAAGAAGAAATGTTAGTTGCAATTGACGACATAGAGTTCAATGGATATTCTGTTCGGGCATCTGCAAAGAAGCATACTATTCCCCCTTCATCAATACATTATTGGATAAATGGGCTGACTCACACCAAACGTAGAGGGCCTGTTACAGTTATGACTGAAGAGGAGGAGGCCGAGGTGGTTGAGTGGGGTAAAGAAATGGCCCAATTGGGACATGGGCTAGAGTTGATACAACTCAAATCTACAGTTGCTCAAATCTGTCAAGGGAGGCCAAACCCATTCAAAGATGGGTTTCCCGGTAAATCATGGTGGTTTGGGTTTAAAAAAAGGCATCCAGACCTTGTATTGCGTACAGCTAAGGGCCTTGACAGAGACAGAGCATTAAATTTGCGCCCTACAGTTGTATGTAAGTTCTATGACACTCTTTCTAGTACATATGATAAACATTCTTATGCTGCAGACCATATATGGAACTGTGATGAAACAGGTTTACAGGCGGGAAGGAATTGTGGCATGAGGGTAATTGCGAAAAGAGGTAGCCGAAACGTGCCAAAGATTTTGCCTAAGAGCAGGGAATGGATAACCATTTTATGTTGTGTCAATGCAATTGGTGCTTCAATCCCAAGATTTTATCTTTTCAAAGGTAAAAATCAGTTGAAAAATTATATACAAAACTGTGAACCTAGAGCATGCATGGCTGCACATCCCCATGCATGGATGACTAAAGAGTTGTTTTTAAATTGGCTTTGCCACTTTGCTGCATCTGTGCCAGGTGGTGTCTCACCTAATAACAGACACCCGTTGATATTAGATGGCCATGGAAGCCACATGGCTCTACAAACAATTGAGGAAGCATACAATTTGGGCATTGACCTTTTAACATTGCCCGCTCATACCACTCACAGATTGCAGCCACTTGATGTTAGTGTGTTTGGCCCTTTCAAAAACTATTTCAGGTCAGAACGTGTTGCATGGATGGCAAAGAATCCAGGGGTTGAGGTCAAAAGGTTCGAGTTAGCAGAGCTTGCAAGTAAGGCTTTTAAAAGGGCTCTGACACCATCAAATATCAAGGCTGGCTTTAGAAGGACAGGAATATGGCCACTAAATTACGATGCTCTTATGCATGATACTGCTTGTAGCCAAGCTTTCCATGTGGATGGTCAAGAAGAAAGACATGAAGTGGAAGAAGAAGTAAATGAACATGATGATGTGGTTGTAGCTGATAATATAATTTCCCTCTCTCAAGGACAGTTATATGCTGATGATGATGAGCAGGTATGTGAAACACAGTATACTTGTCAGCAAATTCATGGCAACACTGTTGAACATGCAGTTGAGAATGCAGATTTTGTTGAAACAAAAATTGCTGATATTGTTAATGCAGATTTAGTTCAAAATGAAAATGCTGATATTGTTAATGCAGAAAATGAAATTGCTGATATTGGGCATGAAGAAAATGCTGATATTGTTAATGCAGAAAATGAAATTGCCGATATTGGGCATGAAATTGAAAATGACCAATTGTCATTGCCTAGCCAAGTAAACCCACCATCATGGCTGGCAGAAAACATGATTAATTTGAACGCCCATAGTGTCTCAAGAACCAATGAACAAAGCATGAACATGCCTTCACAAGTGGTTGAATTGAATAGTGAAATTGTTCATTTTTTTGTGGACAATAGATCAATGGAAGAAGATGGAGGACATAATGAGGCAGCAGATGAAGAAAACAATATAGTTCAATCAAGTGCCACGGATACTGAAGTGCCAAGCAATGACATGCAGGTGGGAGGGAGGGAGAAGATACTTGGGCGGTTCTTAAAGCTACCGGTAGAAAGAGTGTCAATGAAAAAGAAGCAAGGAACAGCCAATAGTCTTCGTTTGGGGCGAAGTTCACATTTACTCACCTCTGAAGACTATATAAAGCTCCTTGTTGAGTCTGAAAATAAGAAAATGGAAATTCAGGAATTAAAACAGAAAAAAAAAAGATCAAGCCAAGGAGAAGAAGGCAGCAAGGGCTATTGCAGCACAACGTCGAGCAGATGAAAGGCTTGAAAGAGAGAGAGAAAGGCAAGAGAAGGAGCAACAAAAACAAATCTCAAGACAGGAAAAGGAAGCAAGGAAGGCTCAACAAATGCTTGAAAGGGAACAAGGGTTGACTCATATGGTTGACATAAATGCAAGCACAGTTGATGAGAATGAATCCAAGAACATGTCCAACACATTGGACAACATTGCAAATAATACAACATTATTCCAAGACCTCATAAACATTCAAGTGCCTCAGTATCAAAATCGGGGTTTACCCACTTGCCTTATTCCTACCACAGGAGGTCTAAATTCAATGTATGCTCAGCACACACCTCCACTTAACGCAAGTGTGAGGTACGGGTACTCAATTCCTCCATGGATGGAAGGGACAAATTGGTCTCAATTATATGGCAGCAATCAACCACCACCTAATCAAGCCTTTTTGGGAAGGCCAACCTACTTGGCTCAATCAGGCAACTCAGTGTTTGGCACTGAAGATTCTCAAGGCCATAAAGAATAGGAGTGTTAAATGTTTTTGGATGTAACCACATTATGATGTGGATTTTTGGATGGACTCTATGTTTGGTTTCAAATCGGTGATATGTTAGAATGATTGTGATAGGGCTGTCATATTGACATTTTTGAAGACTGTTTATGAAGCAAGATATCTTCCAGTCATACTTTTATCACTTCCTATGCTTAAGGATATATCTGAAATGTAGAAAAACACATAGTGAATGTAATTTTGTTTTTCATAATTAAATCTTAAAAAATAAGGTAGCCTAACAACATAATCAAAACCAATCTGGTTATATCTACCTAACATGAGATGTTAATCTAAGGGTTCAATAGATACAATCTCTTCGTACATCATTATAGGCAGCTAGTTGGATCCATTACCCAACTTCTATTTGTTGGGATCATCTCAAACAAGACTCCCAAAGTATGAATTTTGACGCCCTACTCTCCATAACTATTGACACGCTACTCTCCATATGTTGCAGTGTTTGACAAAGTAAATACTTTTTATCGTTCCATTTCAGGAATCCATGGCGCCATGGCGGCTTGTACCAGGGACCTCTGAGAGCCTAGAAAGACACCTCAAGTGTTTCTAATAGGATACTTCTGTGTTACCAGAAGCACAATAAGTGTCTTATTGTGTTTCTTGTAACACCGAAATATTCTACCAAAAACACTTGAAGTGTCTTACTTGGATCTCAGAAATCCTGGTACAAGCCGCCATGGATTCCCGAAATGGAACGATTCAATTTGATTTACTTGTCAAACGCTGCAAGATATGGAGAGTAGGGCGTCAACAGTTATGGAGTGTTAGATGTTTTTGGATGTAACCACATTATGATGTGGATTTTTGGATGGACTATATATTTGGACTTTTATATCTTAATAGATCTCAAATTTCCTTTCTACTACACTAAGTATAATCATGGGCTGTTTAAATGTGAATATCTATATGTATATTTTGTTAAGGGACTGTTTATGAACATACCTAGGAGCTATTTTTTTATGAGACAAAACTAGTTTCAAATCGGTGATATGTTAGAATGACTGTGATAGGGCTGTCATAGTTTTTGAAGACTGTTTAATAAGCAAGATATCTTCCCAGCCATATTTATTTTTTGACCTCTTCTTCACAGATTAGTAAGAAGAATCATTGGCATAAAATAGTGATACTTGGATAGAGAGCGAGAATGCCTCCAACCACAATGATGAGGCTGCCAATACAATTAAGATGTAGTTGAAATGAGACTCAAAGCCACAATGCAATAAGAGGTTGGATACACTAAGATGACATAAGTAAAGAAACCAAATGGAAAGCAAGGTGCAGAGCCAACATGCAATAAAAGAGGTTGGATACACTAGGATGTCATAAGCAAAGAAACAAATTTGAAAACAAGGTGCATCATCTGTCTAGCATAACAATTAGGCATAGAAATATACTGTATTGCAGTCAATCAATTTTCCATTAGAGAACTTACTTTTGAAATGGTAACATCCACCTTAATTATCATATATTCAATCTATGCGTAGCCAAAAACTTTCACCAGTCACCCACAGGAAGTTGCATTCCCACTACTAGTTCCACACCAAAATCTTAAAACTTTGGCAGTGCCAAAATTAAATCTGGTTTTACGAAGGGATCCATTTTCAATAGAGGTAAAAAAGTTTCTGTCTACTGAAAACAATTCCTGTCCCAAAACATTCAGATAATAAAGGCCATTCTATTAATAAAATGAAGTTGTCTCAAGCTTTATGGCCATACCCTCACCTTTTATGGCAACCTTTATCGGTATTCTTAAGTCCATGTTGTGAAAAGAGAGACCAAATTTCAAAAGACAAAAACTAAGAAAATAGATTATCACTTAAAATGACATGTCAACATGTATATGGATACACTAAGATGACATAAGTAAAGAAACCAAATGGAAAGCAAGGTGCAGAGCCAACATGCAATAAAAGAGGTTGGATACACTAGGATGTCATAAGCAAAGAAACAAAATTGAAAACAAGGTGCATCATCTGTCTAGCATAACAATTGGGCATAGAAATATACTGTATTGCATTCAATCAATTTGCCATTAGAGAACTTACTTTTGAAATGGTAACATCCACCTTAATTATCATATATTCAATCTATGCGTAGCCAAAAACTTTCAAACGTTCCATTTTCACCAGTCACCCACAGGAAGTTGCATTCCCACTACTAGTTCCACACCAAAATCTTAAAACTTTGGCAGTGCCAAAATTAAATTTGGTTTTACGAAGGGATCCATTTTCAATAGAGGTAAAAAAGTTTCTGTCTACTGAAAACAATTCCTGTCCCAAAGCATTCAGATAATAAAGGTGTTTGATTGTTACTCTAGCATAAGTTTCCTTGAGCATGGGTTAGATGTGAATATCTATATGTATATTTTTTTAAGGGACTGTTTATGAACATACCTAGGAGCTAATTTTTTATGAGACAAAACTAGTTTCAAATCGGTGATATGTTAGAATGACTGTGATAGGGCTGTCATAGTTTTTGAAGACTGTTTAATAAGCAAGATATCTTCCCAGCCATATTTATTTTTTGGCCTCTTCTTCACATATTAGTAAGAAGAATCATTGGCATAAAATAGTGATACTTGGATAGAGAGCGAGAATGCCTCCAACCACAACGATGAGGCTGCCAATACAATTAAGATGTAGTTGAAATGAGACTCAAAGCCACAATGAAATAAGAGGTTGGATACACTAAGATGACATAAGTAAAGAAACCAAATGGAAAGCAAGGTGCAGAGCCAACATGCAATAAAAGAGGTTGGATACACTAGGATGTCATAAGCAAAGAAACAAAATTGAAAACAAGGTGCATCATCTGTCTAGCATAACAATTGGGCATAGAAATATACTGTATTGCAGTCAATCAATTTGCCATTAGAGAACTTACTTTTGAAATGGTAACATCCACCTTAATTATCATATATTCAATCTACGCGTAGCCAAAAACTTTCAAACGTTTCATTGTAATATGTCTTTTGTCACTTTCCTATAATTTTTTTATTATTGAAGTTACCACAATCAGTCCACAGAATTACCTTACAATTCTTGATATACCTAATCAAATTCAATGGTTGTAGTGGAAAAAAACTAAATAAAGCACAAATATGATAATGGGTGACTGGTGAAAATGGAATTGGAAACTTCTGAAATCAATCTTGAAACAAATAATGTGATTAAGATATGTAACTCAAAATACATCTCCATTGAGGAGATAGTATAAGATAACCATACTTAACAGCACAATTCTTCCCTTAGTCATTTAGACTCTAGAGAGAGCTGGTATCTATTGAGAGTAAAACGTTTTCACTAAGCCTGTCAATAAACTAGAAAGGGTACTGTAGAATTCATAACTTCTAACTGAGATTTTGTTTCACTGATATTGTCAAAGAAATGCTGAAAAAGGTGGGAAAGAACAAAACCGATTCTACAAAATTCCTGTAGCCTAGAGTTAGTATTCAGCTGATAAAGTGACACAGCTCTAACAAACAAGTGACACAGCTCTAACAAACAATATTACAGGTTTGCAGCTCTAACAAACAATATTACAGGTTTGCAGCTCTTCTAAGAAAAACGACCTCAAACTCTGCCAAGTACCAGAACCAAACCCTAACCCCTAAACCCACAGATAAAAAACATAAATTCCTCAGCATATAAACCCACAAAAATTCCATTCACTGTTACAAGAAAACAAGAAGAGCTAAATTCCACCGAACAACGATTGGGAGTGTTAAAAAACACAGGGAATAAGTGTTAAAAAACACAGCAAATGATTGGTAGGATTATGAATCCTACCAGAGGTCACCGAGAAGCGCAGAGGTTGAGAAGTGCAAAGGTTGCAGGGCATCGCCGCTGAGGAACCTGGAACCCTGGAACCAATTCGAACAACCACCATGGAACCCTGTACCTGCAAGTAAACAAGAAAATTAGAATTTTTTGGCATTATCAGAGTAAAAATTGAACGAATTGCAGAAAAAAATTGAACGAATTGCAGTTTAACCTGAAGAATTCGATAAACCAGAGCAAGCAGATCGAAACCCTTGCAGACAACAAACGATAAGCTGGCGGTCCAGCATCAGACGAAAGGCGGACCCAATAGCAGACTTCGCATTCAAGAATAGGAACCCCCTGCGAGCTACAACGTTCGGCAACAGACAAAGGTTGAAACCCAACATTCTGAACATGGCGGAACCGGCGAACAGGCATAGAAACTGCACCTAACATACAACCAGCAATGGCGGGCAAGGAAATGTTAAACAGCATTCAGCAAATGGCGACAGGGCGAACAAGTTTTGGTACCGGCAACCACCACCAGCGGCGGAGCCGAACGCCCACACTTCGGGCCCGAGCAGAAATGAACGGGAGCAAAACCTCATCCCGGTTAAACCGCCATACGAAACCCTAAACCTGCAGTAAATTCGTTTCATTAATGGTGGCACCAACCCAACACGTGGCCGGTTGTGCTGGACACCTGTCGTACAACGACCACGTGACATAACACGTCGATTGCTGAGGTGGAGGGGGACGTGTTTAGTTACTGGCGACTCTCCCCTAGTGTAGAATGTCATTTTGCTAATGATTTAATGTCATTCATAATGCTAATAATTTATAACATAAGTTATGTCAAACTTGATTAATTTTAATTAATAAAAATAAAAAGTTATATACCTATTAAAGAAATAAATATTAAATATGTTGTAATGTAATCATATTTTTTTTAATAATTATTATTGAAAATAATGGAATATAAATATGAATTAAAAGAAGTAATTAATATCAAGTTTAGAAACTCAGCTTTTCTGTTTAGTGTTGAAGGAAATATATTTTTACATTTTTTTTTTTTAATCTTTCAAATGTATTTATTTTATTTATCTATATCAGTTTAGATATTTCAAATTTACGAAGGTGTAAATTTTTCCTCAAGTTTTACACAAAAAATAATAGATTTAGAGTTAAGATTGATCTAGACTAATTGTTAGATTTTTAAAACATTAGATATCTGTTTATATATATATATATATATATATATATATATATATATATATATATATATATATATATATATATATATATATGTTACATTAACTCTATATTAAATATTAAAAAAATTACAATTTTTCCACATATTTTGAATTAGAAAAAAATTACTAATGGAATAGGAACCCTCTCTCTATGTATATGTTTGATGTTAAAATATTTGACTCTATCTATTTTTTTAATGTTAAAACATTTTACTCAACATCTATATTGAAATGCTTGAATAAATATTTATTGTTATTAATATATTTTTAATTTAAATATTACATGTGAAGTGATGTAAAATGAATTACAGATCTTGTAACATGTAACATAGTAATATTATTTTTACATGTCATATGTCAATTTCATATTAAGTAGTACACAAATTACATATCTCCCTTATATTAAAAGGTAATTTTACACATCATGTAACATCAATAATATTACTTTTTACATGTCATATGTCAACTCCATATTAAGTATTACACAAATTACATATTTCCCTTATACTAAAAGGTAATTTTTTTTTTCTTTTTTAACTTTCAACTATTTTATATTTCTATAAAATTGATGTTAAATTAAGATAAAAATTAAAATTTCTTTATTATTACTATCTTTAATGTAAATTATATAACAATATCTCTACCATACTAAACTATAAAAAAACCCTAAAAAAAATTAAATCTAACTATATCTCTAATATATTAAATTAAATTAAATATATCTAAATATAAACAAAGTAAATCATCCCAATTTAATTCCATGTTAGTTAGAGCAAAAAAAATATAATATACTAAAATTGACTTTATATAATTCAAAGCAAGAACTTATATGTAAATACATCCTCAATGCAATAACACTGGTTTAAAAACATTTTAAAATTCTAAACACACTTTGTTTATAAGACTCACTATTATAATATATAAATGCGATGTAGATTATTTATTTTAAAAACAAATTTTTAAAATATAAATAAATAGAAAAACATGTTATGTTTTAATTAATTTCCAGGTGTTTTTAAAGGTAGGGGTGTATATAAACATTTAGAGAGTGTAGTAATGTAAACATATGGAGAGTATGTAAATATCTGCAGAGTGCAGTAATGTAAACATATGGAGAGTATGTAAATAACTGTAGAGTGCAGTTATGTAAACATATGGAAAGTCTGCAGAGTTTAGGAAGGAAGAATAGTTCCATAGTGGAGATTTCCAAGGCAACGATTCACACAGTAGATGGCAGCATAGAAGCGAGCTTTATGGGAATAGGGTTGTCTGAGAAAGAGGGAGTGGACTACGAGGAGTTTTTTTCTTCTCTAGTCACCAAATTGTCAGGTTCTTGGGGTCAATAATAGACTCAACATCAGTGATTGATTTTTGAGAGGGAGGTTTGTACAAACGTTTAGGATTGTTCCAAATGAATAGAATAGCTTCCAGTTTCGTGGGAGTAGATAGTTAAGAAGAGTATAAGGATAAGCCTTCTAATAGATTATTCCAGATGAATATAAGGGCTTCCAGTGGTGAGGAAGTATATAGTCAGGTAGAGTGGAAGGATCAGTCTTCCAAGAGGATGTCATGTGTTGATATTGTCAGAAAATATGCTCAGAGATAGGAGGTCTCTAGGAACTGTATTCCCTCTATGAAGGGACCATTCTTGACAGCTAAGTATGCCTCATTGACAGAGGGAGAAATAATGGTAG
This sequence comes from Pinus albicaulis, assembly GCA_034641835.2. Taxonomy (NCBI): domain Eukaryota; kingdom Viridiplantae; phylum Streptophyta; class Pinopsida; order Pinales; family Pinaceae; genus Pinus; species Pinus albicaulis. The sequence continues at coordinate 299,508,163 of CM076579.1, read as the reverse complement.
GAGGATTTGTTTAAATGACAAAGGGAGCATATATGATTGCCACAGGCGGATTTTATTTAGTGTCAAACGGAGCACCTAGTTAGGGTAACTAGAAAATATTTGTGGTGATGGATCCAGTGAAGGAAGTTGATCGGTTGGTGGTCGAGACAAGGCATGCGACAAAGCATTTTTTTAGGTACCATTGTGTTACATTTGGATATGGTCTGATCTATGCCTAAGGTGGTGAAGTGAGGCTACAGGGATATCAGATTCAAATTGGGATTGAAACTAGTGAAATTAATCACATAGCATCAATCATCACTTTTGTGGCTTGCACCCAGTAACCAGGACTTCCCGGGAGTGAGGCTACAGGGATATCAGATTTAGATTGGGATTGAAACTAGTGAAATTAATCACATAACATCAATCATCACTTCTGTGGCTTGCACCCAGTAACCAGGACTTCCCAGGAGGTCACCCATCCCAGAACTCCTTTGGTTCAAGCGAGCTTAACTTTGGAGTTTTTCCCCACAATCAAGCCCACTTAGCTTGCTACCCCATTTTCAAACCTTAGCAAGTATTGTGCCTCATGAACCATTCAAGTAGAGCTCTCTTTACTCTTTTTATGATGTATTAGTTTAGCAGGAATAATACTTGTGTCACACTTATTACAAAATTGGTAGAGTATATCACATATAATGTCACAATTCGTGAAGCAATGTAGCTTTGGAAGGTTCTTGCAGGAATATTTGATGAAGTCACTTCATTTGATACATGGTGTATAAGGGAGCACTGAAGCTCCAATGCATATCCACAAAAAAGGATATTGCAGACATTATCACTAAGTCTATGTCTAGAGAAAAGTCTGTATACTTCAAATACAACCTTAACATGATGTAGAATGTCTCCCTCATTGAGAGGTAGTGTTCATGTATTTTCAGGATCAGGCAGACCATCTCTTGAGAATCCAAAGAAATATGGATACATTCATATGAGTAGTAATAAAAGAATTTGGATGGATCATGTTGATTTTATCAAAGGTGAATGACCTAGGGAAATTGCAGGATTAGATAAATATTCTCCTGGGAAGCTAGAAGGACTTGGTTGGGTCATGGTGATTTTACCAAAGGAGATAGATGAAATCCACCTAAGAAGTCATAAAGGACTTTTCTTGGGCCATGTTGATTTGGCCAAGGGTGAATGGTCTAGGGCCCGAAATCCTCCGCTAATAAGCCATGAAAGAATCTGGTTGGGTCATGTTGATTTAATCTGATTAGATTGATACATTTACTTGAGAAGCCATGAAGGAATTTAGCTACGCCATGTTGACTTGGGAAGGGGTAAATGGTTGAGAATACTCACATTTCCTACTCCGGGATGGAGTGATCTATAGACATGCAAGTGAGGAGTCACATTGCTCGCTCCACGATGGAGTGCTCTATATGATGAAAGATTAAGTTAAAAATTTAATTTTTGGAGCATCGACTTGGCCCAACTCATGAAGGGACATGTCCCTATGGGTATTTCACTGCATTTGACCTGTATAAAAAAGCGTTGTGACCTTTCATTTTCTCAATCAATCGAGAGAAACTCTGAAGAAGGAGAAATTGAATTTTGTTGAGGTATATATTTTTTCATTGGATAAATACTCGTGTGATGGAGGGTCATGTTTTCTTGTTGTTAACCGAAATACTTGACTGAGATTTGACCAGGCTATAGGAGTTAAGCGTTTCCCCAAGGGTTGACTGCAAACCACAGGAGTTTACCGTAGATTGCAAGACTTAGCCTCATGTCACATGGTTGACTGCAGGCTACAGAAGTTGACCATAGACTATAGGGTTGAATGCATGTCACTGGGTCGAACTATGACCATAGGGTCAAACTTGACTGTATGATAACCTTTTGAACAACATTTAATTTTGGTTGTTTTTTATGGTTTGACCAACGTTGACTTACTAGAGTTTGCCCAAGTTTTACTACTATTTTTTTGTCATGGATAGCTTCCAAGAGATGATTCCAAATGATGAGAAGAGCTTCCATTTCCAAAGGAGTAGTTAATGGGCTTAATTTATCTATGTAATTTGTATGTTTTAATTATGGGCCATTATAGTTACACATCTTCCTCTTATTACTCTTTTAGGAGGCAAATGATTTTTTTTACTTTTAATTAGTTTTTTCCGTTGGATTTTGAAATATTTTTTTATTGTCAACTTGTGTGTGTGTCTATATATATATATATATATATATATAAATTTTTCTTTGAAGTTTTTATTGAAATAATTTATTTAACATGGATATTCAAATAGTTTATTTAAGTCCCACTATTGAAATATTTTTAAAAGTATAAGAATGATAGGCCTTCTAGACACTAAAAAATGAAAATAATTTTTAAACTAATTTAACGTTTTTAAAGTTGATATACGATTATGCTACTTCACATGGACATCAAAATAATTTTTTTATGGTTGATAGTGAGAAATATTTCATAAAACTAACTAAACGTGTATATTGATTTTAAACTTTTTATTATAGCCCACATTTTTCAAGTGGAGATTGAGTAGAATTACATACCTTCCTACTGGGCTAAATAATGCACTCCATATACATAGTTTTTCTTTAATCATTTATAATAGGTACATAGTTGACATTGAAATATTTTACTATGCTTTAAAATATTGTATTTATGGACCACATTATGACATTAAAATGTTTTTTTTTAACATATACTATTTATATTACACATTGTCACATTAATTTATTATTATTAATATTAATATATTTTCAAGCACACATTAATATTATTGAATCGTAAATATTAAAATATTTTATTTATTATCTATTTTGAAATTTTTTATTATTATTAATTTGTTAAATGTTACATATTAATTTTATATTAAAAATTGAATTAGTTACACATTTCCCTTTTATTATAAAATAATAGAATTTTTTTAATTTTCATTTACTTCTTTTTTTATATTTTAACTCTTTTTATATATAAAATTGATATTGATATTCAAATATTTTATTTAAATGATGTATTTAAATATTTTTAAAAATACAAGAATTATACATTTTCCTTACACAAAATGAAAATATAAATTTTTTTTTTCACTTTTAATTAATTTATCTCTTTTAAATGATATTAAAAAAATAACTCAGATTAATAAACCAAATAGTTGAAGCCCCTTACCAAATCTTTGGCTCTCTGTCATGAAACATTGTTCAATTTACATTGGGTCCATCAGACTCCATAATTGACTCAGTTGGACGTGCATAAGTTCTACTAGTAAGAAGTGTGACTTTTGGACGTGTATCAAGTTCTACTAGTAAGAAGTGTGATTTTTTTTTGTTGAGCTTATCAAGTTCTACTAGTATGAAGTGTGATTTTTTTGTTGAGCTTATCAAGTTCTACTAGTAAGAAGTGTGACTTTTGGACGCATATCAAGTTCTACCAGTAAGAAGTGTGATTTTTTGTTGAGCTTATCAACTTGATGGTCATTTTTATTTTTATATCCCATTCCATGAATATTTTGTAATCTGTTTAACTATAGATATATGGAATTCAGGTCAAAAGTATTAACTTTATTCATATGTTCCAAAATATTTATGTATTCAACCATCAAATTAAGTTCAAGGGAACAAAGTCAAATAATTTGCATTCAATTTTCCGAAAATTCAGAAATTTACATTTTGCTATGCTCATAGCTTCTATTTCCTTAATATACTAAAATCTACAGGATTAAGGATGACAAACTACCACTGGATTACTTTAGATTGATAAACCCCGCCATCTCCGTGTGGCATACTAATTGCATTGCCATTTTCCTCCTCGGCCAAATTCCCCATATTTGGAGACCCAGAACTCTGAAGTCAAAATATTGATTCTACACCTATTTCACTGTTGGAAAAGGACGAGTGTGGGCAGAGTTGCAAACTAAAGACATGGATGCAATGATAAATGAGCAATCAGCGGAGTGAAAATGTTGGTGGCACGTATAGTCAGTGCTCTTTCAAGTGAGAGAAAGATGTGAGGGGACAACTGCGAGAGTGAGACAGGCTTTCTGTAAACGAGTAATTCAAAGGAAGACCGGCTTTGCATATTGAACACGTTAAAGCGATGTATTCGTTCATACGTCACCGGTGGGCCTGTTTTCTCGTAAGGTATGACGTTCTTGCACATAGTAAACTGCGGTTCCTTTTATATTTTACCTTTCTGCAGCGCGTTATATTTCACTAGCGTACCTGCTGAAACACTCTTACTTTGGCAATCAGTAGCACTCACCTCAGTCTAACTTAATTTTTATTAACTCGTCTATGTGGAGCCCTGTGGATTCTTTGGATTCTTCATGTGCGTACTGAGAATCAGAGATGCTATAATATAGCATATTTATTTTTTTAATTTTAGTTTAGGAATTTTGTTTTTGTGATCTATAAATTGTGTATAAAATTTTCTGGTAAAAATTATATTTAAATAGAATTTGTGAACGCGTTTAGAACCAGCCAGTATGATTCATTATCAAAACAAAATAATAATAATAAATTACACTGATTGATTCGAAAAGCATCAATAAATTCTATTTAAATATGATTTTCACCACAAAAAAATTATACCCAATTTTAGTTTAATTAATTTTTTAGTTTTAATTTAGTTAAATTAATTCTTTATTTAAACCACATTACTACATAATACCTCAATAAAACACCTTGTCACTACTAAACACCCAATAAACCATATATATATATATATATATATATATATATATATATATATATATATATACTCTTATTTACTAATAGCGAAGTATAATGATGAATGATTCAGTGATTAGAACCTAGATAGTAAGTTAGAGTAAATAGGGAAGTATAATCTCAGTATATATTAATGATTTTATGTCGTTTTTGCAAATACTATAATTTATTAGGATCATCCCCTATCAGCGCTTTTTGAGTGTGATTTTATTTTTTTTGAAGTCCCATCAAAAGTTATGGTAAGTGTTTTATGATGTTTACGGTTTTTTTATATAAAAATATTTATTATTTGGAGTGTGTTTTATTTTACCTTGGTAATTGAGGAGATGCGGTTGTTATAATTTTAAATCAGTGATTTTGAGGGTTTAGAGATGTTTTTTTTTCAATTAAATGTAGCAAATTAACAAATTAGAGTTTTATTGGAGTTTTAAAGAAAATATTTTCACTTACACTAGTGTTTTAAGGATTTTTGATGATAATTACTTGGACAAGGAGAAATCTCATCTTCTGGAAGTCTTTGAAAATAATGAGTATAGCAAGCACTAGGGTCTTAAAGCATTTCAAAGAGCAAGTAAAAAACTTGGAACAAAAAATATTCTTGATGAACAATTGGTAAGATTAAAAAGAATAATGTTTTTGCTATATTCAAACCCTTTAATACCATTAGAGATTCACTTAGATCTGTTGAGGACCCTATTGACCCTAAAGACATGAAAGGGGTTTACTCAATCCTCTGCTCTTGTGGAATTCCTTACATTAGTTTTTGTATGCATATATTGTGTTTGAATGTTAATGTTATTTACATTGAAATTTGAAGAGAATAAAACATAGATTTAAATCCTATGTAAATATTTTTTAGAACTGTGGTCGAATGGATACCATGATCAATTATAAAATAATCCCCATAGTCTTAAAATTTTATGGATACCCATGACCAATTCTAAGATAATTCGATAGTCTAAAAATTTAAGTCAAACACAACACACAATCATGTTATCTAGAGTAACATCTCACTTTTAAGATATACTATAAATATTTTTGTTGAGAAATATCTCACTACTAGCTCAGAACAATTAATGTTTTGGGCTTACCTTTCGTGTCGCATAGGATCTACAATGTTCATTTTATCATTACTTTTCACTTGGAATACATGTTTTAGCTTACCTTTGGTGTCACATAGGATCTACAATGTTCATTTTATCATTACCTTCCACTTGAAATACATACTTGTTTTCTCAAATCATATGAACTTTAAGGTTGAATAGTTTCCACCCTACACTACTCATGCAAAAACATTTTGACTAGACCAAGAGGAAAGGTAGATTTATCTGCTTCCTTTTCTCACAAAATCGAATGTCTTTGAAATTCTGAAACTCTTTTGAGATGTGGTTTTCCACGTGTTGCTCCTACAAAGTTGGAATGAGCTCCAAATATGTCACCTTCTCAATCAACAAGAATTTTTCCAAAATTGAAATCCTAGTATTGTCGGACCCCACAAATAGCGACCACCATAGCACAAAGTCCTGCCACTCCCCTCATGTCTAATGTTGATCTCCCACAACCCCATTTCTAAAGTCAAAGATGACTAGAAGGGGGATGTGTGTCCTATGAAAAAAGAGAAAACTCACCGGGGTTGGCCCAAGGCATATTAGAGGGTGGCATGATGAATTTGGTGACCAAAAAGAAAAGACACATACATAATGTTGAGCACATAGATGTTGAATTTGGCATCAGGACCTCTAAGACACTATATATTGGCGTCGTAAGCTTGGGTTTCCTACTTAGGGATTGTGTATGAGCCTGACCATATATTCTCTCTAGATCTTGTCATCCGGATTTTAGATAACCACCTCACCCATTTTCACAGTTAAATTCCCCTTACATTGGGAGGAATCGTGATCTATGTGTTGTAAAACAATGACATGGTCATTGTTCCTATTAATTTAGTCTCTATATTTTATGACAAAAAACAAAAAATTTAGATTCAATTTCTAATTTCTGAAATAATTTGATAAAAAATTAAATAGTTAATTTTGTTTATATATAGATTTTCAAAATATTTCAAAATCTTCAACTTACATATTAATTCAAAATAATAATTGTTGAAATCAACTAATATAAATTTAATGTAGACTATGACTAATTTCATTTTAGAATTGCTCCTCACATTTGACCTTTCATAAGACTAATTTTATTTTAGAATTGCTCCCTCACATTTGACTTTTCGTATTTTAATTTTATTTTTATTTGTAAATTAAATATTATAGTGTATTATATAATTTTTATTAATTTTTAGATATTAATTACAATTACAATTTTATACCCAAATTCTTTAGCCTTATTTACTTCAGACATTTTGAGAAAAATCGTAATAGTTGCACGTAAGCGCTAGGCAATATTTTGAAATCTAATCTTTTCTACTGTCATCCTTCGATTTTGAACATACACGATTGCATGACGGAATGGAGACGATTTTTTTCAGCACAGCTAAAAACCTA
>CM076579.1:299203032-299500837 GCA_034641835.2 Pinus albicaulis | reverse complement strand
GGTAAGTTTCACATGGAGGGCTGCAAACCCATGGATAATACTCTTCCAGGAAACTGGAGGAAAGAGGATGCTACTTCTGGAGAGGTAGTGGATGCTAGTGTCTATCAAAATTTAGTGGGTTCACTAATGTATCTAGTGAACATGAGACCGAACATTTGTTATGCGGTTAACCAGCTGAGTCAAGCTATGGTTAAGCCTTCCAAGATCTTTTGGAAGGCGGGCAATCATGTCTCGAGATACCTGAGGGGCACATCAGAGTATGGTTTATGGTACAGATAGATGGATGAGTTGAATTTGCATGGCTTCACGGATGTAGATTGGGCGGGCAGCCCTTCGGATAGAAATAGCACATCAAGGGGGATCTTTAGCATTGCATCCACAAATGTTTCTTGGTACAGTAGGAATCAGATATCTGTGGCACTTAGTTCAGCAGAAGCGGAATACATAGCAGCGATTCAAGATTTATGTGAGGCTATCTGGATGAGAAAGATATGGGTTAGTTTGTTTGGTTCTCATTTAGATCCAATAATGATTCATTGCGATAATCAAAGTTGCATTAAAATCTCGATTAATCATGTGTTTCATGATCGATCTAAGAATATAGATATCTTGTACCATCATTTCATAGATTGTGTGCAGAGGAAGACCATGTTTCTTCAGTACATTCATATGGAATATCAGGATGCAGATATTCTAACGAAGGTGCTCACCAGGAGCAAATTCGAATACCATAGAGAGATGATCAGGGTGACGTATAATCCCTTTCTTGTTGAGAGGGAGTGTTGATATTCAACAAGAAAGATCCTAGTGAAAATTAAGCACCTACACTAGGATGGAGCCTCATGCTATTGTTAGGTGGATGTCTATTTATAAATGCATGAGAAAATTCTATTTATAGATGATGTCTATTTATAGATGTATGTGCAAGTTTTATTTATATATTGCATGTATATTTATATATGCATGTCGACTATTATTATCCCTTAATATTAGTTGGACAATAAACAATAATCTATTCTCAATGAGCACTTGGAAATAGTTAACTGAAGTGGAAAATCAGTTATCTATAGGAATTTAGAGTTGAGTGGTTGGTTGGTGGGAAACGCAAGTGGACTTAGTTGTAACTGAGTGATTCGAAGTTGTAACAAAGTTGGAAGTGCAGTTATGAAAGTTGTAAAGTAGGTTAACTCAGTAAGTGAGTTAAAATCAGTTGTGCTAGTTGAAATTGAAGATACACTAGTGAGAGATCAAGTGAATTGATTATTAATTAATTAATAATCAGTGGCCTCACATGCAACTGAATATTTACTACTATTGACTGCATGCATGTCAGATCTAGTGGAGACCCAGTTGAGATGTAGGTGAGAGGGACAGTTGACTATCAGTTGTGACATTATCCGTTGCACACATGAAATTGCACACACATTGGATGTGCCCATGAGGATTTCACAGTCAAGGAAAGCAAGATTCCATTCATTTAGGGTTTTCTATCAGCTGGGTTTGCGCAATGGAGGCAGACTTTCTGGAGACAATAAATTGGCTAAGGAACTTGCCAATTTTTGTATGATAGTGTGAGATAGTTAGCTATTGTATTGAGAGCTCTTGGATTGGAGCTTTGTATGTAATTGTTTCATGATCCATGATATAATACATAATAGAATATAGTGTGGTTTTTAGCTATATGCTTTCTCCGGGTAAATTATTTGTGTTATGTGTGATTGATCTTTCTTCATGATATTTTGATTGGCGATTGTGTTTCAAATTCTGAAAATATTTTGTAGAAGCGATTATGTATTTAACAATAGCATATCATTGTTATATCAGGAGAATCTAGGAAATACATATTTTGTATTAAATTTCTACATGGTATCAGAGCACAGGAAATTGCAATTTTGAAGCAGGAGCTAAGTTTGTTGGTGGAAAGAATTCAAATTTGCAGAAATAATTTCTTGGCACTACAGCTGATTCAAGATCGAAATGGCTTTCAATGGATTGAGGTTAGAGTATGCACTCGAGGGCAGCATGAACTACATTTCTTGGAAGGATAGGATAGAGGCAGTACTCGAAGACAATAGCTTGAAGGAATTCATTGAAAAATATGTTCCTAAGCCATATACTACAGATGCTTCAAATCTTGATGCATGGCAAAAGAAAGTGGCAAAGTCGAGGAGGATTCTGTTGGAGGGAGTACAAAACCACATTGTCTCAAGCCTCCATGGTAAAGCCACAACATATGCTATGTGAAAGGATTTTTTGGATCTATTCCAAATCAGCATCAACCATAGAGAAATTGGTGCTCAAAGATAAAATCAAAAAGATCAAGATGGAAAAGGGCGACAACATTCCAAAATATCTCATGAAGTTTGTCCAATGCCGAGATGAACTGGGAGTGTGGGAATAACTGTTGGTGATGATGATTTGGTGAGCTTAGCTCTCTTGGGACTTCCTAAGAGTTGGCACAGTTATGAAGACTCTATCAACGGATAGGAAAAATTGTCGGATTGGGAACGACTGTGGTCGGATCTGGGGCAGGAGGAGTTCAGGTGGAGCACCAGATATGGATCTTCATCAAAGCATGATGATGAAGAGGATTGTGCTTTGGTTGCTAAGGTGAAGAAGGGGAAGGGGAATAAATTCCATTCCAAATCCAAGTCTAAAGGCAAGAGGCTAGATATGTCCAAGGTGAAGTTTTTTCACTGTCACGAACATGGGCATCTTGCTACTAACTGTCCGCAACATAAGAAGAATAATAAGGTTTCTAGAGCTGCAGCTAGTGAGGCCCTTGACTTGAAATTTGAACTTGACTTCTCCTTGATCGCATGCATGGTGTCAAGTGCATTGGGATCGGTGTGGTATTTGGATAGTGTCACTTCCTTTCACATGACAAAAGATAAGGAACTTTTCAGTGACTTGGAGGAGAAAGATCTCCAAATGCATATAGATATGGGCAACGATGGACGATACAGTGTGACTGGAATTGGTACCATTACCTTTTATAGGGAATCAGGTAAACCATTTCAATTGAAATATGTTATGCATGTTCCAGGTCTGAAGAAAAATTTGGTCTCAGTCGCAATGTTGGAGGACAGAGGTCATGACGTTGTTTTCAGCAATGGAAAAGCTTTCCTGCGACATAAAACTACGGGTCAAGCCAAGAGGATAGGGATTCAAGTTAAGAATCTCTACAAGTTGGAGGTATATGGTTGCATTGCAATGATGGGAAAGGTGGAAAAAGTGGTGAGTTGGGATGAGGGCGAATCATGGCATAGTCGATTGGGCCATCTTCATCATGGAGCCTTGAAAGTCATGCAACAATTATCTATTGCACTTCCAATGAGAACACTTGCTCAGTTTGATCAGTGCAAGGGTTGAACCATGGGGAAGTATGTAAATTCGACCTTTCATGAGAAGGAGAACCGTGCTTCGGGGATCCTTGAGAGAGTTCACATAGACATGTGTGGACCATTCTCGGCTGCTTCAATAGAAAAACATAAGTACTATGTTACTTTTTTTTATGACTTTTTTCGTAAATGTTGGATCTTCTTCATGCAAAACAAAGATCAAACATTCTCAAATTTCTATGAGTTTAAGGCATTGGTGGAGAATATTTACTACTATTAACTGCATGCATGTCAGATCCAGTGGATACCCAGTTGAGATGTAGGTGAAAGGGATAGCTGACTATCAGTTGTGACATTATCGGTTTCACACATGCAACCACACACACATTGGATGTGCCCATGAGGATTGCGTAGTCAAGGAAAGCAGGATTCCATTCATTCAAGGATTGCTATCAGTTGGGATTGTGCAGTGGAGGCAGGCTATCTGGAGACAATAAATTGGCTAAGGAACTTGCCAATTTTTGTATGAAATTATGAGACAGTTAGCTATTGTACTGAGAGCTCTTAGATTGGAGCTTTGTATGTAATTTTTTCATGATCCATGATATAATACATAATAGAAGATAGTGAGTTTTTTAGCTATATGCTTTCCCCGGGTAAATTATCTGTGTTAAGTGTGATTGATATTTCTTCATGATATTGTGATTGGCGATTGTGTTTCAAATTCCGCAAACATTTTGTAGAAGAAATTATGTATTTAACAATAGCATATTATTGTTATATCGGGAGAATCCAGGAAATAAATATTTTTTATTAAATTTGTACAGTTTGAAAGTAATGGAACTAGCATCATAATTTCCCTAGACCCTGCATAAGGACAATGATACATGGAACCTGTGCACGCTGATTATGATATTGATCAAATCTATAAGCTGACTTTGCACGAGGAAGATTAGATAAATCCAACGCCTGATGGAAATCTTAATTAGGAAAAGGACAACTCTTGTTTCTCATATTCTGATGAAGAATTGGAAAACTGGTAGAACCAATTACATGAAGTATCTACGCTACGCTGTAATTGTGTGACTAGATCCCTTAGATGTATAACATATGAGGTACATGAATTACCAAATTATGATGGTTTAACTAATGTAAACATTTTTTTAGGAGAGCTTGAAATAATTGCACCAGAATGACATAGATTCCATGCTTTGGATCTCAGACTGTGTGCTACTCCAGCAAGATGGTAGGAGACTCATAAAGAAAACATGGGAAACTGGGATGAATGCACGTGCATGATGAGGTTACGCTTTGAATGTCCAACCATCAGAATGGAATAAGTCTACCTGGGAGAGGATGATCCGTGCAGACATTTGGCTAGATGGAATTAGGTATGGGGCATAGAACCAAGACTATAATTGGTCCATATGTTCATTCATACATTGGGAAAGGTACCTACTAATTGGTATTTGGAGACAAAGCTACGCCGAGGTACTGGTGAATGGTTTGCGTTGGCGGAGAGTTTTATTCTTACATTCAGATTTGAGAGTGGATTTGATAAGATTGGTAACAATTTGCATAACATTCAAGAAGTTTTATTTGATTAAAAAAAGCTAGTAATCGAGTGCGCTCCACCAGCATGGCATGCCCAGAATAAGGATATTATGAGTCGTAGAAATTTGACGATTGAAGAGAGTGACGAAAATCCAAGGAATATCATGATTTCGAAATCTAAGGGGCAGCGCGCAGTTGCTTGACCCTCAATCACTTCACCTGAGAATGTCAACAAATTGCACTCAATATTGGGGCACACTAGGTATTATCAGAAGTTCATTCAGGGTTATACGTTGATAACTGCGCCCATGAAAAAATTGCTAAGAAAAGATGTAACGTTCTGTTGGGATGAGGAATGTCAGACGAGTTTGGAGTTATTGAAGGAAAAGATGGTCACCAACCACTCTTCTTTGAAATACTTGGTCAATAAACCTATGTTGGGGGGGGAAAGATCTATAGGTGGTTGTTTTTATTGCAAGGATATGGTTTTGAGATGTGCAGGAAGGTATGATGCGCGCGCAGTAGTTGCACGAGGAGGTTCACTAGGTCGTAGATGCGCCAAAATCTAGTCGTTCGAACAATAAATCTAGAAAAGAAAACTTTATTACCATTTATGGTAGCATTTAGGTTGCATTTAATGAAGGTATTTTGCTAGATTTGGGATTTTTTTTTCATTTATGAAGACAAATTAATACATAAGGGACCTTTATTGACGCGCCACAAGTATAAATATGACCTATGGGGTCGGAATATTTCCCTTTTCTTTCTAAATGAATTGTCTGCCCTGAGCTCTGTGATTTCTACAAAATATTTATTTTCTATGTCTGTTTTGGATCCGAAATTCGAGAAGGAGTTGCAGCGTAGGGGTTTGGGCTACGCAATTTCGCCCAGCATGACAGCTACGTGACCCGAAGACGATCTTGTTGCACCAGGGGTTTCCGTTGCACCAATCATTGAAACACCTACACCCACGAAGTCTAATAAGGGTCAAACATATAGAACCAGGAAATACCTAAGGGAAAAGACTCCAAGGCCGCGCTCTACTGTGGCTGAGCTCCATAAAATACCAATGACGAAGCTTCCTGAGACAATTATGGAAGAAGAGGAGGATGTGGTTGAATTGGCCCCATTCTCGCAATTGTCAGCCTATGTCGCATCGCAAAAAACATCAGTGAGAGTTCCCAAGGATATTGAAAAGTTTTAGTCGAGTATCAATATGCCCTTGATTCTTGAAAACATCCCAGTGGAAGGTGCATTAGGGGAATTTTGAGGTCTAAAATGGGCATCCTAAGAAAAATGTACAACCAAAATAAACTTTATAAGAACCAATAGGATTCAAGATGATGATGTCAACCATGGAGGACGATTCACCATTTTTTAAGTAAAAGGGTAAAAAGATTAAAAAATAATAAAATAATAAAACTACTTTTTCAACTCGTATTTTCAACTTATATCCCAAATTTTTTACTCAAATTTCGAGCAGGAGCACTCGTTGGATGAAAAATTTAATTCCTCATCCAAGAAGAACCCATGTTGCATACTTTTGATGGACCCTGCTACACGAACAATGAGAAATACATGACAAAACGTGATTGCAATCACCTTTTTCATGTATTTCTCATTTTTTGTGTAGTAGGATCTATCGAAAGTATGAAACATGGGTACTCCTTGGATGACGAATTAAATTTTTCATCCAATGGGTACTCTCACTCAAAATTTGAGTAAACATTTTGGGAGATAAGTTGAAAATATGAGTTGAAAAAGTAGTTTTTTCTTTTTTCCCTCCAAAATTTGATGATGTAATCAAATCTTATTTTATTGTTTCCACTATTATTTTATAATTTCCTTAGGAGGCCCATTTTAGACCTCAAAATTCCCCTAATGACATGTTTGCAAAAGTTTCGCAGCTGCAAATGAGGTATTGGGACATCACAGATACTAATAATTGTCCTGAAATTGCGCAAGAACTCTACTGAGATCATGTCCAGTATGAAGGGAAAATCATGCACTTAGAGCCAAAGAGATGGGTGTTGGGTCTGCAAAAGGTAGGCCTTTTGAATTTATTCCAGATCCCTCACTTCGAGCACAACCTAATAAATGAAATATGTGTTCATCAATTGCTCATACTCGTGCATGAAGATGCATTGTGGTTGGGAGAGTGCATTCCCATTGATTCTATGTTTATCCATAGGATCACTGGCTTACCTACTCAAGGCGAAGATCCAATGGCCGACTTTGGAGGAAAAGCGCAAGAAAAGGTGGTTGTAGAAAGATCAAAGAAAAGTACCAATTCTCACGCAAAAGTAGAGGATTTGTCATAAATGAGATAAATGATCCTCCTATTCAGTTTGGAATGCTCATATTGGCCTGCAAGATGATGCACAAATTTCGACCTAAGGAGGTGCCTCCACAGGTAATTTCTCTCACAGGTCGATGCGAAAAAGGTGTAATATATAATTGGTCCCACTACTTGTGCAAGGAGTTTTTGGAGAATGTGCATGAAGCACAGGAAGAGGGCAAGAATTTTTATTATGCTTTGCTGCTATTATTGATTGCCTTAATTGGGTGGAAGACCCCCAAGGAAAAATAGTTTCCTAAGATAGAACCACAAATGTGTGAGGTTGCAGAATACGCTACACTCTGAAATTCGTCAGACCCCCCGCGCATCATGGAGAATAAGGTTTTCTGGTTATTGTTCGACACCTCTATTTATCAGGTAGTACAGTCTAAGCCAAGGCTATCTGTGACATTGTATGACCAATAAAAGATGATATCATAATTTAAGGCAAATTTCCATAATATGCACATTCATGTTAAGGGTGTAGTCGAGGGAGTTTGGTATGAATTACCATATCTAGTCACAAAAGATGATCTAATATGCGTCACTCGACACCAACATGGTTGGATCCCGAAGAATAAACATTTATTCCCATAAATCTAACCAAGCCACGCACTGGTACCTAACCAAATAGGACAACTGAGAAGACGACAGAGAAAGAAGCCCCGCTAACAACAAATGGCAAAGAAATTGATTTGGAGAAAGACACTAAACCTAATAAAAATAGTAGTGTGTCGAAGGAGACTGAAGAGAAAGTAGGAGCGCAGACGTGCAAAGGCACAAAGCATGGTTCTCAGGTCACTGGAGGATCACGAAAGAAAAGAAAAGGGTCTAAAGACATTAGAGAGGAGGTCATGACGTTGAACAAAGATGATTTAAATGAGATTGCAAACAAGGTCATGTCTATTATATAGGACAGATGGACAGATATGGAAGTGCAGTACAAGACTGTGCTTGAGGTCGTGCTAGCTAGCATCCAGGAATAAAAAGTACAAGTGAACCTAATTCAATAAAGCATTACTCAAGCGATCTAGATGCAGACATGCGCACATGTCACCAGCGCACAACCGCTCGAAATAGCCTTACCAACAACCGAGGATTTTCTTCTTGTTCAAATACCTATGATGACCATCCATGTAGACCCTAGCCGACACACATAGTTCTGAGGTTGTGGTGATATTAACATAAATTTGTTTGTTTTACCTACAGTTAGGTTACATCTAATACACAATATTATCGTGGATGAGCTTCATCTCCATGAGGCCCATGCTCACTCAACTACCATAGAATCAAAGCAGCATGCCACAGAAGCACAACAGAAACAACAAGTAGTGGAGGAAGCCTATCGCGAAGATGAAGCTCAACACGCTGCGCTCGAAGAAAAGATCAACCAAGTTTGCAATGAAGTACCAGCAGTCTTGGCTACAACTGCCCTAGAAGAAAAAATATAAGGAATGGATTTTGCATTGAAATCCTCGCGTGCTGAAGTTCAGACTATCCGAGCTGATTTTGAGCATAAAATTTCTGATTTACAAATGAAGTTGCAGCCAAAAAATCCACCTGAAGTGAGAGAAAAGAGGGTTGTCGAAGTGAAGCAGGCCACTGATAATATTTTTCCCGCAGTCATGCAGTGTGATAAGATTTTGGATGAGGCCATGGGTGTCTGGACTTCGGTTCAGAATGACCCTATGGTACAATAGCTGCAAAATGATTTGCGCATAAAGGAGCAGCAATTTGCTGAGATCAGGATGATGATGCCTACTCTTGTTCTTACACAGTACCTCGCTCGCCTGTAGGAGGGCCGACTAATTCAAAAAGAGATCTAGGACCTGTGTCACAAAGAACAACTACTAAAGACAAGAATGCAGTCATGGGTCGAGGAGGCTCTACAACTCTCGTAGACATTGGATAACATGTTGAAGGCCGTTCAAAAAACATAGAGAAGTATCAATCTAGCCACTTAAGGGCCCACCACTGAGAAATTGGTTCTTCAAGCAGGTGTTGCTATGAAGAGTCTGGAAATGGTGCTCCCTCTCAAATATTTTGTCACTGTGCTCCAAGCCAAGATGAAGGAGCAGACACCACATTGACTCAAGATGAGTCACATGTTTGTGTTGGGGTCATGTTGGAGTGGGGTCCCCTGGGGTACACTTTTGGATATCTTTTTCTATATTTTTTTATATGCGCACTGCGTGGATAGGTCAAAGGGATTTATGGCAGGTCAAAGTCCCTATTTTATGTAAAATGGTTTTAAGGGTAAACTGTGGGCCTCAAACCATGGTTTGAGACCATAGTATCTGCATGCTAGATTTGATATAAATAGATAGATCGAGTCTAAGGAAGTAGTCAATTATTATTCATGTTTTGGATCTAAGTGTTTATGCGTATGTAATACATTTTGTCAGGGTTTCAGTCTGGGTTGGGTAGAAAGGCTCCTATTGGCTGTGTGCGCAGAGACCTATTCCTGGCTATGTGCGGACTCCGTTGGCTATGAGCGCGAAAGGGTAAAGTGTAAGAGAAGGTGTGATGTACTGAAGTACTTTGAATCTAAAATAAAGATTGTTTTGGTGAAGAAACTGTGTTATGCATTATCTATTTATTGGTTCTGTTTTGAGATCACTTTACTTCTTTTATGTTTAAGTATATGCACAAGTACATCTATTATTTATGCATGAATCTATATTGTTGGTTGAATAAATGGATAAATCTGCTTAGGTTACAGTGCATCATATAGATCTAGAGATGGTTTTGTTATGATATATCTAAAAAAAAGTGATTTTTGATTCTGTTTTTGAGATCTGATAAGTATTATTCTATATTTGAGCACAACTGTTACGATCTCTATAAGTTCTGCATCCAATTTGTTTAGGGCCACAACATTATTTTCTTCCTCAGGGTGCAGAAACCTAGTTCCAGCACCCCCCCATACTACTTCGGGTGTGGCTTTGATCTGCGCAAGCATGTCATTGCTGAAAGTACCAGTATTTGGAGGGTTTGTTGGTTGCATGATAAACTCTAAACCTAGGTCAGGACCCCTCAAGCCTACAGTGACAAACACCCTCCAAATATTTTCCTACACTTGAATTTTAGAGCCTACTGTGGATCTTGTGATCTGGTGTTTGATAGTCGCTTCATGGTTAGTTGATTTTTTTCTAATTATTCAAGTCTTATTCACATATTCTAAGTGCCAAAGTCACTTCCTCATACATTCTCAGTCCTCGAAGAATTCACAAGTGCACTTCTTTCAATGCAAAGCTTACATAGGAACTACGCAACCCCTGAAGGTAAGGCTTGTGCATTCAGTATTGATAGTGCCTACACTAATGTTAAAGTTATGTTGACAGTTATTTTTCCTTCCCATTTACATTCTCCCTCACTTTGGTTACAATTTTACTTCTATTTTGGTGAGTTTTCTCAACCATTTCTTCGGCGAACATTTTTTTTCATAATTGTCTCTTTCACATTCATGACCATCATTTTAGCTCGCTTTCACTTTAAAAAGTGTCATTTTCATATTATCTTTTCTCTGGCATGTGTTTTTTTCACTTTCTTTAGCCTTTAAAAGTGTTGTTTGCACTTTTATCTCACTTTCGCAAGTGTCACCTTGTGGTTAGTGAAGTGTCACATAGAGTCAAAGGGAGTCATCTGTATATTCTTGAAGGGTAGGCCTGATGCATTCTCATACACTAATGTGTTATACCCATACTACATACATGCATTAGACACATTCCCCAAGTCTTGATAATTATTTCACTAGTGTTGTCACTTGTGTCACAATGTGTATCTTAAGTGTCGCAATTGGAGTTAATTAATGTACTATTTTCGTTTCAATAGGAACATATTTATTGTGGGTGGTAAAAGCTTCCACACTAGAAAATTTGGCCCAATTTCCGACGGCCACTTCATCGCTATTCCGACACCTAGTCGTCACAAGAGTGACAGTTCAAGGCCGGACAAAACATGGTTTGCCAGCACGTCGCAATTCTGACGCTTTTCCAAAGTGTCGCAATACCGACACTTTTTCCGATGTTTCCAAACGCTGTGCCGGAGTGTCGCAATATCAACACATTGCAAAAGCATCGCAAGACCGACACCAGGAAGAAGTGTCGCAATACCGACGAAAAATTGAACGTCGCAAGACTGATGCGCATAAGGCATAGCAAGACCGACACGCTGCCGGAGTTTCATTATATCAACACATTGCAACACTCGGAAGAGCGACAGTTCGAGGCTGGACAAAACCTGGTTCGCCAGTACGTCGCAATTTCGACGCTTTTCCAAAGTGTCGCAATACCGACACATTTTCCGACGTTTCCAAACGTTGTGCCAGAGTGTTGTAATATCGACGCATTTCCAAAGCGTCACAAGACCGACGCCAGGAAGAAGTGTCGCAATACAGATGAACAATTGAACATCACAAGACCGACGCACATATGGCATCGCAAGACCGATGCTTATAAAGCGTCGGTATACCGACGGCGGGTTAAATTTAAAAAATAAAATAAAAAATTTACCAAGCTGGTGATGTCTATGAATATGGAATCTTTTTTATCTCAAAGAAAGGTTCATGTTTGTCATCAACATCAATTTTTATTGCTTTAGTTTCTTTCCGAGAAAATTTAAGTGACAATTTGGTTTCTTTGCAAATAGTATATATTCAAATATCGGACAAAAATATTCACTATTTTTTGAAGTCTCAAACATTGCACTTATTCTTCCAATTTTTAATTTCGAGGAGATGATTATTTCCTTCTTACTAGTAAACAAGAGAAGGAATAAGGTTAAAATCATTCACTAGATGATATCCACTAGAAAGATGGCTTCGAGAAGGAAGAATTATAAATCTTTATTGATAATGCACTCTAGCAATTTTAGATCTTGAAAAGTTGATTTGTAAGAAGGTTTGGAGAGATAAACAAGTTTCAATTATAAGCTCACCGAGCTGCATAGTGTTAGAGAGCCGGAGAGGCCAAATAGGAGAATAGAAGGCCATTAACTTTGAAGATCTGGCCGAGGACTAGAAGACTGTAAGAAATTTCTTTTGTATGAAGAACTTGTTTAGTCTTAGGTGTGCATTCTTGTTGGTCTTATGTGTGCATTGCTTAATTCATGAATGGTTGGATTCCTGTGTTGAGGAATTGATGTATATATAGTATGTGTAAGAATTTTTGGACCTCTGTAGCTAACTGTGTAAATGAATTTCTGATATATGGGAGGTTATGGCATTTCTATACACTTCTGGTAGGAAAAGGGCACCTGTGGTTGATTATTGACAATCTGGCCTGTGTGACCAAATTCATTATAGATAGATGACATCTCTCGTGTAGAGGAAGAAACTATATGATTTGGTAAAGAGTCTGCCAGTATATTTTGTGATGGGAGCATGGCAGGACTAGGGTGATTACCTGTGCTGAGAGCCACTGTCAACATATTGATTTAATTCGAGATACATCTGTATGGGAGATGTGCATAATGAGTTTCTGTGCATAGGTTTAATAAAAGCCTATTGGAACCTTGAACTGTATTAGAATAACAATGGCATACAATACAAGATTTGGTGCTGCGAATATGAGTAGAGGAATGGTTTAACTATAGAGCGGCGTATTGGACAAGTCACAGTGGAACTGTGAGCCACTGGAAAGTGTGACAGAGCAACATCATAGTAAAGCTATGGCATTATAATTGCGAGGGGGAACCGTGTTAAGTGATGTGTTGAAGCGCTGGCAGAATCTTGAGTAAGTAAAGTGGAACGGAACCAAGAGGTGAACAGTAAAACCGGCGTGCAAGGACAGGCGATTTTCACATCGTTGAAAAGTGGTAAGCTGTATTCAAGAAAAAAACATGATATATCCCTGTGCTTGACATGTAAGCCAAGGGAAGTTTCAGAAAACCGCGAATTTCGCGTAAATTTTGAGCGTTAACACTCAGACCACAAAAAAATGCGATATGAACTTACGCCCGTTCGATCATCGGAGTTGAAGCGATAAGATTTCAACCGTCGGATGCACATGGTATGTTAACCGAACTGTGGGCCCAAGGTTTTGTTGGCGGTGTTAGACTCAAGTCAATTCGGGTCATATATGCATGAATGTTATATATGGTAATATTTGAATACAGTGTGAAGGTTTCGTATAACATTGTTGAATTACATATAAGTGCATGAGTTTCGAATGATAACTGGGCTTGAGGACTATATGAAAAAATGTCGTGCTTTATAAAATTCCAACCTTGGGTGGAGTAATACATATGTGTTATGTATTTACTGATGGTCGGAGGTCTTAACGGTAATTAACCATTTATATAAGAAGTGAGCGCATATATATGTGATAGTCAGCGCTGGGACTTTAGTAAAGTCCAAATAAAGTTATATGTCGTGACTCTATAAGCTAAAGGGTTTGAGTTATCCAATTTTGATAAAGTGGGTTTATTGCATGATTCCCACCTATAAAAATAAAGCGTCGCGATTTTAATAAAGGGGTACATATACTAATGGTCTTGTTATTCAGGCAATTTGGGTTAATATATATAGTCGGGGTTTAGAGATAAAAACCCAATTGGTGTTAACCAATTTGGTTCTATAAGGCATCTTGAGAAGGGACTTTAATGTGAAATTTTTATTTCATTAATCAAATTTGATCAATTTGATGAATTAAATTCAAAGAAAATAAATTAGAACATCGTGAGCTTGCCAGATTGTGGATATGGTTGGGAAATGGACTTGGAGGGCATTTTGTACACAGCATTGAGAATGAAAGATGTGAGAACAGGGATTGTGGGTTTTTACCCTGCACCAAAGTCTCCAAGTTGGGTTTGTGAAAGTCCTAATATTGTTGAGGAAACCCAAGAATAATCTTCAAAGGCATTTATATTTCTTGAAAAAATGTACTACTCTAAAAACAACTACTTTACTTGAAAATTTTGAAGTTATGAAAGATTATTTATTTTATTTTTTTATTCAGAGACTCAAATTTAATTTAAAAAATATTCTTCTTTTGTTTATTCCAAATAATCCAAAGAAGGATATATTAAAGATATAAAAAATCCATTGGACCTAACAGGCCCAATAGTAAATAAAAAACCAATTATTCCACATAATATAATGGCCGCTCAAAATTCAAATGATCTAGTTGTTGCATGATATGCACCCCTAAGATTTATTGCAAATCCACATGAAATTCCCCAAGGATACCTTAAAAAATTTCCAAGATACAATGGATAAGATAAAAAAAAAAACAATAGAAGGGCTTTCATATGGTTACATGAAAACCTTATATTTATGGAGCAATCCAAGTGTAGTTCAATAGCCAGCTCATAACAATTTTATCTATCCATCACATACACAAGATAGCTAAAATGAAACTTCCAACAACTCTTTGTTTTGCATAGATAATTGAACCTTTTGGGGAAACCTTGTTATTGGTGCCCCGTCTTGTGCATATACTGCTCGAATTGATGCACAAGATTTGTTAAGCTCCAATTCTAATGGTTGAAGATGTACATTTGGGTCTCATACCACTTTTAAATTCTACCATAGTGCATACATGAGGCAATGTTAAGATATTATTACATCTCATTTGTTGGGGTTAATTAGTATATAAGACTTTTATAAATGAATATCAGTTGGTCCCTTACTTGAATAAACCTGAACAAAACAAGAACTCTATCCAGTGTATTCTCTAACTCCTCCTCTGAAGTACCTTTGTTACCAGATCGAAGTTTCTCATCAAGAAATTTGGCAATAAGTTTTGTTGGTCGGTTCTGAAGACAAAGGCCATAATTCAGATAAATGCAAAAACAATATATCTATGACTAATCAGTTGAAAGTGTAAAATTTCTATATTAATCCCTAAACTCACATCATTATTCCATTTCATGCATTCACCCCCCTGAATAATCATAAGTAAAACCTCATTTTTACTTAAAGGCATTATAATTTCCATTTGACTAATTTCCATCATCACATAAGAACATTAAACCCCCAAAATTACATTATATCATAAGTTAAAGTGATAAGATTAATGTAAATTGTCTTTTAAACTTCACTTTAGTTGTTATGTTTATGTATTTTGAGTATACCTTGTCCTATTTTCATATTAAATTTAACTTATATATTAAATCCCTATAGAAGTAACCTTTTCCTATTATATATAACTCCTTTTATATAATAGCCCCAAAAACCCATTTATTATAACTTTAGCCAAAGTTATTTAATCCCCACATGTTTAAATAAAACACCCACATTACAACCCCTTTGGCTAAAATATATCTTTATATTAAATCCCGCCCCTATGGTAAGTAAATCGTTTTAATTTAATTACTATATAATAAAATTATATAAAAAAAAATCATTAAACATATTTAAATATGTTTTTAAAACAAAAATATAATCCCCGAAGTTTAATTTAAACTAAACTTCAAATAAAATCATCCTTTCATTTCCCCGACTCTCTTAACCCAAGGTTAAACCTTAAGATTTTTTACTTTCCCGATATATATTCATCACCACAGTTATAACCTTGGGTGAAATACTTTATACCCCTCCCGATCACTTTACTCCATTGTATAAAATTCGTTTATACATTAAACTTCATAAATCCCTCAGCACCATCAGAATCCATTCTAACCGTCTGATCATCCTTCTCCTTTTAATCCGACGGTCATAAGTAAACTCGATAAGCCCTTTTCCCCGTCCCCACCATTTCCTATCAGATCGAACTTCATCCGTTGATCTCCCCTTGTTAAATCGATGGTACAGATCAAAGCCCTGGTTCTGCTATATTTACCCCACAACTTCACATCAAATCTTGATCGTTTGCTCCGCTCTGACAGATCGGACGATGCACATTCATTTTCGCATTTCTAAAGTAATCGAATGAAGTTGCCCAAAAGTTTTGCAAAAAAAGTAGTTTTGTGAAACTGCCCCATGCTACGTGTCCTCCTTTCATTTTATCGCATTCCAAAAGGGAAAAACCAGTTACCACTCAAAAGTGATGTGAAAACCATTTATGGTATCTCCTTTAAACACACAAACCGCTCCTGCCCCAATTGCAATAAATGACATTAAAAGGTGATATAAATTAAGGTTTTATGACTTAGTTTTTCATTTTTTCGTTTGTATTTCGCCCAGTTTCCATATTAAACACTGTAATCCCTTTGTGAAGCCTCCTGACACCCTTTTCGAGCCTTCTTCAAATAAACTGACATATAAATAGCCTTTCCCTCTGAAATTCACTCCCAGAGAAGTTCCACGGCCTCTGCCCATCAAATTCAACCAAATTGAAGATTGTTGCAAGTTCAGAAACTTCATCGACTGCAATTATACCGTTTACAGGTATTTTCCATCAAAATCAATCCATAAAATCTTCAATTTCAAAGAAAATTAAGCTAATTAGACTATCATTTCCTAAAATGAGTTGAAGTAGCCATTTGGGAAGTTTTATAAACCTTCAAAATACAGGGGAAACCCTGTCAAAATTTCTCCAGAATCCACATTTTCCATTTTAGCAGGTTTTTATCCATTC
This sequence comes from Pinus albicaulis, assembly GCA_034641835.2. Lineage (NCBI taxonomy): Eukaryota > Viridiplantae > Streptophyta > Pinopsida > Pinales > Pinaceae > Pinus > Pinus albicaulis. The sequence goes on along the minus strand of CM076579.1, from coordinate 299,484,083 downwards.
TAAGAGCATTTTCACTGCTAACTTTGATCTAGAAGACCTTCTGCATACAATAAACCTATTTGTCTTCTTAAAACCCTACCCAAAGTCTCAAATTACCAGAAAAAATCTTCAATTGGCCCAAGTATCTAAAAAAAAGAACGTAGCAAACTGTTTAATCTTGCTCTGTTCATTTAAAATGACCAAAAACAAGTAACTCCCAAAACTGGAGGTCCTAAATCCCAAAATCCTGCCTCCAGCAAGCTTCAAAATCCCAAACCTCCCAGAATTGATAAACCTACCCCTGTTTTAACTATTGATTCTACTGAAATAGTTAGACCTCTGCAACCTCTTGTTACCACTGAAGAAAGCAATCCTTTGATTGACTTAGATTACAGAATTGCATATGCCATTCTTGAATTTGATCTTCTAGAAGTGCATAACTGGTGTCGAGAGAAATTTGAAAAGAAAGAAGCCAATGATATACATGTATGGGAGTCTAATTTTCCCAAGTATGTGGTTCCCATCACCCATCCTACTAAGGATTTCATAAGGTTATGTAAAATGCATTATATTCCTGATCAAAGGTGCATGGCTAACAAAGATAGTGAAGTCTTATTTTTTATAACTGCTGAATCAATCAATGACATGCTCCAGTTAAGCCATAATCCATAATTAGTGTCATTGTCAATTAAAGACTTAACCCAGATGTATTTAGACCTATATTTCCCTAGAAAGTTCCAAATTCTCCAGAATTTCATGCCCAATCATGTCGATCTTCCTAAGGTGAACCCTCCTTATGATACCTTAGATTTTCCAGAAGGCTCCAGACAGGTCATTTCTATGTTGTCATTTATTTTGGGTTATGTTAATGATGAATTCATAGATGCCTCCATCTTATGTTTCCTTTCCACTTTGTCTCCTGGACAACAACCAGACTTGATTTTTGACTTTGCCAAATTTATTGCTGACAATATTCATTATCAGCTGATAAAATTGCCTGATGAAGGAGCGTTCATATATACTTCATATCTGTTACATCTCTTCGTATTATTTCAAACAGATAAATTTCCCTTTGCAATACAGAAAATGGATATAGAAGGCAAACCACTATCAGTAATATTTTGGACCTCTCTTCTAAGAAAGAATAGCAATGAGTACAATTATAGTGATTTCAATGACCTATTTATCAGACCTGCTATCAATTTGTTGGATAAAGCAGAACCACCAAGAATAAATGAAGATATCAAAAGGATTTTACAATTGTCTGAAAACTGTAAAGTGGGTGATTGGTATTTATACAAAAATCATACATAGATCAGAATATATGGTGCACTCTTGGCTCCATATAAATTACCTAGATTTGTGACTACAAGTATTTTTGCTCTAGAGTATATAAGGCAGATTTTGAATGCTGATGCAATAAATTTCATAGCATCTAAAAAGAAGGCACAATTTAAGTTAAGAAGTCAAATTGGCTCTTTCATTGTAAACAACAGAGATGTCTTAAAGGAAGTATTAGACAAGCTATCAGCATTCAAGTTTCAGGAAAAAAAAATTTGGAACTATGACTGTCAAGGTATTATAAGCAATCTCAGAATTAAAAGAAAATTGCCTGCATTTCTCCATGAATCTAAGCCACTTATTGAAAAATTTTCCAATCAGTTGGAATGGGTGACCAATACCTTAATTGATGATGATCAGGATAAGAAGATAGACAAATTGAATAATGTACAGGTGGTTACAGTGAATCAACTAGTAGAAGTATCAAACAAAATACCAAGGAAAGAAGAAGGATACTTGGCTGAAACAATCATTGAAAACAAATTCAAAATAGTATACAACAAAAAGGCCAAAATGACTACTTTAGAAATAGAAGAAATAATAGGTGTGGATGACACTAATCAGCAGCAGAAAAATGATGAAGCCACCATCATTGTGAATGAGACACTCAGAGAGATTCAAAGTAAACAGGTACAAGCACAGGGTAAATGCAAGGAGATGGTTGAAATGGAAATGGATACAGAAGCCCCCTCTTCTTCTTCTAAAAAACTTAAAGAAAATGATTCTAATATTCAGAAGAGGTTCAAGCTAATCAGAGAGGAAAATGAAGAAATCAAAGATGAATTTTTATTCTAAACTTCTCAAGGAAAAACCAGGAGATAAGGATAGATTAGTAACTGCATTTGATTACTCAACCAACCAAATGATCATGTCTTTTCTCCAAATAGTGGTAGCACATCTAAAATCAGCTTCAGACTACAAAAAGACAGAGTTTGCAGTAAATGTTGATACTATCCATGAGCTGGATCAAATAGAATTTCACGGAAGTGCATCATAAATGTTATATTCAAAAGTAGTAAGCAAAACAATGAGTGTCACTATGCTCCAAAAGACTGTATCCAACTTGCACACTCAAATGAATTTGGATAAAGCATCTTTACATGCCAAGGATTTGAGAATAAAATCCTTAGAAGATTTGGTCATTGAGTCTGGAGCAGATCCTTCTAATACTGAAGCTGCCAAGAAGTTAATAAGACAGAAAAATGATGATATTACAGCCTTAAGAAAGCAACTCAAATTACCACAGAGTGAGCACCCTCAAACAAAAGAAATACTTCAGGAAAAGATAGAGAAAGAGGAAAATATGCAACTTGTTTTGAAAATGACAGCCTAGATAAAAAATATGGAAACTCAGATAGAAGCTCTTATGCAATAAATTGAAAATTTGAAGAAAACTTAGTAGGTTTCTGTTCCTATAGTTATTCCAATTTTAAGCACAACAATCCCTCAACATTGGCAGAACATTTGGCACCACAAGGAGTATTGGCAACTGCAGTGTCAATTACTTCTAAAGATATCTCTGCCACTTCTTCATCACAGATAAACACAGTGGCCGGGGAAACAGCTGCAATAATCAAAGCTATGGAAGACATGTCCATAAAAGATCAAGAGATAATCAGTTTAAAAGGCACCATCAAAGATCTAGAAACATCCAAAAGAGATGCCTTAATCACTTCCAAAGGACATGAACAGAGGGTTGACAGATTACAAGAACAGGTGAAAATTCTTCAACAGTAGGTAAATCTTACTGAACAAGTTGCCTACATAAAAAATAATTTGTGGTCAACAATCACTGAAGGCATTCACTTACGATGGCCTTCTATTCAAATAATATATGAACAAAAAGATCTGCTACAAGCTGCCTTAGAAAAAATTGATAAAACAAAGAAGGAACTTAGAAACAAACCCCCACAAGCAATTCAACTCATATCATTCTTGAACAGTAAAAACAGGGAAGAACTAGCAGAATGAAAATTCCAGACAGGACAGAGGCTATCCTTGAAATCAAAAAGGTCCTAACAAAGAGAAACATCATGAATAATCTGAAGAGAAGTGTGATAATATGAACATATCAATCAGTAAATTCAAGACCAAATATGACTTGTTGCTAGAATCAGGATTACCAAATATACATGCACTGAATGAAAAATTAATGCCACAAAAGGACTATGACCAGAAGATTAGAGCTCATGCTAAGGAGCAAGCTAAAAATCCTTTGCCACAAGGATCTCCAAGTGGCAAAGTACTACTGCAATATTTTGAGAATTTGATCTTTTTGGAGAATGAAATTAAGCACATGTTTATAGTAAAGCCAGACTTTTCTAAGTACATAGAAGCTGATGAAAGCTATAGAAAATTAAAGAGTTTAAAGATCCCCACAGCTCAACAATGGCAATAATTCACAGATCTAATGTGAATTTGACAGGTAAAAGAGCAAGAAAATCACATGAAGAAATCATATTTTACTGTTATTTTATGGTGAAAAAATAAGTGTCAAAGTGTATCAGTAAAATCAATTGTTACTGCTCGTTATTTTTCAATTACAACAGTGAATTAGTGAAAAACAAAGATAAAGAGTATCAGGATTGAAAGTGAAAAGAAGAAATGTTCTACAAGTCATCTTCCACGAGGTGATGCATCCAATGCCAGCAATGCTACCAGCACATCATGAAATCAGTTCGATTAAGATAATCAGTTCTATATTTCCTTGTAAAAGAGAACAGCTTGCAAACTGTTTTGCTAATGTCCCTCTTCTTATGTTATATTTCCTATTTTTCCTTGAAACATTATCTCAAACTTTGAGATATTTTGTAAACAATTTATGTGTTATCAGTTTTTTATGAGGAAAGGGTTATCAATTTTTTATGTAGGGTTTATCAGTTTGACAAAAAGGGTTGATGAGTTCAGGATTCAGAAATGACAAAATAACCAAATGGGATGAAATGCATGCTTAATTTACAACAGAATAACGCAACAGAACTCTACCAGAAATCAACTTAGTTTCCAACAGAACATTGATAAATCATAAGACTGAAGTAATACATTGTACAACCTGAACGCTCCATTCCCCTCCAGATTTCTATATGTAGTACATAACATTCAATCTTGGTTAAAAATATTTAAAAAAAAAATCCGCCAAATGTGCTAGTTTTAAGTAAATAGGTGACTTAGCTAATTCGAAAGTTTTGTCCAAGTATCAGTAAATAGGAGATAATCTGAGATTTTAATAGATGTTCACCACATAAAATATGTCAAAATCCTATAGCTATATCCCTAGCCTGAGACTGCAATGAAGAGGTCCAAAGTATGGCGGCTTCAATAGAACCAAGCCTCAATATAGGGTTGCAGTAGGTCCGAGGGTTTAACTGATTCAAGTCTTAATAAAAGGCTACAACACAGAACCGAGCTCTTATGGTATATCTCGGTCCTCCAATAATGACAAACATTAAATTCTCTTGAGCATGGTAATAGAACTAAATTTGTTTACAACAGTCCACAAGATATCCATTCATTTCTAGAAATTCTGCAAGAAGAAAATGAAAGTCATGTGTAACAAAGTATTATGAAAAGACTTCAAGAAACCAGAACTTAGCCTGAATATCCTAAAACTAAAGTTGGAAACATCGTCTCTCCAAGGTTGTTAATGTTGCAATCCTCTATTCAACATTGATACAAATGTCAAAAACAAGTTAAAATATGAACCAAATAATAGCATTCAAAGGAAAGACTAGGATGTCACCATTTCTACCTAATATCCTTGAAAAGAAGGAGAGCTAAATTACATGATTTTGTGTTTGCAAGGTGGACTTCAAGACCATGTTCATCCCAGAATGAGCTCAAAATGTACTTTTGTTTTTGGATTCGTGAAATAGAAGGGCAATGTTGTCAAAAAATAGTGAAATGGAGATCCCATAGAGGGCCTCCACCTTTACCACCCATGGATTTTGAAATGAGAAATTCTCATCCATAAATATGAAGTCCAAATAATGTGAGGCAGTCGACACCCTTGGTTGACTACTATTTTAATGTATATAATAGACCCCAGAGATGATCATTTGAATCTCATATAGGGTCATAATTATAGAGATCGCCAAGCATAGGAGAGGTATACCTTCAGCCTCTCAAATAGTAGGTTTCTTCCAACTATCTGAAAGGCTTAATAGGTGTCAATGGATCAACAATATACTTACTTTTGCTTCCTCAATAGCATTTGGGAGGTTTGAAAAATAGTCAAAAGTGCAATGATTCCATTTGCAATGACTAAACCTTAACCTTGCAATTTCTTCCTCTCTGCCCATAAGGAGATGAATTTGTCTGCTCTTCTGGCAAAGATTTTTAACATGGTGTATCCCAGCATGATAGTCTCACAATTAATTGATTCAGAGTTCAGGATGTATGCAGGAGGCGGAGGACTTGAGTGAACTACCATACTAAGGAGGAGAGCATGAGTATTGAAACTGGGTATCGCTTCTCCAGTGAACACTTGATTACTTACTATAATGGGTTTTACATATTAAAATTGTATTCATACTAAGAGAAGCCAAAATAATATAGATTAAATTTTCTAGATCCAAACACCCAATTTCCATAAAATCAAGAGAAATTTGGGTTAAAATAGTTTAGCAAATTGATTATTCAAAAACTAATGTCAGGGACAAGAACTGTAAGCTACTTCAACCTTAACAAGCACTTTTGAATTGGATGTTCATGGCATGTTGTCCCCCCCATCTTAGTTAGATTGGAATTACACCTTGCAATTTGATAAGAGTTTGTATTGCCTGAGGAACAAAATGCAAATTTAATTGCAACAAAAAAAAAGGCAATCCTCTTGCAAAGTAAATAAAGGTGGTAGTTCTATATGGCTCGACTTCACTTGAACAAACATGTCTGCCATTACATTTTTAGTCTGCTCTGCCAGACAGAGTGATGCGGGGCATTAGGCTCTAGAAATACTTTGTATTTTATTAAGTCTAGAGGGATCTCATGCCTTTGAATTCTCATGTAGTTGTTAATGTTTTGAGTAAAATAAGTGAGGAGTTGTAAATGTTCTCTAGCCCACTAGAGGACATGAGGGAAGCTGATTGAGTTAGTTAGGTGAATATTCTGTTTCAGTTTTTCGAGGGTTTGAATCCAAATTTAGGAAGTCCAAGAGTCTTTGTCAAGCTGTAAGGGACCTTAATCGATTCAGGTCACCATTCTGTACAAATGTAAGTATGAATGATAGCATAGGAGATCAGCCCTGTTCAGAGGTAGAGTGTAGTAGAGTTCAGGAGCGGTTCAGAGGAGGCAGAGTAGGTTGTAGAAGGAAATTGTAATTGTAGATCTGGACAAAGACCAGAAGTTTTGTAAGTAAAGTCATGTATATAATTGAAATGATTGTTCCAGTATTAATTGATTTAATTCTGTGTGGTAAGCTTGAGCTTTGATGAGAGCTGTATGAGTAATGTGTGACAAACTCTGTCTTAAGGGTTAATGCCTATGTTTTGATTCATAAGAAATTCGAATATGCTGAGGATTTATGTTGTAATGATTTGATTCTGGAATGAACAAGAAACTTAGATCAATGCTATTGAATTGAATTCCATGGACCTTTTAGGTCGAGGAGTAGAATTGCTTGACCAAATGAGTCTTGAATAAGGCGTTTTGAGAGAACTTACAATTTCTTTTATGTAATTATGGAACCGTGAAGTTCTGGGGGCTTAACTCGACGTTTGGTTATACTGTGTAAGCAGTGAAATGAGGCTGGGTTGAGATCACAATAATGTGTGACTGTATGGACATGGAATCGAATGGAATTCGATGATGCTGGGAGCAGTTAAGTGAACCCATGGGTGAGAAGTTAAAATCAAAAGAAACTTCTTGGCGCAGTTGAAAGAATCGCTTTAATCTATGGTTGTTGTGTCAGATAGAATGCATAACAATAATGGACGCAAAGGGTTGTTAAACCTTTGTGGGGGTTGTATTAAGGATGCGAAGTCAAAGGAGTTAAGGTGGAACCACAAATGATTAAGGGAATGGAACCATGACCTGTAACAGTGAAAGCAGGCTTCCAAAACCGTATGTGGTTTTCGAAAAACTCAAAAGTGGTAAACGGAATTTGGAAAAAAAGTGCGATATTGGTCACTGGCTGACACGTGGCTTGGGCAGTTTTTGAAAACCGTGAATTTCACAATTTTCTGGGCATTAAGGTCCTGTTCGAAAAGTTTTGCGATTACCGTTGGATTTGCCGATCAAATGATCAGATGGTGGTCACATCCTGGAGATGCACGGAAGATAACGTAAGGGTAAGTTGTGTTTATGTGGGCCAAAGGTTAATATGCGAGAGTGCAAGAATTGCGATGTCCGTCGGATCTCTTGATCCATGGATCGGACGATGTTCGCATCATGATGATGCGTGAAGGTTAATGGGGACGTTGCTGTGGGCCCCGAAGATGTTTATATATGTATCACTTGGAGTTAACTCCAAAGGCGTGGTTTGTTATAAGGTATTTACCTTTGGTGGGAGGATGTAATATGTGTTCATATATTATAGTTGGCATGCAATACCCCAAGGGGTACACAATAGATGTGGATATATATTATTTCGATGATAACCCGAACCTCGTATGAATGAATTCGTATGCTGAGGTATATTATAGTTATGTGTGAAGGGTAAGCCATAGGCTTATTTCTGATTGAGTTAGCATCTAAAATATCTAGGACATGTGGCACTCCATGATAAAGACACATGGTGTGTGGATTTGAGTTTTTCAGGTGGTCAAGTGGGCCAAAAATAGGTGAAATGTGGCACCACTCAGAGATTGACATGTGCCAATTGGTACAAGTGGTAGACAATTGGCATGCTCAAACAACAAGGTGATGCAAGAATGACATGAGGGAGAAAATATCAGAAAAGCCCCAAATCTGGAGAACTAAAGCTTATCACCAACCTGAGATTGACAACTTTACATGATGTCACCTATGAAATCGTAAATGGAGAAATCATAGTAACAATAAAGTAACCTATGTAACAACAAATTCGGATTCATCCTGGGAGTGGTGAATGAAGAAATCATAGTGAACAACAGGAAACATGCAGAGTTGCTTACAATCAAATAGATGAAAAAACACATACAAAAAACCTAGATAATAATCATGAACAAACTTAATATTGAATTATGAACTGTAAAGGAAATTACAACATGTGACATTACGAACCTGGTCAAGCGCACAAGAAAAAATATCCTGGATATGACCTTGGTTGACAAGTTGTATTTCTCATGATGCAAGAGGATTTGTACCTGCACTGCCAAGTCAATCAAAATCCATCATTATCTATACAATAAATACAAGTAATTGATGTAGTATTTTTTACTCTAAGATGCATTCTTATGATAATGTTAGAACATATGTTGAAAATTTCAAAACATACCTGAATAATCTCCTCTTCGTTTCAAGAATAATTTATTGGAGTCACATGAACTTGGAACAAGCCTCCCATGATCTGAAAGAGTAGAAACTAAGTCAAAAATGACTTTTTTGTTGCAACGTTGGATCGAGGGAGGTTTTCTCCAAGATTAAATCACTCCAATAAATTATTCTCTACTAAACAGGGCCAACCACGTGAAAGTGGGAGCTCTTATGGCCCCTCCCCCCCTGACATCACTCTCAATTCCCCAATACCCAATCTATATTTCATTTTTTACTTTCATGAGCATAAAAAAAAATATTCAATAACTAATAAAAAAACAATGCAACAAAAAGTACGCAAGGAAACATTGAAATTAGTGCTTGACATAAAAATAGTGTGATAAATGAGTTTTTTATATAACGCAAAAAATGTTCCAAGTATGGTAACGTTTGTCTTATAATAATACAATATTTTACATTATCAAATTTTCTTTTTCTTCTTCCTATTTCTAAAGCTCCTAATTACATTATCAATATCATCATGCTCTGCTCTTGTTTCGTGCCTTTCGACCCGCACTGCTGACCTAGTTGCGTAGTCACGATGTCTGGTCTCATCCAGTGACGAGGCATCGCCTACAAAAATAGATAATATTAAATTTTAATTGTCATTTTTTAAATATCATTGAACTAGTTCTGTAATATTAATAAAAAAAATTGCAATGAGATTATTTACCTGGTGCACCAGTTGTCGTCGTTGGGACTGTTGCCCTGTCTTCCTCTCTGGTGGTAAGATTCTCAAGGGAAACATTCTCTGTCATTTAAACAAAAAACGTTATAAGGACAACCATCAAGGTATAATTAGAAAAAATTATAAGTGGAAATTAATTACCGTCACGGCCCTCACTGATAGTAGCATTGTCGGCCTGGTCCCCACTACAATGATCAGGTTGCACGTGAGGAACATCTACATCTGGCTCTACAACTGGGTTATTTGCCTCGTCGGCAGTGTTGCTCCCCTGATTTAAACAAAGTTGTTAGACATTAAATTTATGGACGAAAACAAACATATTGAAAGGTTAATGTTTTACCTTATCAGGCATTCTGGATCTTGGGACCTGCCCCAAGCTTCTGCGACGTTCAACTACGGCTTGATAGCCAAAATGGAAAGAGATATTTTTATCTTCCTATGTAGTTTCTGTTTCGAAGTCATCACCCTACATTACATATGATTGTGTATTTTTAATCATATTTGATAGGATTACAAAAACATTGGAAGGCGATACAATTAATTATAATATGTTTAGCTACTTAATTACAATTCTTGCAGCTAATTTCAAGTAGCCGCCCTGGCCTAGCTTGTGATGGCCCTTTTTTTCAATCCTAGCTTTGGTTTCCTTCAAGGTGTCAGGAAACCTATCATCAAAAGATTGAAGTCAGATATGACGTAGCACACTTTTATTTTAGACATAGAGAAAATTAAAGCTATTGAATTAAAGTTGTAATTTACCTTGCGGGTCCACTTGGCATTTTTCCTTCTTTCTTTGCCCTTTTCTCTTTTCCGTCATGGATGAGTGCTCTCCACTCACTCTCTGGAACTGTGAGAGGACGCTCATATCTAGGGTTAAATTGCAATTGCGTCCTATAGGTGTCCCTGGTATATTTCAAATATTTTCCAGCTACCCGAGCCACCGTTGTTCTGTCAAATGTGCCCACCCCAAAAAGGGCTTCTAGATAATCTAGAAGTTCTTTTTTCAGGTTGGAATTCTGGGAATTCCACCTTGTGCGTATGGTTGGGCAAAAAATTACCAATGCATGGCTCTCCAAAAACCTGTAGAACTCATTATTTCCTACACACACACACAAAAAAAAAAAAAAGAAGAAGAAGAAGAAGAAGAAGATATTATCATTAATTTAAAAATAAAAATCATGATAAAATATGTTTTAGATAGAGTACATGAAATAGTTAAAATATTAAAACTTACCTGGGAGTTGTACGTGCTTTATAGGGACACCTTCATCGTTCACCAACAACGTGCCATTAATGGTCCCCGTGGAGCTGACATGTGTAGCTCCAGGAAATGAAATAATGTAGTTGGCCATATCAGCCTCATCACTGCCAACACGTTCAGTGGTTTGCTGGGTGTCTGCTTGGGCAGGGTGTGTTTCTTGGCTGGCACCTAAAGGAGTAGAAGGTGTACGAGAGGGTTGCTGGGCAATCTCTTTCCCTTGTGTCCCACTACCACTAACACCGAGTTCAGCAAGTGTCAGATAACGCTACATACAAAAGAACTTTTTTTTAGTTTAGTCAATATAAATATTAAAAATCAAACTATCACAATTCATCTCATGCAGAACAAAAAAAATATCCTTTTGATTTTTTATTATTACCTTATATGTTTCTAGCTGGGTCATAAGTTGAATTATCATCTCTTCTGTTTCAAGTGTTTGAGGCGCGTCTATCAAAGTATCAAATTCCGACCTTGATTTTCGCGCCTTTTTTCGCAGCAAGAGCAATGGAGATAGGGATGAAGAAAGCTCTTCCTCATAGAGGGAATCATCAGGCGTACCATGGCCAGGTGTCTGCATATTTGAACAAAATTAATATTATTTCAATTATGTAAATAAATAAAATACCTGAAGATAGAGCAATGCTGGCACTTTACATGTTCTTCCGCTGGCCCCTTTCCGCGATCATCCTGTCTCGGGGTTGTTCCTGTACTGTCTTGATCAGTCTGCCACATTGCAATAAAATTATAAATGTAAAAACTTGAAAACAATATCTAACTTGAAAACACAAAATGAAAACTGAAATAATTTCTAATAACACACCGGAAGACAGAGTTAGAGCTTCAAATATGCCTTGCATTGAATTAAGTCCTGGAAACATGTCATTGCACATTAAGGCACCCAAACAAGAGACGAGTTGACAATGAGACTAAACTGGGTTATTTGTAGTGAAATTTTAAAATCTCAAAAGGTATATTAATTATCGAAACAAATCAGCTTCATAATTTCATTATTATTGAGCCTATTGTGTATAAATCACAAAAAAATTGAAACAAAACACTAGAAAAGCAACAACATAATCACATTATGATATAGCAGTGATCTGACCTCTAAAGTAGACTTTCTACTAGTTTCATCAGTACCATACAAACAGTGGAAATGAACACAAGATACAACCACAGATGTGTAATTATCCGCAAAACCATCCACCCGCCAACCTCCTCTAGTAACCTACACTAGAAACATATGTATGGGGTATTTTTATAAGGGGTTTCTCAAAAACATCTGCTAGAGGTTCTTTTCCTTGTAGTGATTCTAGCCTATCACATCCAACCAATTTAAATTAATTGAAACTTTGAAATTCATAAAAATACTCTCCATTTTCACAACACAATCATTTTGACAAAATCCTTTTCAAATTTGATATGTTGACCATGTCATGGGTAGACTTTCCATTTTTTTCATCTCAATAGGATGTGTCAGACCTTGAAGGTCATGGTCTAGGTGTCTGCTCTTGCACGATTTCACGAAGTAGCTATTTGCATGAATGCAATGTGTTATGCATGAACCAGAGGTTCTCGCATACTTGTCTACATTCAATGATAGTTGTAGCCATATTTTGATCTAATCCTAGTTTTAAGCATGTTGGATATTGAGGTTTAGCATTAGCTATAGTTATATCCACATGGCTAACTTATCTGGCCCTTATGTTGAATGTATAACTCCTGTCAAGGGAGATGTATCATCCATGCCACGTGGAAATTGTGCCAATGTTTGGGGTGGTGATTGTGGTGATAAATTATCACAAATTAGATTTCTTGATACTTTCCAATTACAAGCACCTGATTATTACAATAGTATGTTCATGTGTGACTATAATATGAACAGATGTGAGTTTAATTTTCACCCTGCACTAGTACAGAGCTTTTCAGAGATTTTTCCCGGCAATGGCAAGGCAAAGAAAGAGACAAACCCTGAAAACATGGCCATGGAGAAAAACAAAATTTATGAAGTACTGGCTACAGGAACATCAGGCCTATGGGATGTTAATTTTCCATGGTACAGGGAAACTATTCCCTCATCTTTTACAACTATTCCAAATATGGGATTGAGTCAATTGTGCATGATAGCCCTGGACAGCTATGGGGGTGAGTTTATTAATTGTCCTGTGGTTGAAAATGAAGATGCAATTCATGTGAGCTATGATGTATTAAGCAAAGGAAACTCTAGAGATGATGGAAATTGTGATGATGGAAATCAACTGCCAAATTTTATGGAAAGCATGTTGGAGACTGAGGTTTGGGGAATTTGTTATGTCTTACATTGACTTTTGTTAAAAACAAAACTAAATCTACAGGCATGCCCTATTCAAGGAAAATGAGCAACCCAATTTATTGCTCTGTTTCAAATCCTGGGCATTCTAAATGGTAAAATCACTTTTCAAAATCTGGCAAAATTCTATTTGGCCATACCATTTTGCCTGTTGATGGAGGAAGGGCCTGCTTTCTGGATTTTCTTATGCGACGGGCGGTTCTTTGCAGCAAGGGCCTGCTTTCTGGAGTTTCTTGCATGACAGGCAGTTCTTTGTAGTAGGAGGCATATATCCAGTAGGGTTTGAGTCAATTAGAAAAGGCAAGGAATTGTAGTACTGATCTACAAAGGCGTATATCCAGTAGGGTTTGAGTTGATTAGAAAAGGCAAGGAGCTGTAGTACTGATTACATGCAGGGTAGCTATAGTGATTAATGTAAAATTTTGAAAGGCCCGCCATGATTAATTCGAAACCTTTATGGCGGTAATTTGCCACCATATAAATGGGTAATTTGTAATTCATTTGAAATTCCTATTAAAACCATAGTTTATGGCGGTAATGCTCCACCATATAAATAGGTATTAAAACCTTTCAAATGCCAGCTTAGGTTTGATTTTAAAATGGCATATAATTTTAGTTTATCTTGTACAATAGTAAGGCCATTATTTATTGGTTTGAAATAATAAACAACATGCAACAAACCCACATAATTAGTAAATTATTTAAAGACAATAATTCCTACATATGAAAATATAAAGTTATAACATACCAGCTCATACTCGAACATAACATCTGTATCAATATTCTTCTTCTGTATCTTCTTGATCTTCATCCAACTGATCGACATCTATAGCAACATCTGATTCAAAAACTGTGTTGAAATGATCGACCATGTCATCATCATCATCAATTATGTCATTTTCAATAATATTCTCATCGACATCATCATCAATAATTGTTGCCTCATCTCCTATGCCTGGTTCATCTTCTAATATATCTTCTTCGTCTGTCAATGCATCTTCCTGCTCATCTGCCACTGCATCATCTTCTTCTTGATCAATATCATCTTCTTCCTCTACAGTATACTCTACTGGCCTTCCTCTTCGATCATATCTAATAGCAAATGACCATTCGTTCTCACCTGGAACCTCTGAGTAAAAGACTTGTTCGCATTGGCTTGGAAAAACATAGCAATCTTTTCCTGCTTCAAACTGTGATGTTTTAACCATTGGAAATCCATTTTCATGTTGAATAAGTGTTCTATCATCATCACGTACATTCATTCGTAGCCTATACCATTTGACGTCGAACGAAACTATTTTGAAGGAATTAAAGTCACACTCAACTATATCATCTAAAAACCCATAATATCTATTTTCATATTCTCAAGGATGTCTATCACTCCTGGAGGAAACATTAGTGACCTGGAATACTGCAGTTATCCCACTATCAGAATTTTTCCTATTATCATCCAACTGTTTAACGCGAAATTTACGACCATTTCACCACATAGCCTTGTGGTGTTTCAACTGCAATATGCCAAACATGAAAAAGATGCATTCTCAATTAATAATTAATCATATAGTTTACACAGCATGAAAATTATCTAAAAAATCAAACTTGTTGTCACATTATAAATATAGTATAAAATAAGTAATGAATAAAATAGGTGAATTAATTGCCTACCTTTCTATCTTTCAAACCATATGCTAAATTGATTTCCCTGTCTGTAACGTTTCCATCTCCACTATAATACGCTTCTCTAATCAATTCAGATAGTAGTTGCCATGATAACCTACCGTCGTTACATGCTTTACATGTTTCAATCCATTCACTCATCCACTCAAGATTGTTTGCAATGTATAAAAGTAGTGCCTCATAATCTTGAGCACCTGAATAAAAAAATAATAATTCACCAACATTAATAAATATTACTTATAACCATGGTAAATTATATTAATTAATAAACTATGAAAGAATAAGACCTAAATGAATATAATGATCATATACATGATGTAAGAAAATGAAACATTATATGTATTATACATAATAAATCTTTTACCTCTCACTTTCTTCATTCTACGTTTTCCCAACAGGTGCTCCACTTCAAAATTTTTGATGGAGTTCACATCCCAAATGCAATCCACTGCCTTCATGGCTGGCGCAGCTAATATAGGAAGATAATGACTAATATACACCATGGATTCATATACCACATATCCCTCCACCATAGAACCCTCAGGTCGTTCTCTTTGTCTAACCAAAGCCTTGAAGGATTTCAGGTGCCTCTCGACCATCCACATTGACCTTGTGTGTACTGGTCCACACATTTCAATCTCCTCAACTTGGTGTATCAAGTAGTGTTCTTGTGCATTGAAAAATGTTGGAGGTAGATAATTTTGCATTTCACACATTAGCCGAGGAATTTCTCTCTTCCAATACTTTATTTCATCTTGATGGATTTCTTTCAATGACAACCATCTGCAAATCATTACGCAAGGTTATTTCAATGAAACATAATATATATTTCATTACAAGTAAATTAATACATCATTTCATCAAGTACGAAAAGAAATTGTAGCAATTAGATTTTGTGTATAAATCAAAACTACTTACCTCATGTATTTATTAAGACCATATATAACTTGTTTGACATTGTTGTCGAAGTCGTTTGGGAGAGATACAGGTAGAACATACTATAACAATAAAAAATGAATCGTTATTGGTTTCCAAATTAAACAGAAAAAAGGAAAATTTAAAATATGTATTCAAACAATAACATACAAAAACGTATACCAAAAAAATTACCTTAACAAAGGTATGCCAATCATGTGTTTTCACCCCACTGAAGTCACCTTTCTTCATTAAGATATTATTTATGTTTGAAGCAAAACCTGTTGGAAATTTAATTCTTCTAACGACCTCTTTTACATCATTGCTTTGTTGTTCTGTTAATAACCATGGAATATTATTATAATTTTGACCTCCATTGTTATTTGATCCGTTGATCACACTTTTCATTGCATGATTTGATTTCTCAATGTCAGCACAAATTTTGTCAATTTTATCTCTATCATGTGCACCATCTATGGTTCGCCATAACGTTTCTGTCACATTCTTCCCGACATGCATTGTATCAAACAAATGAGCTATTTTTAGGTCCTCATAGTAGGGCAACCTCGCGAATTGAGAAGGATAACATTTCATTCCAGGTGGAAGTACAATATTAGTACCTTCACCGCAACGATGACCTTGATATCAAAGAATAAAATAAATCAGAACAATAATTATAAAATACAATAAATAAATTCATTAGTTAAAACAAAAATTCCAAACATTACATAAACAAATTATATATATATATATATACACACACACACACACACACACAAATTACGTACTAGCTTCTTGACGATTATTAATTCTGTTATATTCCAACTTCCACAACTAAGGTGTCATTCTTCGTGGTTTTAATCCAATTTCTTCTGTATCATTGAAAAGATGTTTTTCAGTAGTACGATACTTATGGTTCCTAGAGAGGAAGTGCCTAAACTCATCAAACACCATCTTTCTTAAGTCTGGTGAATGACGATACTTCATCTTAGGGCCACAAACTGGACATGCAAATCTACCCTTTGTTTGAAGACCTGCAATAGATGGATCAATAACAATTATATATACTATGAGATCATTTTTAAAACATGCAATATGGTATATCTAATTTAGATAATTATGTATTATATTAAAGTGCAACGAAATATTACATACCACAAACATGTGTTAGTCCTGGGGCATCATGAATTGTCCATACAAGCATTCCACGACATTGAAATCTCTTTTGCTTGATTGGTTTATTGATGTCATACATAGTGATGCCATGCCATAACTGTATTAGCTCATCGATAATAGGCTCAATATATACATTCATATCTTTGACCTGGTACTTACCTAATTGTTCAAAATTATGGTACATAATAATTACTACCATGATATATATAAGTAAATAAATAAAATATATATTTATGCAAACAACGAGAGAAATGAAAATGTTACATTCAAAAAAATAATGTATCAAAGACCTGGAATAATCATAGTCAACATTATGTGCTCCCTCTTTATTGACATCCAAGGAGGAATGTTATTGTTGATAACGAAAATAGGCCACACCGAGTAAGTAGATCTAAGCTCTCTAAATGGATTAACACCATCAGCTGCCAATGAAAGCCTGACATTACGAGGTTCATTTTTAAAATCTACATATTTTTCCTCGATTTCTCTAAATGCAAAACCATCTACAGGTATTTGAATAACACCATCTCCACTTCTATTCTTTGAATGGTAATCCATAAACTGTGCTATGCTCTCACACCTGAACATTCGCTGCAAACGTGGAATTCTGGGAATATGACGAAGAACCTTTTGAGGCACCTTTTTGGTTAGTTGATCTGTTCGATATCTACTGGTACCACATTTCGGACATTTTGTTTTCCATGCATGCTCTCCATAATATATAATATGATATTTAGGAAATGCATCTATAGTGTTATATTCCATTCCAAAGTGTTTCATAATAGCACGTAGATCTCGATATGTTTGAGGTAAAGTATTTGGCGATGGTAAAAAATATTCACCCAACAATCTACAGCATAAACAAAAACTAGTTAATGTAAAGATTATTAATCATATATATATATATATATTGAATTATTATTTTACACATTTATTACAACTAAAAAAAGGGAAAATAATCAACATTTACATATATGTGATTATATATATATATTGCATACCTTAGGAGTTGTGTCATACATCTGTTCGACAAATTATTCATAACCTTTAAGTTCACCAACAACAATGTAGCAGAGAGAAGAGTTGCATTTGAGTGTTCAAAAAGTCGTTCACTTGACCTTTTAATCAGAGGTACATCATAAATACCGTCACTATCTCCACCATCATCATCTGACTCACCATACAAGTCTTGGAGCATTTGATTTGTCCCATCATTAATGTGAATTGTCTCATTATTTTCATCATGATCTACCTCCATGGGATCATTAAAATTACCTTCATCATTCACTTCATGTTCTTCACCTTGTATAACATCATTTCCAATACTAATATTTGCTGCAATATTCTCTTGTACTGGTGCAACATCATCTAATCTACTACTATTTAGCTGTGGAAGTTGGTTGATCATCTGCAAAAAGTTGGGGGGCAACTGTGCCTTTATGAAAATTACAAACATTAATCATTAAACATTAGTGCGCATATAAAAAATATTAAAATAATATAAAATTTTAAGATATAATCAAAATGAAGATAGATAATTAATTACCACGGGACGATAGTCATTCGATCCACCATCAATGTGCCCATATTTCCTACAATGCATTGTAGCTGTTGCTATTAAAACTCCAACATTATTTCTGAGACAACATTTTTTGCAAGGGCAATAAACTCTACCATCACCCCTTTCACCCTTTAGAATTTTTTTTCCACCTCTAATGTTTTCTTCCATTGATGCAAATTATCCTATAAAGAAAATAATAATTATATTTAGCAATTATCTCTCTCAATGGTGTAGAAAACCCAAGACGTGTTGAACTCAATGGGAGCTCAATAAGAAAAAAGAAAATAAAAGTGGGCTTTTTACAAATTGTGGGCTTTTTACAAAATTGTGGGCTTTTTACAAATTGTTTATATTTTTAATAAAATTGTGGGCTTTTTACTCCCAATAAAAAAGTGTATATCAATTTTATATTTAATATAAAATTGTTTATATTTTTTATAAAATTGTGGGCTTTTTACAAATTGTTTATATTTTTAATAAAATTGTGGGCTTTTTACTCCATCGAGCGCCTGGCTCAGCACCTACACTAATCACCACAGGACCGAGGCGAAGAACCACAAGATAAACCACAACCAAATACAAGTCACGAGGGGAGGGGTTGAGCGCATGCGCTGAGTCCCAATCGATTGAGTGTGCATATCCTTGGGCTCATAATCAAAACATGTAAAACTTCAACTCGTATATAAACACCAATATCGCTTATACGCCCGGTGAATGTGGAATTATCCCACCAGACACCAGCACTATACCGGCATTCACTGGCGTTAACAACATAACCAACATTGTAATAATCACTATTGCCATCACCACCAGAACCACCAGAGATAGGGGCACCACCACCGACTGGAACAACATCGATGTAATTCTCAGCAGCATTAACAGCTGGAGAAGTTGGAGATGATGCTATGGCTCGCTCGGCTGTGTCAGATTCATCAGACGCGCGCAGGTGACTCGAATGTCGTAGATTCGAATGTTGCAGGTACCATATCTATATTAGAACTTGATTTTGGTGACTCAGAGTCGATTCGGATGCCAATGATTTATTTGGAAACCAATGATTCCAACTTCAAGCGTGCGTGGCGTTCCAAGTGGTGGAATGAAGATAGGATAGAGAATTTCGCAATGGTTCCCCGCCTCCTGGAATCACTATGGTCCACCTTCCCCTACGGTAATCCTATTGTAATGCAAGTATTTGTATTTACCCAGTGCCATATATATATATTTGGCTAAAGGAGGCTAATACCCATCCAAGGCTCATTCATCGAGGGCTACGTCGAAGGCTAATCAATCGAAGATAACTATCGGGGCATGGCCCCCCTCTCCATCTTTTCTTTTGACAAAAACACCAGGGCCCACTTGTTGAGGACTTATGCAGAGGCGAAAAAACCTCACCAACCGTCGCAAGAGCGACACTCTGCCACCAACCATCGCAAGAGCGACACAGTTCCACCAACCGCGACACATCGCCTAACCGTCGCAAGAGCGACTCTTTGCCACCAACCGTCGCAAGAGAGACACTTTGCTACCAACCGTCGCAATAGCGACGCATTCTTCTAAACATCGCAATAGCAACCCCTTCCTCTAAACGTCGCAATAGCGACACATTGTCTCTGTAACGTTGCAATAACGACATACTTCAGAAATCCGTCGCAATTACAACGCTATTTTGAAAACTTCGCAAGACTGACACGTGCCTCTAAGTGTCGGTATTGCGACACTTGCCTCTAAACGTCGGTATAGCGACGGTTTCGGGCAGGATTTGAAAAAGTTGAAAAATTTTGGGGAAATTTCCAACATTTGGTCAAAAGTGTCGAAACCCAAGTGTCGAAATTTCCGCCAAATGTACTAGTGCCATGTTGAGTGGTTGATTTTTTATAATTTTGTGATCATGTCTAAGTCATGTTCTAGTTCCATATCTCGCCTCTTGGATTCCACACTTAATCATTTTCTTCAATTGATCCTTCTCTAGTCAACCTCCTCCCAAATTTTCTCTCTAAATTGCGCATTGTGCAGTCTCAAGCCACAAGAAGCCTATCTTTCCCTTAGGAATTGTGCACTACATACTCTTAGCCTCCAAGTACTATGCACTTCAAATTCATAGTGCACATTCAGACCTTCTTGTCCTCATAAACTGCACAATCATCTCTCTTAGTCAGCCTTTCCTGTGCACTGCGTAGTTTTAGTCAGCAATGTTGCCTCTATGTCTCTCTAAGTTTCCTACCTCTGCATTCATTAGCCTCCCAATATTGTGCATTGTGAAATCATAGTGATAAATCCCTTCCTTTCTTCCTTCTTGACTTCCTCAACTGTGAAATATTTAGTCTTTAGCCTTCCAGAACTACGCATTTCGCATTCATATTGAAGAAGAATGTATCACTGTCTCATTAACTTTCCCAACTGCGCAGCCTTGTGCCTCTATCTCCCAGAAATGCGCAATTTCCCTTATCTGATTCTCATATGTTGTGCATTGCACATTCATAGTCATCAAAGCCTTACTTTTGCCTCTTGGAACTACACACTATGCAATCTTTGGGCCTCTACTCAGTCCATTACCTTGTACTACATCAATTAGTGCATTCCATGGAAAATTAGATAGAATGGGAGTTTTCCAAACTAATGTCATCTTTTCATGAGTGAATTTCATCTTCAGGTACCATATATTGACATGATAGGATGATGCTCAAGGAGGATACTTCGAATATCATACGAGAAGACACTTGTGAAGCTGGAATCATGAAGAAGTCATCAAGCAATAAGATGAAGGGGCACTACCTTACGACATAAGTTCAAAAATCAGGATTACATGAATACTCCATATGAATTATCCACTTGGAGGATGAACATGAAACACATGCAATACCTTCCAGAAAGACATGAAGGAAACAACACGAAGAGAAGGTTGGCTTGGACATATCATCATGAAGTTCTGAGTCATATTTTTCCAAGTCGTGGCTTGTACAAGAGTCATCACGACATTATATGTGCAAATGAGTCTTGACACATGATGTGTAGTGTAATTATATATTTCCAAAAATTACAAAATGTAAATGTGTGAATTCCAAGTTTCACATGTGGAATATTGAAAGTCACATGTTCACTAAAGAGCCACTATGAAAATTCCAAGGGTCTTGTAAAATTTCAAGGGTCACTTGGAAGTCTAAGAGTCATGATGATATGAAAGGTCATTCCTATTATTATAAATACACCCTCATAATTAAAGAAAAGGGGATTTTTGGATTCAAAGACTTTGTAGAGCTAGCCTTGTCTTCTCTAGCTTGGCATAGGATATACGATCGTTCTTTGGAGAAGCAAGAAGTGACTTAATGTTACATTATTGGAGATAGTGTATCACAATTGTAACTGTGTACTTGTATCTTTCACCTAATAATCATAAGCTCATTCATCCAACGCATTTTCATGCATGTATCGTGAATATTATAAGACTATCCTTTAGATGTTTAAGATATATGTTATGTTCATTTGTACTAAAGAAATTTAACTATTTCATTGGATTTCGTACTTATCTTGTTGAAAATGTGTTGTATGTGCTTTAATGCTCATTGTGTTTATGTGAACTATTTTGATAGATAATTAAC
The DNA here is from genome assembly GCA_034641835.2 of Pinus albicaulis. Taxonomy (NCBI): domain Eukaryota; kingdom Viridiplantae; phylum Streptophyta; class Pinopsida; order Pinales; family Pinaceae; genus Pinus; species Pinus albicaulis. The sequence continues at coordinate 299,462,111 of CM076579.1, read as the reverse complement.
GAACCTTTCCTTTCTCTTGTGTGCATCTCTTAGGATAGTACTATTAGTTTCCTTTTAGAAACTCACTCTTACTTCTCACTCATGAAAGTCTCCTTTTACAAATTGCAATTGCTTTTTCATAGTGTCAACCTACTTGCTGATTTCAAAGGTTATGGGCATACTCCCTTATGTTATTTATTGCAGCCAAGGAAAAAATTAGAATTATGGTGGTCGGGTCGATACTCTGGATGGGGTTCCTACTCCAAATAGTGTGAGGTATAATTGGGACTTCATACCGGGGAGACCACCTTGGCTAACGGATTTCCAGAACTGTCAACATGTTGGTCAAATCTATTGCTCTTACTCTTGTACATAGGAGTTGGGACAGCTAAAAGCATTCCTGTAATAAAAAAACTTTCTAGTTTCCTGATGTCGTGTTTTTTATCAATGTCAGAGGTATTTCTTGGGTTGTTTCCTATTTCATTTTTAAGTTTGTAGTTTTTTACTTTCCATGGAGGTGGAAGGTGGGTTTCAATGTAGATGTTAGGTCATTGTTATGTGTCTAATGTGGATCTTGTTGGAAGATGTTTAGGATTCCTTTTTTCCTTGGAGTCATAGAGCATAAAAGGTTCCTTGGCATATCAATCCTATTTTCGGTTGGAGAATGGCAGAATAGGGGAGTCAAAGGAAGTGAAATCACAACAACCACTTGATTGGATCAATGGATCCTTCAATATTTAAGGGGCCTAATCCTGAGGCTGTTGGGAGCGAAATTTATTACCAAAACCCAAATCTGATAGTGGAATAACCTTTCCCAATATTCCTTAAAACCCTCGTTGGGAAATAATTCATCGAAATGGTATGGGCTAGGTGTCAGTATGAATCTTTTGTCGAAGTGTACGAAAAAATACCACTTTAGCTATGCATAAATTATAGCCCTAACATCAAATATGGCTGCCAATATCTTCAGATTTGCAATTAGTTGATCAAGACAAATGCTGCAAAAATCTAGATCTATGCATAAAAATACATTAAGCAGTAAAAATAAGGTTTTACTACATGCATCCAATAGACAAGACAAGAATAATATTTTTTAAATAATTTTATATTAAGGTCACCTAGGAGGAAAACAAGAAAGGTGTTTCCAATTCTCCTCAATGGAATGGGTTATTGAAAGTCCTCAACACTCCAGATCTAGAATTTTTCTCTCTTGTTGGTGTAGAAAACCCAGACAAACATAGAACTCAAAGGGAGCTCACAAAGCAAATAATGGAGAATGTGACAATGATAATGGCTCAAAGTCAGACCAAGATTATAGATCCGGAGTGATCTAATAGGCAACAAAAGGTGACAAATGAATGGGAAAACCCTTCTATTTATAACAAAATATTAGGTCATTCTAGATCTTGGTGCATGATTAAAATAATATTAACTAAATCTAGATCCAACTTTTATGGAATATTTTATTATATTTGTTGGAGGGAAAAGGTATTTGACTTGGGTCAAATCCATTTATTTGTAAATAATAAATAAATAAATGATTTATTTATTATTTTAAGGAAGTGGTTGAATGATAATTAAATAAATAATGATTTATTTAATTATTTATAAATGAGATAGTCATATTTAACAAGGAATATTATTTAAACAAGATTTAAATAATTATTCCTAGAAAATAATAAGATAAATAAGGATTTATCTAATTAATTTCCTTGTTTTGGATTAAATATGACCAGAAATAATAATTAAATTATTGTTTAATTAATTATTCCATGAGGAAAATCAAACAAATATAGATTTGTTTAATATTTCCCTTTGGGGTTCCCTGTTTAGACCATAAACAACCTAATAAATGTGTTTTATTAAGTTATTTTACATAGTGAAAGCAATTTTACTTAGGGTAAAATTGGTCTTACATGGTGTACTTGGGTCCATCTAATGATAATAGGTTAGATGACCAAAAAATGGTGTAACGGTAGGGATCTTGTGAAATACCTAAAATAGAAGATCCAAGAAAAGTTAGGGATTCCAGTAACTCTTCAAAGTTTGATCTATGTAGGGAAATCAATGTTGGATGCTTCCAAGTTGCAAGATATGGAATTAAAAGTGACTTTTCCATGATATTAAACCTGAGGTTATGTGGAGGATGTCTTGGATCTAGTAACCTTAAAGGTCCAGCCTCCTTCAAGGATGTGGTAAAAGGGAGGGATAAAATGCAAAAAACTTTTGATATACACCCAAATGTTCATGGTTGTTATATTGTGGAACATATGAATCAAGTGCCAACTTTGAAAATAAACTTGTCAGAGGTAAATGAGCTCCACTCTGAATTTCAATCCAAAATAGTTATATGCATATTTAACGGCTTTTGGCCCAATAAGGAGGATTTACACCACTGGATATTTTCCATTTGAACTGGAAAATATGATATTCACCTATGTTCAAGGATAGTTTTCATTGTCAAAATTGATACAACAAAATATCCCGATTGTGTTTTAAATTAGGGACGATCATTTTGGGGTAGCGTAGGTCTTTTTATGATCCCATGGTTTATGGGATTTGATGCAAATAACATGGCGGTATCCAAAATGTTGGTATGGGTTAGGTTACACAATCTCCCCCTGCATTTCAGGCATTACAAAGTGTTAGAAGGAATCAAATATTCTTTAGGAAAGCTTCCTAAGGTGGATGTGGATAGAGTCACAAAAGGAGTTTTGACTTTTGTTAGGATCTGCGTAGAGGTAAACCTTAGTAAAGGTATACCTGGTCACATTATTTTGATTCATAACAATTTGCAGTGGTCTCAATTTCTAGATTTTGAAAATAGGATTTTTAGATGTCGTATTTTTCTTCAAACCAAACATCTTCAAAACTCGTGTCCTCATGCAAAGAAATATCCCAAAAGAAAAAAGGGATCAACCCAAAATCCTAAGAGATGGCAGTTCTCAAATCCATAGGATCCTGAATCAAAGGAAGAAGAAACCCCAATAATAGTACAGATATTTTTGAATAGGATTCCCAAGAAATTATAGAAAAGAGAGGGGTGGAGCAAGTAGTTTTGATGGTTTCCTCCACAGTAAAAATGACTACAGCTCATGAACTACATATCAAGAAGGATTTCTCTAAAAAAATAAGCAAGCGACACCAAAAGAATACATGCATAGGAGAGCTTTGATTCTACTAAAGAATCTCCAATAAATGTAGAAGAAAATCATATCACCATTATATCTTCCACTTCCAACTTGGGTGGTTGGCGAAAAGTGGAGAAAAAAAAGGGTAGAAAAGAATAGTTTAGTTTTATTTCTTTTTGAGTGTTTTTCTTGGGTACCAAGTAAGGCTGGAGTGATGGAATGATTTTTAGCATCTGCAACATGTAATTTTTTACCCTTTGAATTAAATTGTGATTTTTCCTTGGGGAAAAAAATGTTATTGATTTTTCATTCAGCCTCTTTGAAACTATCCAAACAAATTTCAAGCATTATGTTTAAAAGAAAATAGACAGAAAATATCATATGAATTCGAAAATGTCAAACTTATATGCCATTGGATAGAGGATTCTTTTATAAATCCAACATGATCAACTCTACCATTTAAGGACAATTTTTTCCCTAAGTCCGTTAGGGTAAAAAATGGTGTTGTAGGGAAATCTACAAAAGCGGTGCTAAAATTGTGGTTTTTAGGACCTCAAATCTCGATGAATTGCTTAAATTATAAATTCAAATAGTTTGATTGAGGGTTAAAGAAACCCTCGATCGAGCCATTTATGTGGTTAACCAAGGCCTCGATCGAGCTATCAAGCTCAATTGAGCCTTTGTAAAAATAAAGTTTTTTAAACATCAAGGAGATTTTATTTTTAAGGATAGGATATTTATGTGATATTTATTTTTAATAATTTAACCAAATTGAGATGATATTATTTTACTTAAAATGGAAATTCAACTAGATCTAGGTTATGAAGAACATTAATTTTTTTTATGTTATTAAGAAAATTTATGTGTTAGTTTGATATAAAGCATGGAAAATTTATGTGTTAGTTTGATATAAAGCATGGAAATTTATTTCAATCATAACTAATTGATTGAAATACTTGGATAGCTAAGTAAATTTAGGATAGTTGATAATATTATAAAAAATTACCAAAAAATGTTATTATATATTGTTTTTTGACTTATATTAAATTCCAATAGGATTGACTTATATAATGTTATGACTAAGCTCTTATAGATGACCTCAAAAGAAATAATATTGAATCAAACTTACTTGTTGTTTACAAGACATCTTTTAAAATTGAATAAATTTTATTTCAATCCTATTTCTGATTTTTAATTGAACCTCGAGATAAAGAATTTATTGAAATATAGGTAAATAAGTTGGCCATGCAATGGTATAAGGGTGGGTGGAAAATTTTTCATATATGGATTTTTATAATTATAATATAGATGACTTTAGAATTCAAATAACTTTTTTTTTAAATCATTGTAATAACATACATGTTGACTGCACTAAAAGGTACTTTCTACAAGCCAATATGAAGCATATTTGTAATTCTTACCATGTTCAACATTAAATTGGTACATGATATATTTTAGTTCATTTTAAGTATCAAAGTGACTTGCATCATAGTAAGATTGTACTTATATCATGTTATGACAGCTCTTGTAGATGGCCTCAAAAGAAAAAAAAAATTGAATAAAACTTATTTCAATTTCATTTGTGTTTTTTAATGGAACCTCGAGATAGCCAATTAAATTTAGGAAATTTCATAGTTAATTATATATAAAATTATAGAAACATATATCATTAATTATTTTCTAGTATATTAAATTCCAATATATATGACTTAAATATCACGTTATGACAAAGATCTTGTAGATGACTTCAAAAGAAATAAAATTGAATAAAACTTTTTTTTTTACCAGACATCTTTTAAAATTGAATTTAAAACTTATTTCAATCCTATTTGTGTTTTGTAATTCAAATATCATGTATGCATCATAACTTAAGATTGTACTTATTTTCTTAGTCTATGAAACTAGAAATCTAAATTGCTATATTTTTTAATAAAAGTGATACTATATAGAAAAAAAATTTAAACTAGAGAAATAATTAACAGATCCATAAAATTCAAAATTTAATGAACATCCATAAACAAGATTAACGAAAATCCATAAATTGAAATAATGAATGTATTAATACATTGTCCATATGAAACTATATGCAATTTACAGTTGTTACATGAATGTCCATAAACTGAAATAATAAGCATCCATAAACTGAAATAATGCTCATGTACATCCATAAACTTTCCATGTATACAAATATAAAAAGTCATTATAACATGTGAATGTGCCCTATGAAATGGGCCTGAAAATATACAAACTATCCACTCTAAGTACCACCATAACTCCTATGTGAGTTCAATTGTGCAAAGTAATTGTCCATAATTCGGTACTGCAATATAACACATTCAAATTCAAACTAATTAGGTCATTATTGTACAAAATAAAAAATATGGAAATAAATTATTTTGAACCATATTTAATTACATATATGAATCTACTAACCTCACTCGAGTCCAAATGCAAGTCATCTAGGATGGGGATCTAATGAAGATGGGTGTGGTCATCCCCTGTCTGTGTCTCAAATATTGGGGCCTGCATCGATGGACGGGCATCATCAATGCCTTTATACCCAACATCCCACTCATGTGTACACATAAATGCAAACATTTACAACACTCTGCATATGGTCCTATATACATAATGGAAAGGAGTCTAAATTATAATTATTCTACGAACTAATTAGCATGCATGTAACTTAAAAACAAGGAAAATATTGAAATATTATGAATAAAAATGTTTACCTCAACTGTTGGTCCATGTTATTGTATATAGTGAATCTCCTCCACATGAGTGTTAAGAGGTGGAGGTGGAGGTGGAGGAGAATCCATGGAAACATGCACTAGTGGAGGCTAGTCTAGTTAATGAACTTCCCCCTTGGATGACCTCATAAGCTCATCCATGTAGTTGGGATGTGTCTACATTTTATCATGAACTTATTAATATAAATGCAATTTAATATGAACTAAATTAATATAAATAATTATGTATAATTTGACGATAAAAGTCAAAAATTTAGTATATATGTACATGATTTGTGTCATGTTGGTCATGCACCATCCAAATGTCATGGATGGCATCACGGTACATACATGCATATGAAAAAATTTGGTTAATGGGTAGAATTGTGAGATATGAATAATCATATAATGGAACTAGCGAGTCAGAAGGAATTGGTAGTGGTCTTCTTATTTCTCCATGCAATGTGACATGCGCACTGGGAAATGTCGTTTGCATGCTATTTGCTATGGAATTCCTGGTCTCAATGTCGAGCTTTGACGACTCCTCTAGCTCTGTCAGCAATACCATGCTTTGAGATAGTATTGGAAACAATCTAAAAAGTGGTGGTACATGCCCAGGGTATCGTCATGATCATAGGTGCTTCCCAAGCAAGATCCTTGTGTTGGTGTAATACAACCTCATATGTAGCATGAAATTTTCATCTATATGATTTCTAAAGTAAAGGGGGACCTGGTAATGGTGGGGGAAATGGCCCCAAGCTTCGATGAATCGATCATAAACAAAAGGGGTTGCATCAACATTGTTAAAATATCTAAGTGGAATCAGACCTTGATGTTTAGTAAAGGCACTCTAAATGGAATTCGAAAAACTCCCCACAAACATAAATGTTATTAGTGGCCTCTTTCACCACCTCCCAAGTATGTGGGCCTCTAACCTCCTACCTCCTAATCCTCTATATGGAATGTAGGAGGAGGATATGTGGGCTCGCCCTCTGGTATGTCTCGGTCAACCTATTGATGTTGTCCAACATCAAAGATAAACTACACCTACTAGGTGAACTAGAAGAGGATTTTATGCATCTCTCTTGTCATACATGTATGATAGGCTATAACATCCTTCAGTGTGATACTAGTTGTAGCATCATCCCACAAATGGATCGACATTGCACTATGATCCTTAGCTTCTCCCTGTTGAGCGTCTACAAATCATAAACATAATTTAACATATATATAACAAAATATATGAATAATAACATATACATTAAATTCAAACACCTCATTTGAATAAGTTTTAAAAATTAAAGAAAATTTCAAGACATAAACACATAAAGTTTAAAGAGGATTTTAAAGTGCACCTCTAGTAGGTGAAGATAGTCTACTATCTGCAATATGATCGTCAATAGAGATAGGAACACTACCTTTGACACTATGACTGGTATCAGAGCGAGGACCTATGTGTGGAACACACACTTTGGTTGGAATACATGATCTATCAGAAGCCCAAACATGTATAAAAAACCCCCCCACACTCTGGTGGCCTATGGTTAGTGGGTTTATAGGAGATGGCTCCGCATATTACATATAATACATATTTAATACATATAAATTAATCCAAAAAAATGTTTCCTAAATTATTACATATAATACAAAACTATTACATATGATACATATAATCTATTCCAAGAAAAAATGTTGACTTACAAAAATGTTGACAAGAAAACCATTTCTAAGCTCAAGTAGAATAATCTGGCCTACTGCCCTAAACTTTAGAGTCCATTTTTTGATAATTTATCAACCAAAGTATTGAATTCCATGTAAACACAATCAAAAGAAGTGATCAAATATACTTTCACACTTTTTCCATTTCTAAATAATGTATTTTATTTATAGGGCATAAGTATGTAAATATATATGTAAAAAATTGAAATAAACCTATTTTCAAAACTAATAAAATTTCATGTCAATCAAATACTCCAATATACTTTAAGTTCTTATAATGTTTGAATTTGACACTTGACATGTACTAGGTGCAAGCACATGAAGACAATGTTTATGTACAACACACTATATAATGAAACAATATGGTACTAGTTAGAAAATAGTCAAAATGCTTTTATTCGCTATTAAATGCACTTTTCATCATGGATTTAATGTATCTATCAATGACGCATTATTGAAACTTGAATATATATATATATATATATATATAATTTTTATTAGTTATGCTATGTTAAATGTTATAATTATATTATGTTATGATTATGTTGTACATGTCACGCTATGTTATGTTATATTTATAGTGTTATGTTATTCATAATTTATAATTATGTTTGATAAAGAGATTATCCATAGTGTGATCAAACAATGGTCGACGTTTCGAATCCCAATGGGGATCCATCTTCAGGACAAGCTGAGAAGTTAATGAAAAGTGAAAAAAAGGGAATGCAGAGGACAAGGTTTAAATAAAGAGAAAACCATATATATATATATATATATATATATATATATATATATATATATATATATATGTTATGTTATATATAGAGTTATAATATATAGTTATAGTTATAGTTATATTAATTATGACCTATATAATTATATATATCTAGCTTAATATATAGTTATGTATATGATAATTATCTAGTTAAATGTTGTGTTATATATATATATATATCCTAGGGGCATATAATAACAGGTGATGGCTTGTACTATTCAGTCACTTTGTGATGTGAAGGTCACCATTTCAAAACTTCTTGGGAAAAAATCCAGTCATGTTAATGGTTCAAGTGGCCTAGCTCAGGTGCGAACCCAAGATGATTTTAATAGATTAGATTCCCCTAGGTTGCATTTTCTCAAGCTACAGTAATCTCTCATGAACTCACACCACTTAACAAAAAAAAAAAAAAAAAATAGAAATTTTGTTAATAAAATTTAATTAAAGAACAAAATTTTCTTTTTTGGATTTTTAACTTTAAAGATAATATTTTATTTAAGTAATTGATTTTTTAAAACTAATTGTATAATATTTTAGGTTGTTTTATGTTTTGGAGTTTTTTTGGGCATACTTTTTTGTCAAATTTGCTCAAAATTTAAAATGCATTTTAAATAATAATAATAATAATAAATAAAAAAGCTTGAAAATTTATTTCACTAAATTCCTAAGAAAGCCCTTCAAAACATAAAATAATTATAAAAAAAAATTTACCATTCAAAATGAGAAAAAATCATAATAAACATGTTACCATTGCAATTATTGAAAAATTATTCAATGAAATAAAAGAGTAAAATAAAACCTAAATTATCTAGGTTTTTTTGTGGTTTTTAAGAGTTTTATTGGTGGTATTTTGTGGTTTTATAGTTTTTTTTTTGGGTTTTAAAAGGTTTTCTTGATGGGTTTTGTGGTTTTTTAGTTTTTTTTAGTTTTTAAGGGTTTTCTTGGTTGTTTATGTGGTTTTTTTGTGGTTTTCGTGGTTTTTGTATGGTGGGTTTTCATTTCAAACTAATTTATTTTTTTCGCAAGAAAAAATAATTCAAATAGAGAAAAAATGACAGGAAACCTACCTTGGCTTGTTGAAAATCGTCGGTTTGATCTTCGGGGACATTGGTGGGGTTGTTGCTCCATCTCCCAAATGCTCGGTCGAGCTGTTGTTCACCTTGAGGTTTGCAAAAATGGCTTGCCAGACCATGGCCACAACTTTTAATGCCCAATAGAGGCTCGATTGAGCCTATAGCTTAATGAATCTTTAGAGCTCGATCGAGCCTAGAGCTAGAACGAGTCCTATGTTAACTCGGGTTACATTGGAGCTTGATCGAGCTATGTCTGAGCCCTTAAGAAACTCGATCAAGCGCTTAAAATGCCACGATTGAACTTCCTTTTTTCACCAAAACATGTCTTTTATTTGCCAAAAAGTGTAATCCAGCTCCATGCATAGACACATTTACATTACTTTATTTCCAATAATTCCTCTACCTAATGTCTTGTTTCAACTTTGATATCTATTTATATTATTTACACATTGTTTCAACTTTAACATTTAATTTGGTTAATTACATAGTGTTGCATCTCTTGATCATACACATAGTTGCAACTTTTACAATTGTAATACGTATTTGAAATATAATGAAACTGCATGACTCTAGGTGAAAAGGAACGCATCAGTAATATATATATATATATATATATATATAAAGGGACACATTTTTCCTTCATGATATAGATGTAAAATATTTCTCCATTTAATAAAGATTTGGACTTTATCATATTATCATTCTCTTTATTTTATTTTTCATTCTCTTTCTATTTATTAAAGAATAAAGTTCTTCTGATATTATTATTATTATTTCCTTATTATTATTTCTATGTATTGTGACAACATTTAGTCTCATTCCTCTCACAATGCAAATAAGTAGTATCAAAGCAATCTTCTCCTTGTTGTTTCCAACACATGTCCCCGACAAGGTCAGAGTATACATAGTTGAATCTCAAGCAAGGTTCACTTGAGGAAAACCACTCTCACCATCCCAACTAAACTCCCATGGTGCAATAAAATATAGATGACATAGTAGTAGGTCCTAGAAGGTTGACGCTCAAGGAAACACTCACACAACAAAGGAATGAGATGATGGACTATTTTTCATAGATCTTTTGATGACTTCCAATAGTTTCTGAGGCACCTTTAATAGGAAATAGTTTTATATGTGTGGCACCCTTCAAGATGCAAGTTAAATTTGATATACCATTATTCAAATGCCAAATACATGCAAACACTTTGGAGAAATGGTTAAATCTATTAGAGGACTATTAATTTGTCCATTTTTTTCCAAAAATGGGAAGATAAAATTCATGCTCCTAAAAGCCATTTCCCATGTCAAATATTGGTGGGAAGGTTATTGGAAGAGATACAATGAAGATGAGTCTAGAATATTCAATGCAAGCCCTTCTTCAGCCGCTTTTGTTGTTTCCCTTAATGAATAATTCTACTATATAGAGAACTACGGTGACCAATACATGAGATGTAAAACTCTACGACAAGCAAGAGACTAAATAGTACCATAGTACACCAATACTGTTGATACATTTTTCTCAAAGTTGGGTGTCAAAGACTTTTAGAAAGCTTTGGTTTTGAAGTTCCTTAGTTGCCTACATAGGTACGTCCAATCAAAGACGCATTTCCTATAAATCTTCTCACTAGGAGCCACTTATTGATATGTATCAAAATATAGCAAAACATGAATCAAATGAATAAGTAAGGGCTTGCCTTTACAAATCCTTTACAATAGAAGCCTAGAAAAGGAGGCCCTAATTCACAGAATAAGGGAAAAGTAAGGAGAGCCAATCTCAAGATAAATATCCAAAGTCATGGGAAAATAAGGTTAGTGGTAAGTCAAAAGGGCAATATAAAGTGGTTTGAGTTCAACAAAAGTCCTAGGCACAACACTAATGAATGTTGCTCGAAAAAATCATTGTTGGATGAGCTTAAAGAGATAAACAAACTTAGGCTCTGATTTTTATTCAGAATGGGATAGAGGAAAGTGGATCATCGATGCATAACCCAATAGTACCATCGCAATCACAAAAATCCAAACAAAAGAGTCGAAGGAGCCTAAGGTGGGGGGGTGCCTCTTTCATTGACATATGTGAGTAAATGGGACTCAAATACATTTCAAAGTTAAAATTTGGATCGAAAAGAACATGATCTCAACTGAGGTTGTCAAGATATTGAAGCTAACTACAATGCCACACCCCCAACCATACACCATTGGTTAATTGAGTCATGGATGAGACATTTGTGTCAACCAACAATGTTTCCTATTATATGTCATCAAGCCCTTCAAAGATGAGGTATTGTGTGATGTTTTCCCACTTGAATTTTGTGATGTTCTTCTAGGAAAAACTTATGTTATGCTATAATCGATTCTTGACCACATGTGTCATTATTACTATATGGTATCAACTCTAAGGATACTAAAGGCAGATCCAACTACAATAAATTCATAAATCGTAGCAAAAAAATGCCAAAATTAGTCTTTCATACTTTTAATAGTGTTCTCTTCATGGTTCGACTAGAGGGAGGATGAAAGGTCACCATGACCATCATAGCTTTACCACCGTCTTTCTCTATAAAAAAAATAAGCATGTGGACAAGCTTATAGAAGGGCTCAAGGACATATTCACCTAACCTACAATTGTGAAACTACACTTCCAGGTCAAACATCCATGCACATGAGATGAAAACTTTCCATATGATCAACATGGATATAATAAATTTATCCACAAATTTATTGGCCATAATTATTTCAAGACATGTTTGAGGTTCCAGCCAGCAACCCCCATTGATGTCACTCTTTCAGCTACATCTTTGCCAACAAATTCCTCCCATGTTCTAGCCAAAGTAGATTGAGAAATCAAAAATTTTGAATGGATCCAATACTGCCGAAAATAGGTTCATGATATCCTATAGAAAGTTAGTGCCTCGTAGAATAAAGAACATGATTATCATTGGGTTTTGAACAAGTTTTGGGTTGATGATAAGGTGTCATTTATTTAATAGAAAAAATGTCTCACAAGTACCCATAGGAAGCTTAGACCATTTCAATATGGACCTTGCAAATCACAAAGGGTGTGAGTGAAAATATTTTTAAATTGATTATTCCCCCTTTCCTTGGCTTGCACACTATGTTTAATGTGGAGTTTCTTAAACCATATTTTCCACCTTTGTTGGAAACCTTGAGGTAATTAGACAATTAGTCCCCACAAAACTCAATCTTAACTACATTAAAAAATCTACAACTAATTATATTGTGGACACCAAAACGAAGGATAGCCACCAAAAAACAATACAACTCCATTAAGTTGTCAAATTAGGGCAACTTCTTCACTAATAAAAATAGCTTATTAGGAGTGAAATTCATCAAAAGTTCCCCCATGGGATGAGGAAACTTATGCAATGGAGACTATTTCTTCCCAAGCAAGGAAAATTGATCCACGTGGATATTCATGAATTACCACAATCAATTATTATTTTCTATTACTACTAGTTTACAAGCCCATGGTTTTGGTAAATGATGATATCCATCCATTGTATTTGAAAGGTTAAAGAAAACAACATAAAAATCTAAGTGTACTATTAGCTTTTACCATATATTTGTTAATTTTTATCATAGTGATTTTCCATATTCACCTATGGTATTTACCCATAGTTTTTTTTGTAAGACATGGTATTTGAAATATAGTGAAAGTGCATGATTCTAGGTGGAAAGGCACTAATAAGTACTACATATATGGGCCTTTCATTTCTAAAAATACACACTTACACTTCCCCTTCATCATGTAGATGTAAATGATTTCTTCATTTAATAAAGAGTTGGACTTTACCATATTATCATTCTCTTTATTGTGTTTTCCATTTTCTTGCTATTTAATAAATAATTGAATTCTTTCCATATTATTATTATTCATACTTTACCTTATTTCTATATATTGTGACAATATTTAGTGTCATTCCTCTCACAACCTAGATCAAATTATTTTCAAAATTTTCTTATTACTTATAAAGTCTATAAAGGTGTACATACTCCACCCTTATGTGAATTTGAGGTTCTAACCTCTTTAAAGGAATGAGATGTCCTTAACTATTGGGCTCTCTCCCCCACTCTCTCTCTCAACATTATTGTGTGTGTATTTTTTTAATAAATATAAAAATTAAGTTTGAATGATTATTTTTTCCGTGTGTGAGACTAGTCTATGCTATGCTAGCTCTATATGGGTATTTAACCCGTAAAAACCACTTTGGGATAACACCCTACTTTGACCAAACCAACTCTTAACATGACACATTTTTTCGTGGTATCTCCTCTCAATTCTTATGACTAGTGAGTTTCAAATGTAACAAAATCCTCAAAATCCAATGGAAATTTCACAAAGCTTAATGATTATGTAATTGATCATTATTTCATTCTTAAAGTTATATAAAATATATATAGATATTATTTAAAATTTTATTTTAATTAAATATTATATTGTTGAGTATTTTCCCACCAGGGATAGAATAGATGGTCATGGCATGTCTTGTTAAGATACTCCCTGATGTGAAGGTCAACGTTTGAAAATCTATTGGAAAATATGTAGTCATGTTAAGGGTTGGTATGGCATATCCCTAGTGGGATCCCAGGTGATTTTGAAGTTTAATTGCTCTTGTATGGTGGTTTCTCAAGTCACAAGTCAAACCTCATGTCATGTAATCTCTGATAGCTTAAATGTCCTTGGGTCTTGGTTTCTCAAGCCACAAGTCAAGCCTCATGTAATCTCATGAACTCAGGCCATTTAACAAACAAAACAAATATTATTAAATATTTAACAAATATCATACTAGAATGTAAACTTCTGTGATTCACAACAAATATCATACTTATAAATATTTGATACATTCTCTACATATAAATTTATTAAAAATATCATTCGATATATATATCAAAAATTTGTAAAAAAAATCAATTTTTTTAAATATAAAAATAATATTTTAAAATAAATTTAATATATTAAGAGTGCAAGCTTCTGTGATCCATAACATTTTAATTATAAATCTTCCGGGAAATGACATAAGATATTTTGGAACCAAAATATCTTATGTGATTTCCCGAAAGATTTATAATTAAAATTTAATATATTTTTTTAATTAACCAATCAAATTTATTATTAATAAATATTAACTATCATCATTATTATAAATATAATATATACAATTTCTTAAAACTAAATATTTAATTGGAAAAAAACTTAAATATCTTTACATGTAAATTTATATAATTTATATATATATATATATATATGATACAAACCATCATTCACATATACAGTTTTAAAGCTAAAAACAAAATTGTCGAATTTATATTATAATTTATAAAATAAATCATAATGCAAATTATATAATATAACTACCGTTGTTCTTAATGAAATAAAATATGTCAAACTTAAAAACTATAATAGATCATATCATACGTTAACACTCCAAATTCTATAATATATAATAACTAAAAACTATTAAAGTAATTAAAGGGCTTTGTCTATTGCGGCGGTACATTTGGCTGCAGGTCCAAAATAGTTGGAATTAGTTTTTTTTAAAATAATTTTGACAAAAAGGGTATTTGAATCAAGTTTTTTTTTTTAAATAGATTCAGTACCATAAAAAATTTCTCGAGCATTTAATTAGACAACTGTAACTTAAATTTCTCAAAATTTCTACCAGTTTTAATATGATTGGATTCAAATTAATATAATTGGATTAAAAAAAAAATCGTTTTGTTAAAATAGTCAAACTTCTCAATAATAATAGCTTAAATTTTTAATTTTTAATAAATACTTTATAAAAAGTGTTCGATACATACGTGTGGACTACGGCAAAATTTATTAAGGATAGTTAATCATGTAGGAAACGTCCCTTACATCAGCAAATCCTGCGAAATAAAACGTCAGCAAATCCTGCGGAGTAAAACATGAAAATCAATTCATAAATTACATGATTTTATTTTTGTCATCAGAATCTTGCACACGTGCAATCTCAATCTTTGGCCATCAATATTCATATTCTGCAGGCCCCACGCTGAGAACCCTGGTCCCTCACCCAAACGAAACGACCACACTCTCTTCGCGTTTTCAAAGTTGGGCCATCCGTCCCTTGAGATTATATGTGCTTGGGGTAAGTAGAGTCTCCCTAGATTCCTAGCGATGGTATGGGTGTCTAATCATAATCACGGTCACCAAATCTTTTTACATCAAAAATCAATATTCACCACCTTTGCAGGCTCAAAGTTGAAAGTCTTTTTCAAACAAGTAACTGATCACTTTTTTGGACCACAAAATTTGAAGGATCAAGTCTCTTCATCTAACTATTGAATATAGACATGAACTCTGATAAAGTAATTGAATATAGACATGAACTCTGATAAAGTAATTCATGATTGATTGATGAAAAAATTTGTGAGATCAAATCTCTCCATTTAACTATTAAATATAGACCTGAACTCTAATAAAATAATTTATACATGATTTTTTTTTTTTTATGTAATTTATACATGATTTTCTTTTAAAACTTCATACATAGGTTATATTTTCATATTCTTGATACATGAATCTTCTTATTTTTTAAAGACATTTACCTATTTTATTTTTTTATTTAGAGAGTTAAAGGTTGTCTTCGAGTTGAAAGGAATTTGATCTTGCACCTAACTATTCAATATAGACATGAATTAAATATAGACATGAACTCTGATAAAATAATTCATCCATGGTTTTCTTTTGAAACTTCGTACATTGGTTTTATTTCATATTCTTGGTACATGAATCTTCTTATTTTTTAAAGACATTTACCTATTTTATTTAGAGAGTTAAATGTTGTAGAAAGGAATTTGATCTTGTATTTGGATGTGATATATAAGAATGAGTGTATTTGATTAGCATTAAAAAATTAAAACATCTTGAATTGAATTAATTAGTGCTTATCATTGTTTTAATATGGATATATGTTGATGTAGTTTGATTATATGTTGGTTAGTTTATATATATATATATATATATATATATATATATATATATATATATATATATATATATAATTTGAATTAAGAGTTTTTTAATAGTTGTTTTAAGAATATTTCAAAATCAAAAACATATTTTATATTTGTAATAAGAGGTATTGTACAACTAAGTATTGGGAAATGTTGTAGTGGTGTAAGTGTTTCTAAACATTTAATATAAATATAAAACAAATTAGTTATTAGTGCAATGTTTGTTTCATATGTTTTAATCAATATTCAAATTAAAACATATAAAAGTAAAATGTAATGTAAAATGTAAAATTATAATGTAATCAAAGTAAAATATAATGATCAAAAGAAATTAATCTGTTTATAATGTAAAGTTGACATACTATTGTTTTTTAATAGGTTATTTCTTTATATATTATTATTGGTATAATAATTAATAATATTGATTATTATTATCCCAACATATTATAATCATCTACATTATAAGTATTATTATATTAGACCTTACATATATTATTGATTATACAAAGTGACAAGTATCAATCTTATGGATGGAGGGGGGAGAGAGACATAGAGAGACAAAGGGGGGGAGGAGAGAAGGGGGGCAGTGGGAGAGAGTGAGGGAGAAGGGAGAAGGGAGATAGAGAGGAAGGAAGAGAGAGATAGAGGAGAAATGGAGGGAGAGAAAGATGGAATTGGAGGGGGAGAGAGAGGGATGGAAGATAGTGGCATAGCTGGAGGGAAGAGAGAGAGAGAGAGAGAGAGAGAGAGAGTTGGAGGGGGAGAGAGAGGGAGGGAAGATATTAACAGAGATGGAGGGTGGAGAGAGAAAGAGAGAGAGAAATATGGGGGGAGAAAGAGAGAGAGAGAAGGAGGTGGGAGAGATAGGAAGGAAAAGAGATAGGAGGGGAGGAAGAGTGGTAGAGAGAGAGAGAGATGGAGTTGGAGGGAAAGGAAGAGGGAGGGAAGAACAAATACATAGAGAGATAGAGGTGGATAAAGAGAGGAAGTGATAAGGGAGAGATGTAGAGAGAGTGAGGGAGAGAGGAGATAAGGAGAGGAGATAGAGAGAGGGAGAGAAGGGGAAGAGAGGGAGAGGGAGAGGCAAAGATAGAGGGGGTAGAGGGAGGGAGGGAATAGTGACAAAGCTGGAGGGCAGAGAGAGATAAATAGTGACGAGTGGGAAAGAAAGGGAGAGAGAGGAAGGAAGATAAAGAGAGGACCTGAGAGAGAGAAGGAGAGAAGGATGCAGATAAATATGGAGTTGGAGGGGGAGAGAGAGGGAGGGAAGAAGAAATACACAGAGAGAAAAAGGTGGAGAGAGAGAGGGAGTGACATGGAGATATGGAGAGATAGTGAGGGAGAGAGGAGAGCGGGATGGAAGAGAGAGAGAGGGAGATAAAGAGGGAGAAAAGTGTCTGAAGAGAGAGAGAGAGAGAGAGAGAGAGAGAGAGAGAGAGAGAGAGGTAGTGTAAGAGAGAGGGAGAGATAGATAGATAGATAGATATGGAGAGAGAGATTGTATGTTTGGGGGGTGAGATAGAGAGACAAAGAAGGAGAGATGGAGGGCGATATAGATATATATGGAGGGGGGTGAGAGGGAAGAAAATAAACATAGAGAGAGAGGGGGAGGGAGAGATAGATAGATATGGAGAGAGTGAGTGTGTGTTTTGGGGGTGAGATAGAGATACAAAGAAGGAGATATCAAGGGAGATATAGATATAAATGGTAGGGGCAAAGAGAGGGAAGCCTGAGAGAGAGAGAGAAAGGGAGAAATATGGGGGAGAGAGGGAGGGATATAGACACAGATATGGAAGGGGGAGAGAGAGGGAAGAACAAAGAAACACATAAATAAAATTAAATATATTCTATAGTATTATATAATATTGAACATTATTAACCATCGAGGAAGAGGAAGTAAGACTTTTACAAAAGGTAAAAGAAGTTGGACTTATAAAGCCATGAATATTTTAGTTTTTCATTGAAATAGATGCATTGATTTCATTGTAGATTCCTAATCATATTTGATTGTTGCACTTGATGCATTCATTTCAGTATAGTTATTGATTTCTAATCCTATTTGATTGCTTTCACTAGATGCATTGATTTCAATATAGTTGTTGATTTCTAATCCTATTTGATTGCTTGCACTAGATGCATTGATTTCATTATAGAGGTTGATTTCTTGCACTAGATGCATTGATTTCAGTATAGATGTTGATTTCTAATTTTATGAAACTAGATGTATGATGTAAATTAATTTCAAAGTAATCAAATTAATAGTGTACATTGATTTCAATGTAAGCACAAAATAAATATTGACGACGTGCATTGATTTATATGTTACAGTAATTAAACCATAAATAAAATACTTAAATTTTCATCTTAAATAAAAAGTTCACTTAAAATATTTTCTTATTGAAGCTATAAACTATTTGTAATTGACTAATTATTCCCATTTTTCATAATTCAACATTGTTAGTCACTTTGCATTCAAACAAGGTAATATAAAACAACTTGCATTGAAACTTACTTGGGGTTTAACACTCCATAATTCACAATTATTAACTTTGGAGAAATATACTATTAATATGGAGAGAAAGAGAGACAAGGTACACCATTTACTACAAAAGCTTGAGTTAAATATTTGAATGGTCTATGATTTCAATTGCCTTTTTCATACAATCAACATGAAAAGATGAAAAAACTAACAGGTGTGACAATAAGAATAGTAGAAGAAAATAGTTTGAGATTGACCATAATGAAGACTATTTGTAATTGAATACATTCTTATTATTCACATTTTCTATCATTCAACATTGTTACATTGTTAATTTGCATTCAAAATTTGTATTTCATCATTTAGTTATTAACGGTCTCTATCTTCTCAAAATTTGAGTTAACTAAGAAAATTTAAAATTAAATGGCCAAATTAATCTTAGACATATTTAGCATATTTAAAATGATAAAACTAATTAGGAGTTCAAAAAATTTTGTATGACTCTGCATGAATGAAACCAACCTAGATCCATCTTAACCCCAAATCTATCAATTGTTGAGAGGGATCAAATCTCTCGAGGTGCAAACCTTTCCTTGAATTTTGCACTCAAGAAAGAGGTTTTCACCATGAGATATTTGATCCCTCTTGACACTTGACGGATCATGGATTAAGATGGATCAAGGCTAGTTTATAAATCTCTCGAGGTGCAAACCTTTCCTTGAATTTTTCACTCAAAAAAGAGGTTTGCACCTCAAGAGATTTGATCCCTCTCGATACTTGATAGATCCAGGATTAGGATGGATCACGACTAGTTTATAAAACTCACTATTATAATGATGATGATGATGAACAATTCAAAATTCTCGACATATTTTATATTTTATAAAATCCATTATTATAGTGATAATGATAATTATTAATGTCCATTAATATCAAAAGCATTATTGTTTTTAATCTTTTATTTTTTAAAAGCATTAAGAGAAGCATTACAAAATCACTGTAATGTTTTTTCAAATCAAGATATATAAATTTTATGACTAATTTTTTATTACAAAAAACATATTCAACTTAACATTTTCATTAAAATTATATTTTTTAAATAATTAAAATATATAATGTTTTCTGACACTTTCCAATGAAGTATTGTGTGTTTACAATACACAACTATTCATTCCTTCATTGAAAAGTCTCATGAAACATTAGACTTATGGCTTTATACTCATCGAATTTTCAGAATTGTTTACACAAATATAGTTAACACTAAAAATTAAAATTTTACACACATCAAGCTACATGGAATTTTTTTGACATAATATGTTGGTGAGTTATTTAATCGGAAAGTTGCTTCAATGGTTCACATCATACTTATATTTCATATTCTATTAGCTTACTCCATCTTGGTAACATGGTATCTATATTAATATTCCATCTATGTAGCAAACTTATTATGTAAGGAGTATGTATTTAATGAGTGAATTCTTCTTAAAAGAAACTGAAACTAGTTGGCATATATAGTCGGTTGAATTTAATATCAACACATATTCTTCAATATTGCATGTATGACTAGAAACACAAGGATCACCATTGCAGCCCCATAGTGTGACTTTGTCATCTTCTTCATTATCCTTGCATATAATTAAACCAAGGAACACCCTTTTCTTTCACCTACATCAATATTTCCATGATTCCAAAGTCTCAAGCATTTTCAAGCTCTACAATAACCCTCATTTCACAAATATTTTTTAGTTCTAAATGTCATCATTATGATGATGTCTTTCACAAGTATAGTTGTCCAAATAATTTATAGAATAACAAAAATACATTGACATTAGATGTATAACACATATTTAATGAAAAACCATGGATACAAGAATGCAAACAAAATCTAATTGTGGACCTAAAGCATGGGTAAAGTCCAATGAAAAAACTACTATGACTTCATCCCATGTGAAGAATCCATAACCATCATGTACATGCCTTATGGTTATGAACTATTGCTCCCTAGGATGTAGAAGATGTGCAAGGAAACATAGGTTTTGCCTAATGTATAATAGATAACTCATGAGGATGGTCTATGATTCATCCTCTTACCACCATACCTCAAACCTTGTATCTTCTTCTTACAATATATTTTAGTATTTTGTGGAAATTATAGTTATGGGAATTTATTCTTCGACATATTTGAGCTCATGGGTCATTCCTAGGATTGGTTTATTGATGATTCCACATTTATCCTTAATGACCAAAGGAAAAAAGTGGTAATTCACAGTAAAAACTTGGTTTGGGAGTGATTGCTATTGTTTTAGCCTTGGGATTACGTTGATGATGCTACAAAATTCCTTGTTCATTCCTAAGAAATGAATCTTGTATTTGGCAAGAATGTTGTGAGCCACTACATAGACCAAAGCTAACTATAATTTGATCACTGCTATGAACAAGGCTTTATATGGTTATTATTAGTTTTCAAGGTTACTTCAAAACTATTTATGCCATGCTTGGGGGTGATTTATGTTATTTGGAGAATTTTGAGGTTAAAAATGGGCATAAAAATGAAAATTGTATCAACAAAGTCAAATTTAAAAGAAGAAATTCAAGATGATGATTTCATTCCTAGGGATAAATATTTTTGGAAGCAAAAGAAGAAATATTTTTTTAATCATCTGTTTAACTTATCTCCTTATAGTTTTACTCAAATTTTAATTGCGAGAAATAGTTGTATGTAGAATTAGATTTTTAATCCAACGAGACCCACTCTGCACACTTTTGAGCAAGCCTACACTAAGAAAAAATAAAAATACATGAAAAAACTTGTTTATTTCACAAAATACATTTTGTCATGTATTTAAAAAAATTCTCGATGTGGATCTACTCAAAGTGTGTATAATGGGTACTCATTAGATACATAATATAATTATGTATCCAACAAGTGCTAACACTTGACTGATATTGAGATATGTAAAAAATACAATTTAAAAAAATATATAGTTTTCTTTATTTTCCTTTAAAGATTCATAATTCTTATTATATTATTTTTTTGATTATTTTATTAGTTTCCTTAGGAGGCCCATTTTATACCTCAAAGTTCCCCGAATGGATGTTGGTTTCATCATGTACAAATGACCATTTGTTTTTCCATGATGTACATACACATCAAGGGTGGCTTGTTCTTTAATTGTTAGACTTGTATGGATGTTTGTGTGTTATTCTTTTTTGGAGAATTGTAAACCTACATTGCTTGACACTAGTCTTCATGATGTGCACATAGATACTCGGTGGCTTTCTTAGAGGATGACTTGCCTTGGAGGGGAATCATTAAACATCTTCAAGGAGGGTGTTAAACCCTATAGGGCATGGCCACACTTAGTTGTGTGGATGCAGCTTTTACTTGACTTGAAGATATATGGGTTGAAGTGTAAACATGTAGGTGAAGTGGACCTATAGAAGAACACGATTTTGAAGGAATGTTGAAGATTCGGTAGCTTGTGGACGTGAAATTCTAGACATGTTTAAAGCAACATTCATGCCTTGGAGCCTTACTTGTTGGACAAGTATGCCTCAAATATTGACACATGACATCTTGAGTTTGAATGTTTGACATATAATAATATCCTTTTGTAGTGGAGTTTCTTGTAGTGGACTAGGTCCATTCTATGTTTCCCTTCCTTGGAACTCATATAAATGGAGGAAGAAGAGTATTTTCATAGTTTCAATTCATCACACAATTATATAGACTTGTGAGGAGTGAAGTGCATTAGTATCTTTCTTTTGTTCTCTCCATTGTATTAACTCTTTGTCTTGGACCATTAGGGTTATTGGACAAAGTTCAAAGGAAAATATAGGTTTATGTTTTTACTTTAAGAAGACAAAGAAACTATGGTTTTTGTAAACCATATACAAGTAAAAGAAGAATTGTATATTGTATCCCTTATAAGAGGAGATCACTGATGCTTTGTGGTATTTTGAAACCCTAGTGCTATATGTTATTATTATTGTAGAGGAGAAGAGAAGGAGACATCTTGCATGTGTTAAGGAGGACTTACTGGTGTTGATGTTAGCTTATTGAATATTTTTTTGGGGGTAACTAGCATTGGTTTGGAGTGATTCCTTGCTAAGAGCTAAAGTTCATGGCTAAGTTTTTTATGGTTTCCCTAGCTTATTTTTCAAACTTCGAGTTATATTAGTTTCATTATAAACCTATTTTATGTCATTTTTATTCATATCTTATAATTATATGAAGTTTCTAGTTGTCTAAAGATTATGTACTTGTATGTTTGATTTTAACCTTATATTATCTTCTTGATTTAATAGATTTAAATGTTTTTTACTTTTCCTAATTTACATAACATATAGTTGAATTGCTTAAGTGATTTAACACCTAACTTAAAGATAAAAAAATATATTTGTTATTGTTATAGTTTGTAGTAATAAGACATTTAATATATGTGACATGCTTTAAAAAGTATGATGTAAGGGTTATAGTGTTGTGGTATTAAAGTACACTTGTATGGTATTTATTCTTTTGGGATGTTAAGTAAAATTAGGTTGAAGAGAAGTGAAATATCATTTTTATAGTTTTATATTTCAAATCATCCATAAGGCTAAAAATTCACAAGGATTAGATTCAAGAAACTTCAAGTAAATGAGGTGAAAATTTTGAGCTTCTATTAATTGCACTACATAAAAATTGCCAGATGGTTTCAAAGCATCAAAGCTAATTTAGTATTATTTTGTTGGTGGTGAGGGAGTTAATTATTTCAATTGTATGTATCGATGAGTGGTGCTTAACCCAATATATGTTGATTGGTTGTGAAACCTTAGTACATTTGGGAGAAGCAATTGAGCCATTGCAGATTTGATCTCATTTATTTGTTATTCACTATTTTTAAGTTATTCTTTAGATATGTAGGATGGCTACTTTCAGCCCTAGAGAGAGTGACAAGTTTTCTGGCACTTCCAATTTCATACTATGGAAGTTTAAGATTAAAATTATATAAGTAACCTAATATCATCTGTGCTCTATTGAGGATATGACGTACTTCCTGAAAACATCAATATTCACCACTTCTTTCTATAATGCCATTTTCCTCATTGTCCTATTATTAATTAATTAATTAATGTAGTCATTACAATACATTCCTATGTAAACATAAGTGAATCATTACATGGAAAATGATGCCATAGATAAAAATGTAGGCTTGAACACATAAATATAATTGAGAAAACTAGAAACTAATTCAATTCCTAATGTAAACAACATTTCGATTAAGCACATTGATAAATAAATCATGAAAATTTATATTTTTGGAAATTAACCATCAAATATCTATAGAATAAGGAAACTTTTCTCAAACATAGGTTCTTTTTTTCACTTAATCTCTTTGCAACAAGGGCCACCCTTGAATTAAGGTTATAAATCCACAAGGATGAATTTGTTTATGGTCATATTTAACTCTCTTCACATAACATCATTTATAGGATTTCATAATATGTTAACTCTTATAGTTATATAAATCAACATCCATCATTCCCATCAACCTACATAACCTGAAGACTAGGATCCCCTTCTCTACTATGTCGTCCCTTGGGTTATCATACTTCCCTCTTCGGCTTTAAGATAGTCCGACTAGAAAATATCATTATTAGGATTCCAAAGATTCTCATCTATGATTATCTTTCCTCAAATGTAATAATTTACCATAAACATAGCCATAATTCATTCCATGAAAACCATTGTCCATAATTTCAATACAACATTCATATGGGCGCTTAAGCTCAAATAAAACAAGGTCTAAGAAAAACATGTCAAATGAAAACTATTTGTTGCTAATGTTGAATCTTGATAAGGATTCCATGGTAAAAAGAATAATCCTTAATTTAATAAAGGATTACTTTAGCCCTCAAATTGTAGATAAGACCATTAGCAAGGATATGTTTGATGCATTGATTGTTTTATATCAAATTTCTGTATCACAATAGATGCTCTTGAGGTACACGCTTTCAGCCATCCACATGAGTAAGATATATAAAATAGTGAGCCATCTAGCCAAGGCAAAAAATGAAGAGATCAGTGAGTTACCAAAGGGATTAAACTCGAGGATAAAGAGTTGGTGTCCATTTCCTTCTTTAAATTTATCAACATTTGTCCTTCCATATAATCTACACGACCTTGCCACTACTAATTGATATGTGTTTCTAACCAACTTGGTGAGATATTCTCTTGTAGGTATTGATTTCAAGATCTTCTGGTTGATCCACCATTTTTTCATTAGATATTGGGATCATGTTCAAATCCCTTGAGCTTGTCTTCATCTAGATAGGTACCTTTGTCTCTTAGGTTAACTGTAAGTGTTGAAATCAAAGGGTTTGAACAATGTAAATGGATTTCCTTTTGAGTCTCTGATCATAAGGTTGTCTACATTTGTGTGATTTATGATCCACGAGACTACTTTAGAGCATCAGAAGATTGGTGGATGACTTACCAGTTTATGTAACTAGGATCATTTAGTAACTTGATATACATCCACATTTGGGTCATCTTCAGGGAGTTACAAGAAACTTTATCTCTACAACATTTGGTAGACAATAAATATTATTGTCAATAACACATTGGGTTTCATTAAAAATGGGTCTTGGAATAATAGGTGCTACTTCATCCCCATCATACATTTCAATGATGTAGCCATCTCTTTTCCTTCTACGATATTTTTCCATGGTTCACCCTAGAATGCAGACATGTTGATAACATGACACATTAGATTTATTAACAAATCCATCAATAAATTTTGGATCATGTTCTGAGAGGGAGTTTTAATCAAATTTTATTTTACATCTTTAATACCTAAGGATTGATTCTAAGGGGTAATATTTTAATACATGAGCTCTTGCTTGTTTTGGTTTATGCTGATAGGGAAATGTAAATGGAAATTTTTGATGAATATGTTTCAATTTTTTTAACTTTCAATGGCTTCATAAATAAGAGAAGGATTTTCAATAGATGCCACATTCTATTGACCCCTATATTTTGGATGGGGACCATCACACAAGGAATGGTGTTTTGGATAACATTATGGTTATCCAAACCCCTTTTAGTGTTTTGACAAACAATGATGCAATGTGCGTGAGGATAGGTGATGGGAGTATAGATATTCCCCTTTTTCCTTTCAATTATTGGCAATTGAAAAATAAAAATCATAATTCACCATGTAAACTACATATCTGAAATCATGCAAAATGTGGAGGGGACTCGTATCGATAATGTGGAGATTGGAAAACGAGTTTGTATAATTGGACATATAATTTGCACTGAAAATTCCACTATTCATTGTTCAAAAAATATATGCTAGATGGGTAGCGACATTTTTAGTGAATAATAATAATAATTGAATGAAAAACCCATTTTGTGATATTCTTTGTGTTTGTCAAAAAAAATAAAGTCATTAAAGAGGAATTCCTTTATTGTGAGATGAAGAATTTTTTACAGCACCATGCCCACAAAAAGAACACTTGTGTGGCCTATGAAATGGGAGAGGCTAGTGTTGTGTAACATTAGAAGATACTATTTCAATTGTGTGTCACCTAGAAAGTAACTTCTCGAGTGATGTATGGATGAAAAATTAACTTCTACAGTGAAATGGTCGAAAATTCTAGGGACTGATAGAAGGGGAAACTTGACTATATTTCTCAAGAAAGGTTTGTTTCACCAGGGAAGTAGCATATTCTATGTTGTGTCATTGAAGAAGTGTTTTTTAAGTGCTATGTCCAAAATTAAAGATTTTCCTCGTGATATATTGCAAAGAAATTCACCTTTCAAACAATATTTCATTGTTCATGACACTTAATCAATTTTTGTGTCATTGCAAAATGATTTTTTATTTTTAAGCAATGATTCATTAGAAAATGGGCTTTCTTTTCTCTTGTATCACTAAGAAATATACTTTTGGTGTGTTGTTTCACTAATAAAGAGACTTCAAATGTGTTGTATCACTGAGAGAGTATGTTTTCTAGTGATATGTCACCAAAACAATTATTTTTTCTTATTTTGTTTGTGTTGCAAAGTAAAAATCAGCTAAAGAACAAGTTTCGCAATGAATCAATCAAAGAGAAAATTTAAGTTCATTAACATTCAAAACGTATCTCCAAAGAAAAGTAGAAATAACTTTAACATTGATTAAAATAATATTAGTTCACCAATAGAGGAGGGCCGATTTATTATTCTTGGCATTAGCATGAGGGTAAAAAGACATTCAAAATGCATCCTTATAAAAAAATAAAAGGGAAGGCGTTGATTCTTAGCTTTTTCTTATAGCATAGAAAATTTGGATTCAATACACAAGAGATATTGTGTATTTTTATACCTGGAACTATTTCTTTGTCTCATATATTATCAACCCCCATAATTAGGTGATTTCTTATCCCTTCTCATGTAATTAGGGTTGCTCTAATTAGTTACAATAAATATTTTGCATGCCTTCTTTCTTTTTCTTTTAAAGGCACTGGATTTTTTATTCCTTTATTCATTATAATTGTCCCTGGAATCAGATCCACAATAGACCATAACAAGCCTTGAAATAACACTATTTCCTTGAGAATGTAGAAATTTAATAGAAATTTCAACAGCTCTAGAAATCGAACTGAAATTAGGATACATAAATTATACTCTACTAATCTGCGGAATGAAAATCACAATTTAGAAAAATATGCATAGACATACAACAAGAAAAAACACAAGTACACAATGATTTATAGGGGAATCCATCTGGGAGAAAACCCTCTGCTACTTTCCATTAATTCAGATGAATAGAGAAATAATTACAATGTCTTGTTCAACTCTGAAGCACACCCTGCACTGTAATATTGTTCTTCTGCTTCTTGACTTTCTTTGGCCAACACTTATCCAATTCAAGCCTCAACCAACCTCCTATTTCCTTGTGAAATCTTGGAAGAACTAAGCTCCTCAAAAATAGGGAAATTCTGTATTTACTTGCGCAATAGCTTGAGGAATTGATCACCTGCTCAGTGGAAAAGAACAATACACTCAATAGTATACAATTATAAATACAATATGCCTTTTTCATCCACTCAACTAGGAAATTCAAATTCCATGCATGATTGTGTCTATTTTTAGTTGATTGACTAGTTAAGTGAGAGATCAGTGAGTTAACAATAGTCTTAAATACTCAACTGACCTTCAACTAGCTCAACTAATGACTAATGCTCGGTTAATCGAGTTCAACTAACAATAACTCAACTAGACTGCAATTACTACATGCACAACTCTCCTTCTAGCATATAACTCGAATTTACTAAGTAAAATAGCAGACAAGACCATGTCACACAAGTTAACTAGATCTAATTGGTCCCGATGATGTGGAAATTAGATTTACTCAATTTTAATAAGGTACAAGTCAAAATTGAGCCTTTTTATTGCTACAATTTCAACACTCTCTCTTAGCAAGAAAACGGTTATGCACAAACCCAATCCAAATCTCGTAGAATGTATTGTAGCACTACCTCTCACTATTTGTATTTCTACTGCAACAACTACAACTGAGAAGCACCCAAAAAAATTGAATCAATTGTGTCTCTACAACTTTCTACTAAGAAAAATGTATTAATGTTGATTATGCACTATTCCTCCTGCATTTCAATCAACACTTCTCGGTGCTCCTCATCATCTGACTGCACCAACTGACACTAATAATTTTTCCACTAAATACTGTGGGCCCCTATATCAAGGTAATTATCGATGAGGAGGACAACTCAATATACCTCGTCCAAATATCTGCAACTATGGGGCTAACGTTCTACATCGCCCCACCTCACTCCTGGAGGTATAACTGCATGCATGGAGAAATATAACTCTAACTTGGAGATAATTTTCACTCAAACTCAAATATTCTTCACTTTCCTTGTAGCTACATGTTTCAGAAAGGCTTTCCCTTTACTAAAAATAATATCATAGCCTCTATCCTCCAAAACTACTGTAGAGATCAATTTTTTCTTCAACCCGGGTACAAACATAACATCTTAGAGGAAAATATGGGAACCCTACTCCCTCTTAAATGTTACAGTACCATTTCTTTTATCACTATACCTCCCATCATCCCCAAGTTCTATATGCATCTGGAGATCATTCTCCTCCAGGCTACTGACAAATTCCTTGTTTCTTGTCATATGGTAAGAGGCACTATAATCTAGCTACCAATCACTCCCTCTTATTTTTCTTTCCAAGAAAACAATGAGGGTGAAATCTAGCTCCAATTAAGAAGCCGGGGCATCTAGATTGAATTTTGTCTTGTATATTATATATTGTGCACTCAACAATATATAATTATAAATACAAATATACCTTTTCCATTCACTCAACTATGAAATTTGAATTTCATGCATGATTGTGTCTATTTTTAGTTGATTAGTATCTTAAATGAGAGATAAATGAGTTAAAAATAGTCTTAACTACTCTCCTCATGCTCCTACTATAGGATCCTTAATAGATTTCCTTTGTGGACACTTTGTAGCATAGTGCCTGTATTCATGTCAGAGAAAACATTTTATCTTGCTTAGGTCCTTATTTCCATTATTATGGTTGGAATCAGCATCACTTTGGGACTTATTTGCCTTGGCCTTCATTCCTTTTCCAACCATAGAAAAATACTCTTCCTCTTCTTTGGATGAAACTCCATCTCTGGTATTTCTCCTGAATTATCCTTGAACCAAATTAGAACACAAACTTTCCCAATTTGGTAATTTTCCCCTTCCATTCATAGAGTCCTAGTAGGTGTGTTAGGATTTTGGAAGGCTTAGAAGAGCTAGGCTCACCAGATCATCTTCTGAAACATTCACCCCAACCCCTCTAGGCCCATCTTGAACTTGAGTAAATCTGGAGAGATATTGTGGAATGGTATCATTTTTCTACATCCTATTGTTTCAATGTTTATCTTTTAGACAATATATTTCACACTTAATAGTATACAATTATAAATACAAATATGCCTTTTCCATCCACTCAACTAGGAATTTAGAATTCATGCATGACTATGTCTATATTTAATTGATTAACTAGTTAACTAAGAGATCAATGAGTTAAAAACAATCTTAACTACTCAACTGACCTTCAACTGAATCAAATAATGACTAGAACTTAGCAAACTGAGTTCAACTAGCAATAACTCAACTAGATTTCTAAATATTAGCAATGAATAAATGCATAACTCTAATTCTAGCCTATAACTTGAATTTATTGAGTAAACTAATAGACAAGGCCATGTCAGACAATTTAACTACCTCCAAGTCGTCTTGATGATGTGAAAATTCCATTTACTCAATTTGACTAAGGCACAAGTCATAATTGAGCTTTTTTATTCCTACAATTATAAATAAAATTTGATAAGCTAAGGCATCTCCTCCTCCTCCTGTTGTAGGCTCCTTGCTATATTTCCTTTGTATACACTTTGTAGCATAGTTCCCATATTCATGGCAGTGAAAACATTTTATCTTACTTAGGTCCTTCTTCTTGCCATTTTTCTGGATGGAATCAACCTCACCTTGGGAATTATTTCCCTTAGCCTTCATTCCTTTGCTAATTAGAGAAAATTCCTCTTCCTCTTTTTTGGATGTTACTCCATCTTTGGTATTTCTCTTGAATTCTTCTTGAACCAAATCATACCACAACCTTTACCAATTTGGTAATTTTTCCCTTCCATTCACACTCCTGGTAGCTACGCACGTATTTTGAAAGGCCTAGAAGAGTTAGGCTCACTAGGTCATCTTCTACAACATTCACCTCAACCCCTCCAAGGTCATCTCGAACTTGAGTAAATTTGGAGAGATACTGTGGAATGGTATAATTTTTTTCATCCTAATGTTTCAAAGTTTGTCTTTCAGGGCCAATTTTCCATGGTCACTGCTATTTTCGATAGCTCATTCAATGTCTTCCACATAGAAATTTTTGTCTCTTTGTCATGGATATTTTATACCACATGGTCTCTCACACCTTTCAAAATAATTCTCCTGGCATTTGCAACATCCTTCTTCCATTGGGGTAACTGTTGTGAATCAGAATGTTGGGGTTTCAAAATGTCAGTTTTAACATATTCTAATGCACCATTATCATCAAGCATTGCTTCCATTCGTTCCTTCCAGACTATGAAATTTGAGCTACCCTCCGAGGAATACTCCAATCTCAGTCTGTTGAAAGACATTCTCCTGAATTTGAAGGAAAAAATATTCCACTGAAGTTTGAGATTTGGAATTCCTGACGCAAAAATTCAAAATACTAGTTCTAATGTGATTTCAGGGCTTTGATTCCATGTATAAATTTGATATAAATTGCAATTTCTCAATAAATCGAACTAAAATAAGGAGACAAAAAATTTACTCTACTAATCTTCAGAATGAAAATCACTATTTATAACAACATGCATAGACATGCAACAAGAAAAACTACAAGTGCACAATGATTTCTAGGGTAACCCAACTTGGAAAAACCCCTATGCTACTTTGCATTAATTCAGATGAAAATAGAAACAATTATAATGCCTTGCTTCAACTTTGAAGCACACCCTGCATTGCAATCTCGTTCTCCTGCTTCCTAACTTTCTCTGGCCGACACTTAGCTAATTCAAGTCTAAACAACCTCCTATTTCCTTGTGTAATCCTGGAGGAATTAAGCTCCTAAAAAATATGTAAATTCCCTATTTCATTACGCAATAGATTGATGAATTGATCACCTACTCAGTGTAAATAATTGTACGCTCAACATTATACAATTATAAATACAAATATGCATTTTCCATCCACTCAACTAGGCAATTTGAATACCATGCATGAATTTGTTTATTTTTAGTTGATTAATTAGTTAACTAAGAGATCATTGACTTAACAACAATATTAACTATTGAATTGACCTTCAACTGACTCAAATAATTACTAGAGATCGGTTAATTGAGTTCAACTAACAATAACTCATCTAGATTGCTAAATCTTAGCAATGACTACATGCACAACTCCACTTCTAGCCTATAACTCGAATTTACTGAGTAAATTAGTAGACAAGACCATGACACACAAGCTAACTGGTTGTCTTGATGATGTGGAAATTTGATTTACTTACTTTGACTAAGGCACAAATCAAACTTGAGCCTTTTTCTTGCTACAATTTAACAATGCATTAATTACCATTAATAGCACAACCCCATTAACAAGTGCTCAACCATTTTCCATTTCCAAGTCATTGCACCTGCAATTTTGCCTCCACATCACCACAAAAGCACCATCATGGAGTACCGAAAACCTACCTATCCTAGTATTCACATATAGCATGTACCTCTATCATCCAAAGCTCCTTTTCTAAAAGAATTTTTTTTTTGTAAATATTCCACATATGATAATTTTATTGGTCACTCATCCTAAATGTCTTCTTCCAACAATTATATGAAACAACTTTATACTTATTTGGACAACTTAAACCTCTTATCATGTTCCCCTATGAATTACCTTTATAACAATATTACTCATGTCTCGATATAATTTCTAAGATAAAAGTCATGGTTCTATGAATTTTCTATCTCAACCCAGATTGTGCACTTTTCTCATTGGCACAATCTAGCTTGGAGACAAAATTCTACCACCTCTAGAGAGAATCTAATGAGAACCGGGCGGAAATGTGAAGCTGGGTTACACTTTTGTGAGAATCGGGGGTAGAAATTTTTTTTCGGCAATAGTTCAGCCGAACATTTTATAAAGTTTGGCCGAACTTTTTTAGAAAGTTCGGCCGAACTCTTGATTCCGTTTAGGCTGACGGCACACGGACGGCGCGAGCAAACAGAATTTTTGCCGGAGATTGGAAAACCGGCAGCAAAAGTTCGGCCGAATTATTTTCTATAAATAAATCGCCCGCGAAGTGTTATGGTTTACCGAGTTCATTGTTGGCGCGTTTACTGTTCCTGTGGCTGCTGCTGTGTTCGCGCTGGTGTTCATCCTGTCCGTCCCGTCTGTGCTCTTCCTGCCGCGCTGGTGTTCGTCCTGTCCAGGTATGTTCGTCCTGTCCGTCTCGTATTTCTTTTCGACTTGAGAAACGTGTTGCTAAGTTATTTTGAGATATGCTAAGTCTACATATAACAGAACCAAAGTCTGTAAATAACAAAGTATTACAATATATTTCTTAAAACTTGCATTAAGAAAAGATAATGCATAGATTTAATTTATACGCAAGGAAATCTCTTTATTGTTTTTAATACAGAGTCCACCGCTTTTGTCTCCCTTTACACCTGCCACCAATTTTTTCCACATGCAACAACTATTTTTTCCACTCCAACATTTGTTCATGTACATTAACACCTTGTCGACCACAACTTCTTGGTGAGTAGCATTCATATTAGCGTATCATGCGAAGAACATACAACAATTGTTTCCACCTACAACAATTCTTCGTGTACATTGACACCTTTTCGACCATAACTTCCTGGTGAGTAGCATCTGTATTAGTGAACTAAGAAGCAACTGTAATAGATATTTTTTCCAGCTGCAACAACTGTTCATATAAATGGCCAACTTGTCGACCACAACATGTTCGTGTGGTGAGGAGTATGTCATACTAAGAAGAAAATTGAGGTTAGTTGAGTATTACAAACCTTCATCACAAATTTGGATCATTAGCCCAGTATGACAAACCTGCATTTTTTTGCATTTAGCTCAGTATTACAAACCTGCATTTCTTTACATTTAGCTCAGTATTACAATAGATCAGTATTACAAACCTGCATTTTTTTGCATTGAAGTAATGTTGGATAGAAAGTATTGTAAAGTTTCATCACAATGTTGCATTGGGCTGCACTACAGACAACTTGCATCACAAATTTGTAGATTTGGACTGCATTGATAAACAACTTGCATCACAACTTTGTAGATTTGGACTGTATTGATACTGTTTTGTTTTTTCTCACAATTTTTTTCATCAGATTTGAACTATATTTCTATTGTTTTTGTTTCTATTGGAAAAATAAGGGAATTTTTGCATGATATTTGGACTATATTAATATATATTGTGTTTGTGTTCCCATTATAAAAGGAAAGCATTAATTTTTCTCGTATAAGATGGTTTTTTATACTATAAGATGGTTGTAAGAATGGAATACCTACAACCTGTTACATATATATTTTTCATATTTGAGATCTACTTCTATCTCAAGATCCAAATTATAATGGATCTAATTCTGGATTGAATTTCTATAAAAATGCGCTGCTCTATCCTTTTCTTACTCTTCTCTTGTATTACTCTACTCTGCTCTAGCGTTTTCTTACTCTTCTCATGTCTTACTCTACTCTGCTCTAGCGTTTTCTTACTCTTCTCATGTCTTACTCTGCTTTTCCCTTGTCTTACTTTTTCATTTATATACTTCTTGTTAATCTCTTTCTCACATATGTACGTTAGTTAGTTAGTCCTTGTACAACTCATATTCAAAGTTAGACCTAACATGGGATCTCCTCCTAAAACTGCTAATGTTTAAATAGATCTAGGTTACAAGGATAGAGGGATAACCATAGAATAGAAGCATGTACACTATTCTATTGTTATATTTTTATGATGTTGTTTAGTGATTCCACTAATCTTAGAAATGTTAGTCTTTGAAGAAGATTTAGGCACTTTATAAAATTTTGATTTTAATTTGAAATATAAATATGCAATCACATTGTCTATACTTTTGAATTCTATTGACCAACCTTGTGGTCATTCATTGGACATATATATATATTAATTTCAGAAATAAACATATTATTTATCGGTAATTGGAATGAAATTACATCTTTCATGTGCAAAGAGAACTTCCCTGTAGTCCTACATTTTCCATAAAGTTGAAGGTCACCAAACAATTGCGGTCAATAATTGTTTGGTCCATTCCATACTCAAGTGCTAAAATCTCTAGCATTTCAAGTTTCTGGTCATCATAGCTATTAAGGAATGAAAAAGGACACTAGTATTGATATATTGCTTCCATTATATCATTCTTTTTTAAGGTTGATTCCATCCTTGTTGAAGTATATTTGTCTAAATCCTTATCTACAAGGGCACATTGTGTATTGTGGTGCATGTTGTGTATCTCTTGTTGTGAATCTCAAGTTACTTTAAAAATTTGGTCACCTAGTATGCTTAATGAGCTTGGAATTACACTTCAGAAAGAATCCAATTACAATTGAGACTTAAGTTCTACCATCTTAAAATAAGAATTCACGAATTTGATAGCGAGATATGTTTCATTTTTCCATTGTGTTTACATTTGTTTTTGTGTAGCACTTATATTGTTGACTATATCTTGGTTCCACAAAACAACAATGTTTTAGTTATTTGGTGACTCTTTATTTCCTTTATTTTGTTTTCTCAAGGAAGATATTTGGTGGTTATTTTTGCTTAATATTAAGCCTCTCATGCCTTCTGTAGACCTTCGGAACTTGAGTTTTTTGTTTAAGCTCTTGGACACCTACAATCTTGCAATTGTGAATCTTTTCTATTTTCATCTTGCTTCTCTTCTAAGTACAAAATGGCCTTGAGAAATATACTTTGTTTCCCTATTGTACACCTTACGAGTTCAAGTTTTCAGCTTTTTTACATTATTTTTTATCCTTTAAGCTCTTGGACACCTAGAATCTTGTAATTGTGAATTTCTCGTGCTTTCATGTTGTAGCTTTTCTAAGGACAAACTTGACAAAGAAATATGCTTTGGTTCCTCATTGGAGACCTTGGGAGATAAATTATTTTTATTTTATTTTATTTTATTCCTTTTTCTTACACCTCTTGGACACCTAGAATTTCGCAATCGTGAATTTCTTAACTTTCATCTTGCAGTTTTTCTAAGAAGTAGCACAAAGGACAACCAAATCATTTGGGTTATATGTAGATAAAATGTAACAGCCTAACCCTTGCCATCAGTGGGGATTTGGTTGGTTGGTAAATTGATGGTGCTTGTTGGTTTCCACATATGTGTTATTTCCTTATTATTGAGATGGTTTCAAAGATGGATTATTAATTATTGTTTCATTAAATTGCAGAATATTCAAGACTTTATGTATATTTATACTGATATTGAAAGAAATACTTTTTGGATAGATCTCTATTTCCCATAGTATCATAGATTTAAACCCCATAGTACATTGGAGTTAAAACAAATATATATATAATTTTTGTTTTCACATTTAGCTATGATTATTTCACATCCAAATTCATATTTCAAGTAATATTTAATTTTTTGAATTTATTACAAATCTAGCATACTGCAATGCTTTTCTTTGGAGAAACATTTGGGTCGATTTTGGTCAATTCTCTTTTGTTGGACATGTACTTGATGCTCATGTTTGAATGGTACATACTATAGAATGATATCTCCATGTTGGCTCTAGTTGAGTTGATATGTTTTCTGATTGATTGATGTATGATATTTTAAAGTTTTTTTTCCTTATCTTGATATTTTAAAGACATAAAAGGAAAGAAGATTGAAATGGTTTATGATTGTTTAATTAACTAACAGTTATTGCAATACATTAGGAATAGATAATTGGGTGGAAACGTGAAGCATCAAAAAGTTTAAAAGAATTTTTGAAAAAAACTTTACACCCCAAATCTTAAACTCTGTAAGAAAGAAACTTATAATTTCAATGTTCTTATTTAGAAATTTTCATTGAATGTTTAAAGTTCCATTTTCTTTTTCTTTCAACTATGTTGAATTTAGTTTTTAGTTATATTTTTAATGCTGGAGAAAATAACTATTTATTTCATGTGTAATTAGATTAGTGATTTCATGTGTTAGGGTTGTGGATTCAGGCATTGAAACAACACACCATGATATTTCAAATTTAAAAATTATGGTTTGAGTCCTAGGTAGCTTAGAATCCTACTTGTTTTCAAAATAAGGATGCACTCCCATTTGATTCTCACGGATAGGTTGTAATCATGAGGCTCTCGCTCAAGAGTGGACCTTCGCAAAATCTTGTGACGTATTGTCACAAACAAAACCATCAAATTGAAAACACATCATTTTTCTCCTTCAAAGAAAAAAAAATTCACATCATGTGAATATGTCCATGTACTCTTACATATTGGTGTACAAAACCATCAACCAAACACAAGTTGACAAAACATGCCTCTTCAAACAACTCACTCTTAAGTCAAATAATAGAGCTCATGTACAAATTTCCATATTTGTTGCATTTAAGTGTGTCTAACATAACTCTACTTTCAACATCTTGCTTCATGCAACATGCACCATACTTTGAATTTGCAAACAAATTCATGAAACATCAAAATACATGCTAGGCCTTAATTGGATAAGAAATCTTTAACCATTTGTCAGCAAACCATTTCAATGGCGTTTCTTTTTCTTTCAACTATGTTGAATTTAGTTTTTAGTTATATTTTTAATGTTGGAGAAAATAACTATTTATTTCATGTGTAATTAGATTAGTGATTTCATGTGTTAGGGTTGTGGATTCAGGTATTGAAACAACACCATTATATTTCAAATTTAAAAATGATGGTTTGAGTCCTAGGTAGCTTAGAATCCTACTTGTTTTCAAAATAAGGATGCACTCCCATTTGATTCTCAAGGATAGGTTGTAATCATGAGGCTCTCGCTCAAGAGTGGACCTTCGCAAAATCTTGTGACGTCTTGTCACAAACAAAACCATCAAACTGAAAACACATCATGCAAGAAACATAGCTCGTTGACATATCATTTTTCTCCTTCAAAGAAAAAAAAATTCACATCATGTGAATATGTCCATGTACTCTTACATATTGGTGTACAAAACCATCAACCAAACACAAGTTGACAAAATATGCCTCTTCAAACAACTGACTCTTAAGTCAAATAATAGAGCTCATGTACAAATTTCCATATTTGTTGCATTTAAGTGTGTCAACATAACTCTACTTTCAACATCTTGCTTCATGCAACATGCACCATACTTTGAATTTGCAAAGAAATTCGTGAAACATCAAAATACATGCTAGGACTTAATTGGATAAGAAATCTAACCATCTGTCAACAAACCATTTCAATGGCGCTTCTTTTAGTTGCACTTCATCATGTGAATCATCTTGACCCTCATCGATTATGAAATCCTCTTTTCCATTCTTCTTTTCATTTTTTATATCCCCTCTTAGATAACCATAATTTCTTGAAATGGATCTAACCAATTCAAATATAGTATTGCAAATCCCTAGATAAGTTAGATGAGGATTACATATGGTCTTGAATGAGCATTTGGACTCTTTAGATATGTGTACCAATTATGTTCATATAACACAACAAATAGATGATTTAATTTACAAATGTCACATAGAAGTCATATTTATCTCATGGGCCTTCAACTTAAATTATATAATCGTTTGACTCCCAGAAATGTCATTTAATACCTCAAAATGACTCCAAAAGGTTTTAGACCTGAATTCTCCACCCCCCATTAAAATGACCCTACAAGTTGATTCTTTCAGTTTTTTCACTCTATAAGCATCAACGTATGATTATGCATGATGGAGAATCTATAGCGCTTTCCCTTGTTAATATATTTAATAATATCAATATTTATTTAAAAGTATCAATAGTATTTCGACCATGAGATTTGAACAATGTGATGTCGTCGAAATACTATTGATACTTTTAAATAAATATTGAGATTATTAAATATATTAACAAGGGAAAGCGCTAGATATTTTCCATCATGCATAATTGTACGTTGGATTTGGTGATAATTGTCTCCATATTTTGGCTTTCTGACCCGCAAAACATAATTATTTTACAAGGGAGGGAAGGAGGGATGATCACATTGACTTGCTTGATGACATGTCTATGAAGATTAACTACCTCAAGAACTATTTTTTTGCGTAGGGAAAGAGACACATTCCCATGTCCGAGCATGAAAACGTTCTTTGATATTGTTAATGCCTGTAGTGTTTACTTCTACAAGTTCTATAGGCAGAGTCTGTAAAGGGCCAGGTAGCCTCTGGATCTCATCTTTTATGAAAGGTGACATATCTAGTAAATGCCCCCGCAGTCAATCTCTGGAATGGATCTAAATAGAAGTTCTTCATTTTAATATCCGTAAAACACAACAACTTTAAGGTAAACTATGTACATGTTCCATTCATCATGAACACAAACTTCACAAGCTTGAGGTAATGAACACGAAATAAAATTCCTTCTTGGAATAGCTTCATGTGCCTCCTTGGCTTTGGAGCATTTTCCATGTTTTCCATAACCAAGACCCAAATAATTAGGCCCTTCTTGAAGAACATTTGGCTCAACTATGCCTTGTACATGCTTGCCTTTAAAACCCTTTACTTTCATAGCACATTTTCATCAAAAAATTTGGACCTTATTCCTCTAATGTCTCTCA
Organism: Pinus albicaulis; assembly: GCA_034641835.2. Taxonomy (NCBI): domain Eukaryota; kingdom Viridiplantae; phylum Streptophyta; class Pinopsida; order Pinales; family Pinaceae; genus Pinus; species Pinus albicaulis. The sequence goes on along the minus strand of CM076579.1, from coordinate 299,422,845 downwards.
AAAGCACGTACACATTCATTTTCAAAGGAAATTGAAGGCAGAAACCAATAGCTAATTCTTCTAACTAACCTTGACTAAAATGAGCTAAATTGTACTTTGATACGAACTTGATTTAAATTTTCCACCCCACATTAGGCACCAATGATTATAACCTTTAATGGGCTAGCACTGGTTTGTAATCATCATCTCAAAATGACCTAGTAGATGAAAAATTATCATGTTTGTAATCACTGTTTCACACCATCTACATATGACCCTTCTACACATTATATGATTGAATTTATGGTAGGTCATCCCTTCTATCTAGACCACGATTGATTGTGACATTAGGTGAATAAAGGAAATTTGATAAGGAAATGATCAGTATAAGTTTGTCCTCCTCCACGCACTCCATATCTAATGATTGCCTATTTTTCTCTTCCAACATTTTATTTTTGAAATTCATTTTGGTAGTTAATTCTACTATTTAGTCACAACACACTTGGAAGTCAAAGAAATTGTTATATACACTACTAAACTCAATTAACATTGTTTGTTATTGGACTTTACAATAACAAACAACGTAGAGTTCATTAATGTAGTAGTGTATATGATAATTTATTTAACTTCTAGGTGTGGTGTGTCTATCGATAAAATTAGCTGCTAATGAATTTCGAGAATAGAAAGTTGGAAGTGGAAAATTGAGAAATCACTAGCTATGGGGCAGATGGAGGAGGACAAACTAGAAACTATCCTCTTCTTATAAATTGTATTTTATTCACCTGTTGTCACAATCGTTCATGGGATAGGTAGAGAGGATGACATGCCAAAAATTCATGCATATAATATGTAGAAGGGGTCATGTATGAGATGGTGTGAAGTGATGATGATTGACATGGTAAATTTTCATCTGCCAAGTCATTTTGAGATGATGATGACAAACCAATACTAGCCATTTTAAGGTTATAATCATTAACAAGAAATATGGGGAAGGAAATTCAAATGTCTCATCATGGAAATTATAAAAATTGTAAGGATGGGGTTATAAGCGTTATGGAAATTCTAAGTGCCAAATTCTAAGGAACAAGCCATATTTGCTTCTCAAAATCTTTATTTGATATATTCTTAAAAAACCAAGTACAAATTGTAGTAATCCTAGAATCATGCTTTACATAAGGTAAAATTGGGGAACTCATGACTTGTACTATAGATAAAAAAACATTTACCCTTACCAAAAAATATATGATAAAAATTGACAAACTACATAAGCTTAAGCTTAAGGCGATATAATCCTTCTTGCCTTCCATATAGATAACGAAAATGATTGTTCCAAGTCTCATGTTGCTTCTCATGTTATTTTATAAACCTTGATTGGAAAGAAAAATAGGAGGGCAGAAATGTAAGAAATATAGAACATACTGGATTTAACAGCCCCAAACTAGATTTTACTCTCAGGTACTGGAACCTCTACAAAGGGTCGACTTGGAAATATAGTTTTTCCTTAGGTTTCTCCACTGGTTCTATGTCCAACTTGGATAACCTACAGTTCAATATCCTTCTTTTCATTTTTTATATCCCCTCTTGGATAACCATAATATCTTGAAATGGAGCTAGCCAATTCAAATATAGTATTGTAAATCCCTTGCTAAGTTAGATGAGGATTACATATGGTCTTGAATGAGAATTTGGACTCTTTATATATATATTTAAAGAGTCCAAAAGCTCATTCAAGACCATATGTAATACATAGCCTCCTCATCTAATATATAAAACTTTAATCCATGTGCTTAACCTTAACATTGACACAAATGGAATACAATTTTACTCACTGCTTTATGATAGAAAAATATGCAGATGAATATTGCCCACATATCCGAAGTCAAAAGGGATAGATTAAAAAGGGATGCTCCGGTCATCTGTAAAAGATAAATTAAAGAAGCATGACATATTAAAGTAATGTAAATTAGATATGCGTACTAATTATGTTCATATAAAGGTGACATATCTAGTAAATGCCCCTGCAGTCAATCTCTAGAATGGATCTAAATAGAAGTTCTTCATTTTAATATCCGTAAAACACAACAACTTTAAGGTAAACTATGTACATGTGTCATTTCTCCCACAAACTAAAGTGTATAAGTAGTAAATTTTATACCAAGTGTGCTCCCACCATGTAAAGTGCAATTTGGTGAATTTATCATTTTTATAATATATTTTTTGATTAAATTTTGTTTCACACATGATCAATTATTGCTTTGAAAGTTGTGTTATACATAATTTGTGTACACTAAATTACAAATTGATTTTTTGAATTCTATTTTATGAATGTCGACCAATAGATATATATCATGGAGGATGAAAGACGAAGATTAGCCGAATCCCATATGGAGGTTCAGGGATCGGAGGATGTTCATGGTATTTAAATATAATCTTAAATCTCCATACATGTGTGTACATATGAAATTGATTTTTTTATTAACTTTGTGAGTGAAATTAGTTGTTAATAAGTTTCATATTTTAATTTTTAGGAGGCAAGAGGAGAAGGGTTTCTACTCCATCCATAGAGCATGGCCAAGGTTCAACCGATCGAGGTATGAGTGGTAGCAGGTTGCGGGAAGGGGGTGATATTTATTCCCCCGAAGGCCAATCAACGGCTGCTGGTTCTCAACAGGGTCACTGTGGGTCTGGTTCTCAGCAGCGTCATTCTGGGGTTGGTTCTCATCAGGGTCATGTTGGAGATGATGTTAACCAACAACATCAAGGTTGCCATCAATTTCAATATTTTTTCATTAAATTTGTACAACTTTTTTTACACGTGTTTTTTCTAATATACGAAATTTTATATATATTGATGCAAAGGCTGAAAATGTTCGAGCTAGTGGTCAAAATAGACACAGGGCAGCATGCTACATTGAAGAAGAAGGTTTACAACCCAGCACAACTTATCCGGCTGAGATTACTGATATACCATGGGAAACGAACATGGCGGAATGCACCTTACAAAGGTGTCAAAGCCTTCATGAAAAATTGCAAAGAGATCTCGAGGCTTTGTCTCTACCTGCTGAGAGTAGACAAAGCCTCGAAATAGTTACACTTTCATTGAGTGAAATGGTAAAATTGTACAAAAATTTGGGGCCAACGACTGATTCGTTTGTAGAACTGATGAGAAAGAGAAAAGAAACAGTGATAGGTCCCGATAAATGGCAGGACATAAAACAAAAAGTTTCAAGAGATGATGCTAAGTCAATGTTTAATTATAAGGAAGGGCCAAAAATAAAAATGTTGAAGGTGCAGTATTTCAAGCACCCAGACAAAGCTGGTTATTTGTATGATCGACATCTTGCGGCCTTTGGAAGGCTTCCATGGAACGATGAGGTTCCTGTTTATTTTGCACAAATGTTTTATGCAGAATTTTTTTTGGGTATGAAACCCGACTACAATGACCTTCCTTTAGAATTTTTTGGCCCGGGGAGAGGTCGATTATATCAACGTAAGGGCGCTAAGAGAGATGTGGAGTTGCCTCGCCCTGAGCCGCCATTGGTGAGTCGACCGTTTCGAGTCGAAACCCTGTGATCAGAGATGGATGCGACTTCTCAAATAAGTCGTGAAGCAAGAGATGTTATGATCGACAATGTTCATAGCGGATTGAGTGGAGTCGATATTTGTTTAAATCGACAAAGAGCACGTGAAAATGCACGTGCCAATTTTGTTTATCGTATAGATGAGGAGATTTACAACATGAATGTTGAAGATCTCCGAACATATGCAATAAATTATCGCAATGGTCTGCAAGACCTAATTTTTCGTGAGGAAGAGGGCACCGGAACGGTATGTGTTAGTGACCTTAGGGTTTGAAATTATATTTACATATACATGTGTACAATTTGTAATAAATACATGTGTATGTACATGTATACATTTATTTGTATGTGTACATTAATCTAACAAAAATGTATGATTATATGTTAAAACACCATTTGGAGTTCTCAGGAATGATGCGTGATGAAAATGTTAATATTACGTTCGGGACCTCTGGCTCAAACGATGCAGATGGGTCTGACCATCATGATATGTTGGCACATGTATGTTAGTGTTTTTTAAGTGACTCTAAAATAAATAATTGTTTCCACACATGTACATGTATGTATATATATAATTTGATAAAATGTTTTAACAGGTACCGATTCCGTCTGATGTTTTTGGGATGGTGGTACCTTCTTCTTCCTTAGGAGATATACCTTCTACTTCATTGGGAGATGTACAAGTATGGACAATTTTTTACAAGTTCAAAATTTATGTTACCTCAAAAAGTTCCATTAAAAATTGAGATATATAGAGAGAGAGATCTATATTTTGAGTTATTTAAAATTTTTTGAATTTAGGTTCGTATAGAAGATTTTTTTAATCCGAGGACTCTAGCGACGGAGATAGGAACATCCACAGCATTTGAACAAGTTGTCTTTAGTTCTTTTTTTTTAATATTATTGTTCCAATAAGTTTATATATGTACACGTGCATTTTCATTTGAAAGTTTTTAATTTATATAAATTATATATATATATATATATATATATATATATATATTTATATTTAACTGTACATGTATATTGTACAGGTTACCACTGCAGATGTTTCTATGGCAGAACCTGTTCATCAAATGGAGAGGGAACCTTACGAGGTATTACATGATTTTTTTGTTATATTTTGTTTTTTACATGAAGTTCTAGATATATATATTCTCATTCATTTTTAAAACTTAAAATTTTAATGTTCAAGTACATGTGCATTGTGTATGTAGGTTTCCTATTCACAGGATAGGGCGCTACCCGAGACCCAGACGCTAGATCCTCCATTTGATGGACAAGATTTACAGTAGATTTGATTTCAAAATTTAGATGGTTTTAAAATTTGTTAAACTTGATACAATTTGATACTCAAGTGAGATTTACAATTTTTGGATATATTTTATTACAATGTTATTATATAATTTGTTTTATTTAATTTTTGGATGGTTTTAGTACTTTTGGCATGTGAATGTGAAGTAATATTGTCATCTGAATTACATTTGACATGTGATATTTAATGTTAAATATTTTTGTTGGATAGTTGAATTATAATTGGCATGGCATGTGATATTTAATGTTAAGTGTTTTTGTTGGATAGTTGAATTATAATTGGCATGGCATCTGAAGTTTTTAAAACTACATGAATGATAGAATGTGAACCTACATTTGCACATGTGGTAAATTGAAATGTTACTTGTAACAAGACAATCCCCATTGATTTCATTACAATATATGTTGATTTCTGATTTGATATAATTGCATGTATGATGGTACATTACTTGTAAAGTCATTGGATTAATAGTGTTCATTGATTCAATGTAAGCGCAAAAAATTATTGACAATGTAGAACGATTTTTGTGTTATAATAATTAAACCTAATAATATTGGAGAGCAAGAGAGACTTGAGGTATGGTGTTTACTACAAGAGTTCGAGCTAAATATTTAAATGGTTTACCTATGTGCTGATTTTTGATTTGATATAATTGCATGTATGATGGTACATTACTTGTAAAGTCATTGGATTAATAGTGTTCATTGATTTCAGTGTAAGCGCAAAAAATTATTGACAATGTAGAACGAATTTTGTGTTATAATAATTAAACCTAATAATATTGGAGAGAAAGAGAGACTTGAGGTATGGTGTTTACTACAAGAGTTCGAGCTAAATATTTAAATGGTTTGTACCTATGTGTTGATTTCTGATTTGATATAATTGCATGTATGATGGTACATTACTTGTAAAGTCATTGGATTAATATTGTTCATTGATTTTAGTGTAAGCGCAAAAAATTATTGACAATGTAGAACGATTTTTGTGTTATAATAATTAAACCTAATAATATTGGAGAGCAAGAGAGACTTGAGGTATGGTGTTTACTACAAGAGTTCGAGCTAAATATTTAAATGGTTTATGATTTATGATTTATACTTTTTTTTTGATATAATCGATACGGAAAGATGACAAAATATTAAGGGTGACAATAAGAATAGAAGTTCAAAAAATAGTTTAAGATTGATCACAAGAATTAAGAGAATGTCTCGGTCCATCATTGGTATGGCTTGTGCTGCAACCATGAAGTCTCGTCCCAACACCATAGAATGATCATCCATGTCAATGACTCTTAAGTCTATCTTTCCAAACCATGACCCTACTCTCACATGTGTGCCTTTCATGACACTAGTCACTGCTTTCATCCTCGAATTGACTGTCTTGAAAGCACTCAACTCTTTCTCGATGCTAGCCTTCCTCTTTCTAAGAGATGAAGTTGCCTTTCGACTTAGGAAGCTATGGGTAGCCCCCGTGTCTATCAAAGCAGAGAAATTTTTCCCATGTACGGTTGTAGACACGAATCTCAAGTCCAAGGAACTTTCATCATCATTCCTTCTCCTTGTCTTGCGCCTTACTTCCGCAATCTTCTTCAACATTTCCTCTTCCAATATGTCTTTCGAACTAGCCCTTGGCTGAACAGTCCTTTTCACATATCTCTTCTCATGAAGCTCCATAGAACAATCCGATCCTGGGTCTGCTTGAATTGGTTCAAGCTCTTTCCTTTTCGAATTCTGTCTAATTTCTCCAATACGACATATATTGACTCCTTCCAAACGAAGTGCACCAATCCTCATAGTGTGGTCGTCTTCTTTTCCAAGTGTGCCAACACATGCATTTTATTTCTTCAAACAAATAGGTTTCGGATCAAGAAAGTCCCTCTTGATCTTATCTTCCATGTTCTTGACTTTAGCCTGCAACGTGGTGCTTCTTTCCTTCAAGTGAGCCCTTTCCATAAAGAGTTCTTGAAGTCTTTGTTCACCTTGTCGTATCTCCATGTCAAGCTTTTCAATTTCAGCAGTTTGTCCAGATAGTCCATCCTTGGAATTTCTTGGGTGAAAAACCAAGTAGGTTGAACCAACTTTGGTCTAGTGCAATGGAATTCATTAAAGAATTGGTCATTGGCACTGCTTCAAGCTAGGAGTGAGCATCGTCACCAACCTACATTGAATATTTTACACTCCCTAGGGTGAATGATACTTTAAATTGATTGACAGTCTAAGACTTTCGAATTTTTCCAAATGCCAAATGATCTTACAAAGCTAGTAAATTTATAATATCCTAGTAGGTCATTCGGTGACAACTTTTACCGGAAACTTGAAACAACTTTGGCATGTGATATTTAATTTGTTAAATGTTTTTGTTGGATAGTTGAATTATAATTGGCATGGCATGTGAAGTTTTTAAAACTCGATTTTTGGATGGTTTCAATCTACATTTTGCATGTGATATTTAATTAACTTTAAATGTTTAATGTTAAATAATGTTGCACAATATATAATCAAAAGGGTTTTAAAACTTAAAGTTTTGGATGGTTTCAACCTACATTTGCACATATGGTAAATTGAAATTATGTTACTTGTAACAAGACAATCCCCATTGATTTCATTGTATATGTTGATTTCTAATTTGATATAATTGCATGTATGATGGTACATTACTTGTTAATTCATTGGATTAATAGTGTTCATTGATTTCAATGTAAGCGCAAAAAATTATTGACAATGTAGAACGATTTTTGTGTTATAATAATTAAAACTAATAATATTGGAGAGAAAGAGAGATAAGGTATGGTGTTTACTACAAGAGTTCGAGCAGGTCATTCGGTGACAACTTTTACCAGAAACTTGAAACAAAGAGAATCTATCTTTGGCTAGGACATCATGTAAGATGCCTGACATAAACAGTAAAATTGTACTCATGTAAGTTTAAAAGCTGAGATTCGAGCAAGTGGGGACAACCACTTGTTATCTCGTCCCTTGGAGGCTAGGCCATATGGGGACCGAATCTGACCTTACAAAATAAAGTGAAATAATTTGTACCATATGGTCGGTTACTAATATACAAGAAAAATTAATATACAAGAACAATTAATTTCATTTTAGAATATATATATATATATATATATATATATATATATATATATATATATCCAATACATATAACATTTTTCATCAATGCACATGTATAGAAAAACGACTTTCAGTTGATACTAGAGCACGTGCTTGTACCCAAACAATTTGTAACATGTGAAAACCACAAATAACATAAGCAGCTCAATTTTTAGTTGAGTACTGGAAGTTCTAAAACATATTTAATCCAAAGATAATAAATTGTTGGACACTTCACTCAAAAAAATTCTAATGGAATTCCATCCTCAATAATCCGTTCATGATCGGATTTTGACATTTTCCATTTTTTAATTTTTGATTTTTTCTTTGATTGAACTTTTATCAACTTTATGCGTGCTGCACACACCAAGTGACTATATTGACAACTTATGGAATCAGGTTCATAGTCTTCAAAGTAAAAAAAGTCTCCACTTTGACGAGTTTGTTTGAAAAAATAACCTTTCAGTATAATAGACCCTCTGTCATACTGAAATCCGTGATCATTATAGTCTTGTAATAATTTTATTTTTCGTTCAGTGCAACGCATCAAATAATACTTCACATTTTCATCATTGTCAATAGGTGCAATTACAGCAAAAACATCTCCTACACAATAAAATAAATTTAACATTTAATTATGCAAATTTAAATTTATTTCTAGATCTTTAAATCATTAGAAAGTAATTCAAATGTTACCTTCTCTAACAAGATCAGAAACTCGATCACCATCGGATGATATTGTAGTTTCCTCTGATTGCATTTCTTCAAACATTGCAACATAAATTTTTCCCTTTGTATTTAGCTCTGTATGTTTCCAATCGTTCACGTACATTTTGTTTTCACAAACGTCATTGGATTTTGTGTTGTCTATGCAAACATCACAAAAACAAGAATATTTTCTTTTATTCAATGCAAACACATTTGTGGACAACTTTGTTTGAATTGAATGCAATTTTCGAGTCCCTTTTATTGTTTCAACGTCATTTCCAATTGATCTATCTACGTCTCCGATTCCAATATGCCAGAAAAACCTTTATATGGAAAATTAGAAAAAGAATTTGTAAATATGATATCAAAATAAAATTAAAAATAATCATTGCATGATAAATGTACAATGTTTAAAATTAGATTTCCAATATAAATTAAATTGAATGTACCTTCGCACTTCTCTTGATGGGTTTTTCTCATGGCTTAGAGCAACGATGCACCATTGAACAACTTCTTCAGCGTTCACAAGTCGGCGTGCAGAGTGGTTCATTTGATATCTTCGAAGTACTCGTTTTATGCATGCTCCTCCACCGTCATGTTCTCCTTTTCCATGGCCAGTCTCAAAGAAATTCCAACAATGTTTAATGCAGGTTTTCTTATGAAGACAACACAACCAAAAAAATGATCGTGCAAATTTGAATTGACCTGCGCATCCGTCTGACCATATCCAATGTTCATTGAATGTTATTCCATGATTTTTCAATGAATCATAAATTCTTCCAAAACAATGTTGTAAAAAACATGTATCATGTGTACGATCGTCACTGATATAAAAGTGATATTCTTTAATGATATGTCGATTTTCACTCGTGCTTTCTATATGATTGACATTTTGTTCAGCATGTCTATATAGAATATGGACGAGCATGGAGACTTGGTCAGAATGATAGTATTCACTCTGAATTTCTTTTTGTGGAACAAATGTGTAGTTTTTCGCAAAATCAATCACTGACAAAATGGTCCCTGGTGGAAAAACTTCACGAGATTTTTTGAATTGCAAGTCTTTCCATCGAGCTCTATGGGAATGCTTGGTGTATTTGTAAATTTCTGCCTCAAACTTTCTCAAAAAGTCTATCAGAAAAATTTCGTCTTCTTGTAATTCGATTCTTTTAACACTATCTGCACCTTGAAGTGATGTACCATTATATTCATATCTCTTCCATTTCACTTTCATGTTGGACAATGATTGATCATTTATATCAATACGATATTTGTTTTGAAATTTAGTCAAATTTCCACAATCATCGCATTTTTTACCACCAACACATTTCTTTTTGTAAAATAGTTCATCGCTTTCTCTTTCACATAGAATTTGAGATATGAAATCACGGATAGTGGAAGGAGGATGTGAATCCTTCCATAATGTTCTACCGAAATCAAGGAATGTGTCATAATATAACTCAAATTCCACATGATAACGGCAACAACAAGTGTTGCGTACGGTGATAGGTTTTACATACCATGGTTTTTGTTGAACAAAAGCACTAAGTGAAACATGAATTTGACGATTTTCTTCTTTGAACTTGTTGAATAACTCTATTTGAGTGGTTTCCAAGAGATGTTTTTCATGTTCTTCGTACTGATTTCGTGCTATTCTTCTTCGCATCACATGTCTTGCAGTCGGTGAAACACGCGAATTGTTCTTCCAATATTCATATATTATTTTTTTAACATCTTCTCCAAGTCTATCTTTGTATGGTTGCCTACAAATATCTCTCCAACAAGCGAGTTCATCATTTACATCTATTTGCAGTCGAAATTTTCGATGTTTTTGCAGAGTTTTTCGCGAGGTTCTCAGTGCTCGTGCCATAGATGTTATCAAACGATTCTCTTGAGTACTTGGTGAAACCATTGCCATATGTATTCCTCTACGTATATTTGAAACATCTTTATCTCTAGATCTCTTAATTGACTCTATAGCACTACTCATATTTTTTATCACCTCTTCTTTCATTTTTTTATCTTTGGTTGATTTTCGAATACCTAATAGTGTCGTCGCTTCTTTTAATTTCCTTGATGATAGGAGACCTTTCAATATTTGAGCTCGAACTGTCACTTGCTCATTTTTTAAATACTTTTCAAAAATTCTATCGACACGATATCATATAACATGGTCAGGTTTTTTATCTCCATATGTGTGAGGGTCGATATTTTTTAACATCTCATTATCGATAGTGATTTCATCTGTACATATTCGAAAAAATAGTACATATTCAATAAATCACTAAATTAATAAATATGTCAATAAATATTAGGAAAATTTTAAATATATCAATAGATCATAATATTTTCATTTACATACCCGATTCAATTTCTGCTTGAGGTTGATTTTCTTCTTCAATATTTTGAGGAGTATCTCTATCTGTTTACATTAAACAAAATATTTTTCAAACTAGTCCATCAAATAAAAATTAAGCTTCACATTTTACATTGGGAAAAATTTAAAAATATATTAATAGATCATAATATTTACATTTACATACCTGCTTCAATTTCTGCTTGAGGTTGATTTTCTTCTTCAATATTTTGAGGAGTATCTCTGTCTGTTTACATCAAACAAAATACTTTTCAAACTAGTTCATCAAATAAAAATTAAGCTTCACATTTTACATTAGGAAAATTTTAAATATATATCAATAGATCATAATATTTACATTTACATACCTGCTTCAATTTCTGCTTGAAGTTTATTTTCCTCTTCAATATTTGAGAGGGCTTCTAACTTTCTTTTGCGATATTGTCTCGTCTCTTCTCTACGTGCCTCAGGGTCTCTTTTTCGATCATATTTTCTCGCACAAGTTCTTCGATTTACCATGATAATAGGGTATGAAGTTCAAAAAATTTCCTTCAAAAAATTAGAAAATAACTCAATTACAAAAAATATCACAAAAGATTTAATTTAAAAAAATTTAAAAAAAAATTCAGTGTAAATTTTTTGTAAAAAATACGTAATCCAATCCAAAACACACAATTTAAAAAACACAAAACACGTACATACCTCCAAGAAAAATCACGCCACCTCCAAGAAATGTCTTCCAAAAAAATTCTTTAAATCCAAAATTGTAAAATCAATTTGCTTCCAAGAACTTGTTCCAAGAAAAATTTTGTATTAGGTGAAAATAATACCTACAATGGCGAGTACTAAATAAATTTTAGATTGGTAATTTGATGGTCCATTCAATTTCTATATTAATATAGAATTGACAACTTTCCTCTTTTTTCATTTTCTCCAAACTCTGCTAAAACTACTTTGTCTCAAATGGAGAAGGACTACGAGAACTTCGGTAAGAAATTTTTTTATAGCTTGTTGAGTACTTGAAATGTTGACTAGGATAATTTTTCAAAAATAATGATCTTGAGTCCCTTTTCCTTCGAAGATACTAAAAATACCCAAAGGCTCTTTTTGAGTAATGGATTTTAGACTCTTTTTGCATCTTTATTCCAAACTATTTAGAATTTGACCAAATTATCCATTGGTTTCTTCATTTTTATTCCCATTATTCAATATCCAAATTTGGTGAACAATAAGATTGCTAAATCCCACCTGGATTTTAATTTACGGTGAATGGATGTATTGTTAAGGCACTCCTTATGAAAAGGTCACCCGCTCAAATCCCCCTATGGGTTAGTTGACAAAGAAAAAGAGAGAAAGAAAGATAGAATTGCTAGAAATGAGTATCACCATGTTCTTAAAAAACCACTAATTTTCAATTTTTGGAATTCTATAATTCAAATGATCAATGACCCTCACTAATACTTTTATATTATTCTTCACCACAGACCTACACTTCAAATTTCACTTAAACCTGACTTAAACTACTCCTATTATAGAAAAAAAGTTCCAAAATTACTTTTAATATATATATATATATATATATATATATATATATATATCCTATTTGATGTGGAATGACGCATGCCTACTAATGTGGTAAAAACTACCATGTCATACCCTTTGCCACCTTTACCCACCATATAATTCTTTGCCCCTTTTTCCTTATTTCTTAACTTTATTAAGCATTATTTGATTATTCTTGGGCCACCTGTATCAGAGGAAATTTCAACCTAAAAGTGGCCTCGTGAGGAAAATTCAAGAAATTAATAAAAAATTCCATGCAAACAATTTTTTAATATTACTTTAATTTTATCCATGTTCCACAATATTTATTAACACAAGATTTAGTAAACAAAAATTAATATACTACTAATTTTCAGAATCCCACAAAAAAAATTCAAGAAAGAATGTGATTTTTTTTTTTTAATGCATTTTTTAATGCAAAAATGGATTAAGCACCCTAAAAATCCCCTAGGTCACTCGAACTCTATAGATTAAACAATTTAAACTCAAGTTTTTAAAAATATCTACTGAATTTTGATTAAAATTAACTAGAAAACATGTCGTGAAAAGGGTCATTTCGTCTATAAGTTAAACTACATCTATATTTTATATTTTGATTAAAATTTACTAGAAAACATGTCGTGAAAAGGGTCATTTCGTCTATAAGTTAAACTACATCTATATTTTATATTTTAATGACGTTGTCTACAAAGGCCACAATTTCCCCCAAAATATTTTTTGCTCGAAATCCGGTAATTTTTCATTTATGGAATATATTTTCTAACTATTTAACTATTTTTTATTTTTGGCTATTTAACTATTTTATATTTTTGGTCATAATTTTGTAATTTGTCCTTTCTCAATACGTTTTTTTACCTATTTAACTATTTTATAATTAATATTTTATATTTATCTATTTATTAACTATTCTATACTTAACTATAATGGTCTATATTTATATTCTATAATCAACTACTTTTTTTGTTTTTTTGCACGACTATTAATGTCAAATGGGCTCGCATTTTTAATTTATATTTTTTCACTAATATCAAGATTTACATTGCATTAATAACTTTCCTGATATTCTAATTCAGATGGGTAAGCAAGGTAAATAATATTAATAAAATAAAATTAATAAAAAAATATTTCACCAATACCCAAATTAATAAGATAATATTTCAAGGATACCCAAATTAACCAATTTAAAATAATTTAAGACATGTACCTATTTTTAAATTGAAAGGATTTTGATTGATTTACATATTATGACATGAAAATTATATGAAAAATTCATGGGCACTTTTAAACTGAAACTTCCTCTAATGTACCTCATTTTCCTTTCTCTACCACTTGGTATGATCCTAGCTATTGATGGGATAAGGTATATTGCTTTATCCTTTCCTCCTCCTTCTATCATGTCATCATAGGAGGATGTGATGATGGGTCCCATATCCAAATTCTCTCAATTAGCACATGTCTTGCATGTACATGTCAGAGCAACGGTTATGATCTACAATGAATCTAAAAATTTTCATTGTTTTTCTTTTCATTATGGCTCCATAACCACTTGTCACCTGCTTACCACCCAAGGGACATGAGTCACCCTAGTGGGGGTTATGGGGGATAAGTGCATTATTGAAAAACCACCTCACTTAAACTTTAAACCATTTTTTTTGGCTTAGCCTCCTTACCACCATGGACCTTGCTTCATTGCTACCACCCACACACCCTAACTCCATGTAGCACCACCCATAAGCTTCACATTATCTTACTCATCTACATCACTAGTGTGAACCCACATTGTATTTCTGAAATTTCACACACACACACACACACATATATTGTAATTTTTTTCTCATATTTTCTCCACAACACCACTATGAAATATTTTATGCTTGGATTCCTTGGCTAAATTTGACCTTTGTACCAACCAATTTTGATGCCATGGTAGCAATTATTTTCTAGATTTCATCCAGAATTGGGGATTTTTCCAGTTTAGATATTTACACCAATTCTTCCTTAGAATAAACATACAATTTCTTTAGTTTCCTTACGATGATTTCACACGATCATAATAATTTTACTTTTACACCACATAAGAAATTTCAAATCTATGGATTTAACAATTATACCCACCACAAATTTTCACATTAACATTTTATCAAACATATGATCTGCAACTTGTAACATGTAATCCTCTTCTTTTGCAAGTTAATTTTTTAGTCCATACAACCCAAATTTTGTAAACCCCTGGCTATGATTTATGGCCCATACAGTCATATTGTTGTAACTTTGCTTTAAGACCACTTTTTAACGTATCCAACCACCCCTATATACCATTGGGATAGTGGGGTACTTTAGAATTCAATCCCTCTCTTTCAATGCTTTGCTTTGGTATATTTTTATCTCATGCACAACTTTCTAGCTAGGATAAGATTCACATTACATAACTATGCTACCATAGTTTAACTCACTATATTGAAGCAACATAATAGTCTAGGCTATGCATACAACATAACAACAATTAATTTACATAGCTGTAATCCAACATGTACATATGTAAACATACATACTTATCTTCTTGGAATAAATAACCAATTAGTTGCAAAAGAAGGGTACTCCACCCAATCATAGGATTTGTTGCGCGTACTATTTCTACAATAGGACACCCATGAGTTGAGGCTATGAGTCTAAAAGGTAAAAAATTTCCCACGGTTGGCTCTAATCCTATCACACATCTCAGTTTCCAAACAAGCATATATTTTTAACTGTTAGAATTATCTCAATTCCACCAACTCTCTTTCTCCTTCAACCTACATAAAGCAAGGAATGGGATCTCTTTCTTTTCACTATAATCCATTAAGATATCCTAATTCCCTTATGGGGTCTAGCACAGATTGGCTAGGAAATATCTCTAATATGAATTGCAGGTATTCTTGGTTGCCAAACTCTTCTCAATGACAACAGTTCCCTTCACACAAGGTCACAATTATGAAGAAAGGTTTATTTCTCATAATTCCCTTATACTCATGACAACTTAGTTCTCATATAAGGCCTCCCTTAGAATGATTGGAAAAAATACCATACAAAAAAAAAACTCATGAAGTATAATTGCATGTTCATAATTCACCATGTGGCTCCCTAAGAAGTGCATGTATCTCACTTCCCCCACTAATTCCAATATTATCATGACTTAGGATAACATAAGTAAAAGAATTTGGGCTAGGAATACAATAATATTATTTGGAGTTGGCCCATTTGAGCCCTCTAAGACCACTTTATTTCCTCTTTCATGGAATCATAGCCCCCCATGTATTATTTCCTCCTTCATCCATATCATGTGATGTGTTTTATTAGTATTTAATGCACATTTTCATTTTTCATCGGTCGACTCTTGGCCTTTCTTTTTTTCCATGGAAAATTTGAGAAAATTAACCTAAGTGATCACATCCTACCAAAAAAACTAGCATAGCCTAACCCTGGGGGAATCTAGGCGAGTTAACTCTATGACCTCCCAATGGAAGAGGTACTTTAGTAAACTGAAACTTGACCAATTGACGTATCCCTCACGACTAACTCTTGGCCTTTCATCATGTATATATTTACATTTTATTTTTGGGATACAATGTAAGATCCCAAACATCGAAATAATCAATAGGTCTGACACATTTAGGTGTTCTCATAAAAATAATCTCAACAAAACATTGAACACAAAGGGATATGGAAATACGAACCCTTATTTCAATTAATATTTAGAAAACAAGATATGCCCAAATACAATAAAAATAATGGATCCCCGCCTCGACATACACGGATGCTCAATGCACAAGAAAATAAAGACACTAAATCACAAACGTGAACCCTAGATGGCTCCAATAGATATATTACACCCATGAGGTTTTCATCCCTGGGATCAAACTAGAACTGGCCTCACCAAATTCTCAACAAATACAAAATAGATAGACAACTCAAGATGATCCAAAGGCCTAGCTCCTATCCCTTTTAATAGGATTGATGGAATCTCTACAAAATATTATTTTATTATTTTCCCTCGAAAAATGAAGGCAAATACCATGGAAAGATCCCATGGGCCAATACCATGGGTAAATTTTGTCCATTTTGACCATATCAAGAAAAGGGAATATTACAAATCCTCCCACCCAAAGATTTATTTCCCTCAATCAAACCACTTCTATCCACAACTAAAGAATTTGTATATTGATATAAAGATCCCATACAAACCAATGCATTATCCCATGCCTCCATGCTAAATGATCCTGAATGGATCCTTCGATACCTGGATCCCAAACAATACTCCTGCCAATCCTACCTACAAAATATTCACCCGGATCCCAATGCCACCTAATTCCTGGGAACTATGGGTTATGAAACCATCTCAACCCTCCATCACTACCTTTGCCTAAGGGCCCAAGCTACAGCATTCTCTTGGCTTAGGGTATCCTCGGAATCATCCCATCAATAAAGTTCCAACTCATAATATCTCATCAATCTATCTCGTGGGAAGGATCTAATGCATGAATTTATGCACATGTAATAAGTCTACCATGTTTATGCTACCTAATGCTCAACTCATGTTTCTCCACCTGGTCACCTAACATGATCCATTCAAATAAATATTTTGTGCTCTCCCTAATGTATAAAGGTGGGTTGGTAGCATTGCAAGTCCTATCTATGCACTCTTGTAGAGGGATTCTTTGGAATTCCCAATTGTGTTCCTCCTGCTGCCTTGAGAGGGACTTGATATGTTCCTCTACATTAGACAACGTGGATGTTGACTCGGCACATACCCCTATGAACTCCTCAATTTTTGTGTTCTCCTGTAAGATAGTGTCTTGAAATATCTTGACTCTCTACTTCAACATCATAAGATCTATCTTGAAATGTGTGATATTTCCCTGAAGGTACTCTACTAGTGATTCTGGTACTCTGCTAAATATCTTTGTGCTTGTCTTCAGGGATGCCCCACGACCACAACTTCAACTTGAGCCTTTAACCGACTCTCTCGGAATGGTTCATCCCACACATTATGTCTGTCATGATCCCCCTCATGTTCCCCCTCAAGATCATGATCATCATGTTGGTTCACTATGTTGGCTCCTCACTCAAGTTTTCTTGCCCTCCTACATATCTAAAGACAAAATGTTGTTCATCTTCTCCAGTTTTCGAACATAGATGGACTAGTGGATTTCTATCTATATTTGACTACTCATATTCTGTATCCCCGTAGAGAACTATGGACTCAGTTGTATAGGATTATACCTCATCAATACCATTAGGTAGAATTTTTTTATGCACTTCCAAATTTTTTTCATCATGTAAGTCTCTATGAATAATATCACGTTGTTGCTTTCCATCTTGAAGATCATTAGACCCAACTATAGAAGACTCTCCATGATCTCAAGGAATCTTCTCTTATTATTTCCTTGTTGCCTCCTTCCTATCATCTAGACATGAATGGTCAAGTTGAAAATTTCCCTTGTATATAAATCATAGTCCTCTCCTTCTTAGTTCATGTTTGCTGCAGATTTTACTACCTTTGTTCTTGCTTCCTCCATCAATCCTTTTAAGCTCCTTCTTAATCAGCACCGTTTTGACAAATTTTATGTTTTTCATGACTAATTCATCCACTGGATCATAGGTGGTAGGTGATACAATTATTTCCTTCCTCCAAATGGTCAATATTTTGGATCTTAGTATCTTGCAGATGTCAGCATCTCTTTCTAGGAACAAGGACACAATATTTTGCATGCTTGTTTTGACACGGTCTCATTAGGGAAATTTTGAGGTCTAAAATGGGCATCCTAAGGAAATTATAAAATAATATTAGATTACATCATCAAATTTTAGATGGAAAAAAGAAAAAACTATTTTTTAAACTCATATTTTCAACTTATCTCCCTATGGGTTTACTCAAATTTCGAGCAGAAACACTCGTTGGATGCATAATTTGATTCCTCCTCCAAGGATTACCCATTTTGAATACTTCCAATGGACCTTGTTACAAAAAAAATTATAAATACATGAAAAATGTGATTTCAATCATGTTTATCATGTATTTCTCATTTTTTGTGTAGCAGGGTCCATCGAAAGTATGCGACATGGGTACTCCTTGGATGGGGAAATAAATTTTACATCCAACAAGTACTTCCACTCGAAATTTGAGTAAAACCTTATTATTTTTTAATCTTTTTACTTTTTTACTCCGAAAAAGGTCAATCATCCCTCATGGTTGACATCATCATCTTGAATCCTATTAGTTCTTATAAAGTTTATTTTGGTTACACATTTTTCTTAGGAGGCACATTTTATACCTCAAAATTCCCCTAATGGGATGAATTGATATAAAAGTTCTAGAACACATGAAATATTAAGTTGTCACATTCTAGATTCAGCATGAATGTGTCAAAGCTGAACTTGACCAGGAGTTCTAAGATTATGCAACGCTTCTAAAAATTATGAAGCATGACATTGTTCAAAGCTTGAAGGGCTTCTACTATCAGTTGTAATATCTCCTTCATGATATCATTATTGTAAGGCAGTAGTGGTGATGTTAAATCTATGTTTCTACTGATGCAAGAAGCAACTGTGAGCCTGCACTTTTCAAAAAGATGCTCCCAGAGTTTGGGTTATATCAATGCAAGCATGGACGAATTGAGAGCCTAGCTGAGTTTCTTCCATTCTGGTTGCCCCACCCTAGACAAACACATGTCTAATTCCTCCCACTTACGAAGTTCTATGATTGAATTTGTTCGTTGCAATTCAGATCCAAGTGCGAAGAGACACTTTCATTTTACATCTTCCTTCCGGATATCCTTTGACTATTGAAGGATGACATGGATCTTCTGAGAGAAAGACTTGTTTTTCTAATCTTGCTTTTGTTTTGTAAATTGTTGCCATTGTTTATCCACATAAGTATTTCAACCCAGAGGATTAGCCGATGTATTACTATGATGATTCTTGAGGTGTTTCTGAAAATAAAGGGATGACATTATGGCTTGGACCTCAATTCTCAACCTTCTCTCTCTTAAACTTTCTCCATTCCATTTTTTATTTTATTTTAAATTATATATATATATATATATATATATATATGAAAAACCAAATCCCCTTTATATTAATAACTTATAGCTCCCAATGTTACCAAAGTTCTTTCCTAATACTATTATTCTCCTTAAACATGGTCTGGTCCATGGCTACCATGTAATTGACCTTCATTAATGTGTCATCTCAACGAACATAGAGGCATGAATTCCATTTCAGGATCAAATTCTTAAATATCGTAATCAGTCTCTGGACTAATTTATTTCTTCCTAGATTTGAAAATTTCTTTTTGTTGAAACCCTAAAAACAATACCATATCTTCGAGGGTTTCAATTTCTTTAAATTTCACCTCCACAATAAAAAAATTCGACCAGCACAACATTTCATGCTCATTTGGAAAAACCCCAACAAATATAAATATAAATATAAATATATATATATATATATATATTATTTATTTATAAATATAAATATAAATATATATATATATATATATATTATTTATTTATTTTTCTTTCTGTACATGATGGAATGATCCGAAAGACAACTGCAAATCAAAATTAATGATGGACAAGTAATTTCTTTGTAATGGTAAACTAGGGTGATTATGGATAACCACCGATATTGATGAGATTTTAGCTAGGGTGATTATGGAAGATCACCGAAAATTAGTTCCTCCTGAAGCCCTCGACCTTGTCTCAAAATTAATATATAATAAACCCTCAGTTTGGCAGGGAAACCAACTCTGATACTACTATAAGATCCCAAACAATGAAATAATAAACAAGTATGGCACATTTAGGTGTTCTCATAAAAATATTTTCAACAAAAAACTGAACACAAAGGGATCTGGAAATATGCGCCCCTTATTTCAATTAATACTTAAAAAATGAGACATGCCCAAATACAAGAAAAATAATGGAGCGTTGCCTTGGCATACACTACTACTCAATGCACAAGAAAACAAAGATACTAAAGCACAAATGTGACATTAGGGGAATTTTGAGGTCTAAAATGGGTCTCCTAAGGAATTTATAAAATAATAGTGGAAATAATAAAATAATATTAGATTATATCCTCGAATTTTAGAGGAAAAAAAGAAAAAAAATACATTTTCAACTCACATTTTCAACTTATCTCCCTATGGGTTTACTCAAATTTCGAGCGGGAAAACTAGTTGGATGCAAAATTTGATTCCTCACCTAAGGAGTGCCCATGTTGCATGCTTTCGATGGACCATATTACGTGAAAAATGAGAAATACATGAAAAATGTGATTGCAATCACATTTGTTCATGTATTTATAGTTTTTAGTGTAGTAGGGTCCATCGAAAGTATGCAACTTGGGTACTCCTTGGATGAGGAATTAAATTTCGTATCTAACAAGTACTCCCGCTTGAAATTTGAGCAAAACCTTTGGGAGATAGGTTCAAAATACAAGTTGAAAAAACAGTTTTATTATTTTTTAATCTTTTTACTTTTTTACCCTAAAAATGGTGAATCACCCCCCATTGTTGACATCATCATCTTGAATCCTATTGGTTCTTATAAAATTTATTTTGGTTGCAAATTTTTCTTAGGAGGCCCATTTTAGACCTCAAAAATTCTCTAATGATCCTGAGTGTGTTGGAAATATTGTCATTGATGGCAAAGAAGCAGCAAAAGCAGCAGAGAAGCAGTAAAGAAGTAGAGGCAGCAAATGCAGCTAAGAAGTTAAGGCAGAAAAGGAGCAAAGGCAGCAGAGCAAAGGAACAGAGTCCTAAACGTGTTAGGTCAATTAAGGCAGAAGAAGTAGCAAAGGCGACAAAGGCAGCAAAGAAGCAGCAATGGTGTGCATCAAGAGTAATAATCCCAAGTTGGAATGAATAACTAATAGAAGAACAAGCTCAGGAGAGATAAGCACATTTAGAAACTAAATAAAGAGATCAACGCATTTAAAAAATGAATAAAGCTTAGGAAGGATAGTGGATATGTAGAGTAGCGTTGGTCGTTGAAAGCAGAAAAATTGACTAAGGAGGAAAAGACTTAGAAGAATCGAAGACCAATCAGATTTGCAAGCAGTAGTGAGGTTCGTTAGATCAGGCATAGATCAACGGCGGGGATCATCTCACAAAACCGTGAAGACATCTCACATCGCAGGATTTAGCAGACAACGTTAAGATTTCACACAGTAAATTATTTAACCGACAATGCGAATTTGATTAGCAAAACAAGTGTGGACCGTCCGATCCCTCAAAGACCAACGACAGAGATTGAATCGCACCGAAAGAAATTTTGCAAATCACAAATTTTAGAGTTTAGCATTAAGGCATCGCATGGTAATTTAAAGTATTTTTGATACGAAGTGGAGAAGACAGGTGTTGGCAAGGCACAATATCACAGATCGCAAGAAATAGAGTGTGACCACAAAGTAAATCATATAAAGTGCGAAGTGAGATCAGGTGAGGCCTGTTAGATCTGGGTGCATATCAATGGCAGACGGCAGATCGCGAGTTTTCTCATCACATATATTGACAGAAAGCGCTAAGGTATGGTAATTTTTTGCGATTTGTAAGTTTAGAAAGTCGCAATGCAATGAGGGAAGAGCCACGTGTCAGCTCTGCGCAATAGCACACATCACAGATTATATGAGTTAGCAATATCAATAACAATTGAACTTGTAAGAGAGTATTTGCGATGAAGGGAGTCCTTGTTTCAGCACTGCACAGCAGCGCACTTCACATGGTTTACTGTTTATTGTTATCAGTAGAGTGGGAAACTTGCGGGAAATTATTTGCGATGAGATTTGATTGGTTCAAAGTATTTTGGGACCCTCCAGTGGGAAGTTCCGCATGTCTGCAGGTGATTTGGGTTTATGTGCAGTTTGGTTTAAATTATATGCGATGTTTGATTGATATTGTATGTATGTGGAAAAACTCTGATATTACAATCCACTGCGTTAAAATGGAGTCTATGTAGGTTGAGAGAAAAGGTTGGGCGCAGAAGAAAACACTCAAGTAACAAAAGAAAAGGGTGAACACAGCAAAGAAAGGCTTGGATAAGAAAAAGGACCCAGAGCTCGTGCATAATGGTGCAATAGCATGGATTGAGTCAGGTAAAAGGGGCAGTTATGCAGCACATAAAAGAAAAAAGGACAACAAGCAGAAGAGGACAAATGCACAACAAAGATAAGAAACTGAAAGGGCTAAGTAAAATAAATTGATTGTAACCGTAAATGTATTATTTATTTTATATTATTTGTGATGCAAAATCAAGGCTCCATAGGCAAAGAAAAACTCCAATTTAATACTAAAATGAGTATATAGTGTTGTAACATCCTGAATATGCTGAGCGAGGAAATGAGAGGGTGGAAGGCAAAGAGTCATACCTTTTCATTTCATATTCCCATACGGAATGCAAACATCCATGAAGTAATCTCTATAAATGATGTTATTGTAATGTGCATAAGAGGGTTAGAGAGTGGAAGAATAAGAATAAGCAGATAGAGAATTTGTGAAGATCCAGAGCTAATAGAAAGCAGATTTGAAGGCTGGAAGGACAATAGTGAAGAAGGAGTAAAACAGAGTTGATATCTAGGTAAATCAGCATATGATTTTATTGTAGTGTGAGGAATTTACTACTTCCATATCAAGTTGTAACTTGATAGACGACCAGTTGTAGATGGTTGAGGTAGGAGCCTCCTGTGGGTTGTAGCCTGTATAAAATAGATGGGAATTGGAGCTTCTTTGTAAGTTGTAGCTTTCATAATTTGAAGTAGTAGCCTCTTGTAGGTTGGAGCCTACATAAAATCAGTGGTGAGAGGGAGTTGGAGCTTTCCTTTGCATCACAACAATAATAAGATGTGGTTTTCTCCCTTATGGGTTTCCACTTATATATGTTGTTTATGTGCATGTTGATTATGTGTTGATTTTTTTTATTTAATCTCCTTCATACTTGCTGCTCACGTATTCATATTGTTGTTTCATTATACATTAATTTGATCATGAAATGAAAGTGTAAATAAGTTTAAAAGATGTTTTTAAAAGTCCATAAATGCATTAAACTGATTCACCCCCCCTCTTAGTTTAACTAAGGGTTCAATAATTGGTATCAGAGCTAGTCCCTTCTGTATCAGTTTAACAACCGAAAGGAGATCCTAGGTTCCCAAGATGGCTAGGCTAGAAGGATGCTCAACAAATAAAGCCCCTTTGTTTATTGGCACAAACTATGCCTTCTGGAAAATAATAATGAGGACGTACATAATGTCTCTAGGAATAGAAGTTTGGGCTTTGGAAATGGGATATGCTCCAAAGGATACTAACACAGAGAAAGAAGCCAAACAAGATTTCATAGCTAATGAAAAAGCAATGAATGCCCTCTTCAGTGGTTTGTGTGAGTCATAATTTATCAAAGTAATGCACAGTAAGATAACCAAAGAAATATGGGATACATTAGAAAATATCCATGAGGGAGCTAAAAAGGTGAAGATGGCCAAACTGCAAGCCTATAGAGCTTAGTTTGAAAATATAAAAATGAATGAAGATGAAGATATAGCCAATTTCTTCTTAAAGGTTGTTGAAATTGTGAATACCATGAAAGCTCTAGGAGAAACCATTAAGGAATGTGTAATTGTACAAAAGATATTGAGATCTTTACCATCCAGGTTTAACCCTAAGGTTTCTGCCATAAAAGAAACAAAAATGTGGGAAACATTGACCATGAACCAATTGCTTGGAAACTTGACAGCCTATGAGATGAGACTTCCAAAAGAGAAGTCAAATGTGAGGGAGGCAACATTTAAGGCTGATATGTGCAAAGAAGAGAAGGAAGGTACATGCTCCTGCTCTGATGAAGAAGAGGCAAAATTTGTTAGAAGATTGGAGAAAGGCACAGGTAAGTATAAAGTTAAACTTCCATTTAAGTGCTTTAACTGTGGAAGAGTGGAGCACTATGCATCTAAATGTCCTCACAAGAAAATGGAGAATCAGTCAAGAGGGAAAGAGAAAACCAATTTCAACAATAGGCCGAAAGGGAACAGATTTAATCGAAGTTCATTCTATCTTCAACAAGA
Source organism: Pinus albicaulis (assembly GCA_034641835.2). Taxonomy (NCBI): domain Eukaryota; kingdom Viridiplantae; phylum Streptophyta; class Pinopsida; order Pinales; family Pinaceae; genus Pinus; species Pinus albicaulis. Next base: position 299,398,146 of record CM076579.1, on the reverse strand, counting down.
CAACAGTGCATCTGAGAGCTTAGATGAATCCCCCAATGAAGAAGGAACATCAGAATTAATTTTGATGGCCAAGGAAGAGATTGAGGAAGATTTCATGGGATTTGAAGACAAAGGTGAGGTATATCTTGAGGGGGAGCTAATTAGTGCCCTGGAGAAAATAAGGAGACTGAAAATTAAGAGTAAGAAACAAAAAGATATTCTTCTAAAATATGCAAAGGCAGAACCAAATTTAGAGTATATTATTAAATTGAATATTGAACTAGAATAATCAAGGAAAATAGAGGATATTTTGAAAAGAGAAATAAAGGAGAAAAATTTGGAGTGAGAAAAGCTGGAAGAGGAAGTGGTAATCTTGAGGAAGAAATTAGAAAAGGTCCAAATTGAATTAACTATGAATATTTCTCAAATGAAAATCTTTGGTCATTTGGACAAAATTCTTAATACTCAAATATCTCCTCATATAAAGTCTGGGATAGGATATGAAGGAGAAACTAGCCAATCCAAGGAAGAAGATAACAAGAATATCATTTTTGTAAAAGCTATAAAGGATAATGAAGTAGCAAAAAGGGAATCCACTGAATTAGAAACCAGCAAGACCATGATATATAACGAAACAATCTAAAAAAAGCAACAATCTCAAGTGATAAAGAACGAAACGAAGAAACAGTCAACTGCAAAAGATTCATGCACTCCTAAAGATGAATTGAACATATTTAGAAGATGTCAAAGGAGGTTCCTTCCTCCTATGAGAATTATCACTTGCTTTACCTGACACAAACTTGGACATATTGCAGCATACTGTAAGACAAATCAAATCCAGTCCAACCAGCAAAAGATGCAACAACAAAAAAAATTACCTCAAACAACTCTCTCTGCCAGAGACAGATACTACTTCCATGGGTTTTGTTTTTATTGTAAAGGGTTCGTTCATAAAGCCATGGAATGCAGAACGTATATACATAGACTGGTGTATGGAAACTCAAGGGGAATTAGGAACAATGGTGGATTCACTCGAATACATAACCCATTCAGAAATACAATCAAACGTTTTTGCTGCCATAAAATTGGGCACAAGTCTCTCGAATGTCCTCTCAAAGACTGTGGTCCATATCCTCGGGAAATTTACCAAAAAAAATATTGCATGCAATGGAAAAAGAAGCTAAATAAGTGTGATTTGGTTCTAATAGCTCAAGCTTAGAAAATCCAATGGTATGTGGCATTAGGGGAATTTTGAGGTCTAAAATGGGCCTCCTAAGAAAAATGTACAACCAAAATAAACTTTATAATAACCAATAGGATTCAAGATGATGATGTCAACCATGGGGGATGATTCACCATTTTTTATGTAAAAGGGTAAAAAGATTAAAAAATAATAAAATAATAAAACTACTTTTTCAACTTGTATTTTCAACTTATCTCCCAAATTTTTTACTCAAATTTTGAACGAGAGTACTCATTGGATGAAAAATTTAATTCCTCATCCAAGGAGTACCCATGTTGTAGACTTTCGATGAACCTTGCTAAGCAAAAAATGAGAAATACATGAAAAAACGTGATTACAATCACGTTTTTCATGTATTTCTCATTTTTCTCTTAGCAGGGTCCACCGAAAGTATGCAACATGGGTACTCTTTGGATGAGGAATTAAACTTTGCATCCAGCGAGTACTCCCACTCAAAATTTGAGTAGAAACTTTGGGAGATAAGTTGAAAATACGAGTTGACAAAGTAGTTTTTTCTTTTTTCCCTCTATAATTTGATGATGTCATCAAATCTTACTTTATTATTTCCACTATTATTTTATAATTTCCTTAGGAGGCCCATTTTAGACCTCAAAATTCCCCTAATGATAGTGGGTGCTCAAAACATATGATTGGAGACCAAATCAAGTTTATAACTTTTGATGAAAAGAAATTTGTAAATGTAACATTCGGTAATGATAGAGCAGGAAAAATCAAGAAAAAAGGCTCAGTCAGCCTGAATAATGGAAGAGGAGAGGCTCAGGATGTACTATTTGTGGATGGTATGAAAGCCAATTTGCTAAGTGTCAGTCAAATGTGTGATAAAGGTTGTGAGGTCCTTTTAAGAGCCCAAGATTGTGAAGTAAGGTCTATCACCACAGGAAAGACCCTGATCAAAGGTGTTCAAACAGAGAGTATTGTATATATAGTAAAAGAAGAGAATGAAGCATGCCACATCCGCAAACTTGACGAACCTTGGTTATGGCATAGAAGATTGGGACATTTAAACTTTGACCACATCATCAAACAGAGCAAGAAGAAAGCTGTCAGAGATTTTCCTGCAATAAAGAAGCCTCCAAATACCATATGTAAGTCCTACCAACCGGGCAAACAAACTCGCACATCATTCAAAGCTAAAGACCAACTATGTACAAGTAAGCCTCTTCAGCTTGTACACATGGACATGTGAAGACCTTCAAGAACTAATGCACCAGGTGGAGAATCATATTTCATGCTGATAATAGATGGTTTTTCCAGATTGACATGGGTGGTATTTCTCAAATATAAATCTGAAGCATTTGAGAAATTCAATATATTCAAGGCACTGGCAGAAAATCAAACTGGATGTAAGCTAAAATGCATCAGATTAGACAGAGGAGGTGAATTCATAGAAGATGATTTTACAGGCCTGTGCAATGAATGTGGGATAAAGCAATAGTTTACAATTGCAAGTACACCTCAACAAAATGGAGTGGTAGAGAGGAAAAACATGCCATTACAACAAATTTCCATAGCCATGATGTAAGAAAGTAACATTCCCCAAACCTACTGGGTAGAAGCAGTACACACTGTTGTTCATATTCTTAACAAAGCTCACCTTAGACCAAATTGTGACAAGACTCCATATGAATTGTGGCATGGGAAATCGGCATCAATCAAGCACTTTAGAGTCTTTGGCAGTAAATGTTTCATAAATAATAATGATGAAAAATTAGAGAAGTATGATGCAAGAGCTGATGAAGGAATATTTTGGGATATGCATCCAAGAGTAAGGGATACAAGTGCTACAACAAAAGACTGCATAAAAATGTGGAAAGCATTGATGTGAGATTTGATGAAGATCTGCCAAACAAAACGAGAAGCACAAATTGCACCAATCCTCCAGATGATCATGAATATGAGAATCAAGAAAATTAAGAACAGAGTAAGACAATAGAAGATACTGAATTAAAATCAAAAGGACCTTCGAGACACACTCAGAATAACCATCTAGAATATCGAATCATTGGAGACAAGAGTGCATGAGTCCAAACTAGAAGACAACTAGTTGAACAGACTGAGGAAGTGTACCTAGCCATGCTGTCACAGATAGAACCAAAGAATTTCGATGAAGCCAACAAAGCCAAAAATTGGGTAAATTCTATGAATGAAGAACTAGATCAAATTGAGAAGAACAAGACCTGGTAGTTAATGCCAAGACCCATTGGGAAAAATGTCATTGGCACAAAGTGGATATTCAAGAATAAGATGAATGAACAAGGTCAGGTAATCAGAAATAAATCCAGACTTGTATGCAAGGGATAATCTTGAATCGAAGGTCTTGATTATGATGAATTTTTTTCCCTTGTAGCAAGAATGGAAGCAATCAGAATGTTTTTGGCTTTTGCATGCTATCATGATTTCAAGGCATATCAAATGGATGTGAAGTCTGCCTTCTTGAATGGAGATCTAGAGGAAGAATTCTACATGGAACAACCTGAAGGATTTTCCTTAACAGATAAACACGACTATGTGTGCAGATTAAATAAAGTCTTATATGGTCTTAAACAAGATCCATGTGCATGGTATTCTAGGCTAGACAAATACTTACAAAAGCAAGGTTTCAAGAAAGGAGGAGTAGACATCAATCTGCACATAAAGGCTGATGAAAATGAACTCTTAATTATAGTAGCATAATTAGATGACATCATGTTTGGTGGCAACAAAGATGAGTTAGAAAAAGGATTTGCAGAAGAGATGAAGTCAGAACTTGAGATGTCTATGATTGGAGAGCTTACCTTCTACTTAGGACTTCAAATTCTACAAAAGAACACAAGAATATTTATTTCAAAATAAAAATACTTAAGAGGCATGTTGAAAAGGTTCCAAATGGAAGACTGCAAACCTATGTCAACTCCTATGATCATTGGATGCAAGTTATGTGCTGAAGATGGATCCGTAGATGTAGATCAAAGACTTTACAGATCTATGATAGGAAGTCTGCTATACCTAACTGCCTCTAGACCAGACATTATGTGGGCAATAGGACTTGTGTCAAGATATCAAGAAGCACCAAAATAAAATCACTTGCTAGCAATCAAGAGGATATTTAGATTTTGCAAGGAACTGCACATTATGGCCTATGGTATCCGAAAGACAAAGACTTCACATTAACAACATATACAGATGCAGATTGGGCCAGCTATGTGGATGACAGGAAAAGCACAAGTGCAGGTGAATTTTATTTGGGAGAAAGTCTGGTGGGATGGTTAAGAAAGAAGCAAACATCTGTCTCTCTATCTACAACAGAAGCGGAATACATAGCAGCAGCAGCTTGTTGCACACAAGTAATGTGGATGAAAAAAACTCTCCAAGACATGAAGGTAAGCATCAATGAACCCATTTCTATCAAATGTGACAACACAAGTGCAATAAGTATATCAAAAAATACAGTACTTCATTCGAAAACCAAGCACATCCCAATAAAGTACCACTTCCTCAGAGAAAATAGTAAAGATGGAGTATGTACCAAAAAAGGAATAAAAATCTGGCATATTCATAAAACCTCTTTCTAGAGAACCATTCGAATATATAAGAGACAAACTAGGGGTAGTGTTTGTAGATGATACTCTCTGATATGAAAAAAAGAAAGATGATACACCAGCACAGACTGACATATAAGGAACATAAATAGTGCAGTAGATAAGTCAGTATTAGACAAGAAGCATCATTCCAGAGGGAGAGCAGCTCCCATAAAAGTTGTCACAAAAAAGCTAGAACTATGGAGCAGTGGTATGGTATAGGTCCTTGAGATCAGATTATTACGACATAAGTACATAACACTCTATGGTGACAAGCCTTCCATGAAATCTCAATAATGTTCAAATTGTTCTCCTAACAACTCTTGTACACCAATCTGGAGCAGCAAGGTATAAAGTCAGAAGAAGAATGCCTAAACATAACTCAGAGAAAGGAAATGCAAAGATAGAAACTACACTGGGAAATGTGCAACCCTTTTCCATTGATGTCAAAGGGGGAGGCAAAGCAAGCAGAAGAGGAAAGACTCTTTTGAAAAGCAAGCAGAGGAAGAAAGAAACTTCTCAGAATGAAAGGGGGAGGAAGTCCTGGAGGAGGTATTGGAGTATTGGTGGATGTGTTGCCATCAATGCCAAAGGGGGAGACTATTGGAAATATTTTCATTGATGGCAAAGAAGCAGAAAAAGCAACAAAGAAGCAGAGGCAGTAGAGGCAGCAAAGGAAGCTAAGAAGCTAAGGCAGAAAAGGAGCAAAGGCAGCAACTCAGCAAAGGAACAGAGTGGTGAACGTGTTAGGTCAGTTAAGGCAGAAAAAGAAGCAAAGGCAGCAGAGCAAAGGAATAGAGTCATGAACGTGTTAGGTTAGTTAAGGCAAAAAAAGCTGCAAAGGTGGCAAAGGCAACAGAGAAGCAACAATGGTGTGCAATAAGAGTAATAATCCCAAGTCGGAATGAATAACGAATAGAAGAACAAGCTCAGGAGAGATCAACGCATTTAGAAACTAAATAAAGAGATCAGTGCATTTAAAAACTAAATAAAGTTCAGGAAGGATAGAGAAGGTGCAAAATAGAAGTGGTTGTTGAAAGCAGAAAAATCGAATAAGGTAGAAAAGACTTAGAAGAAACGAAGACCAATTGGATTTTCAAACAGTAGCGAGGTTCGTTAGATCATACACAGGTCAACGATGGGGATCATCTCGCAAACCCGTGAAGACATCACACATTGTAGGATTTAGCGGATAGCGTTAATATTTTGCATGGTAAGGTAAATTATTTAACCAACGATGTGAAGTTGATCAGAAAAACAAGTGTGGACCGTTCGATCCCTCAAAGACCAAGGACAGAGATCGAATCGCACCAAGATCTATTTCGCAAATCGCAACTCTTTGAGTTTAGCATTAATGCGTCACATGATAAGTTAAAGTATTTGCGATGCGAAGTGGAGAAGACATGTGTTGGCATGACGCAATATCACAGATCGCAAGAAATAGAGTGTGACCACAAAGTAAATCTTATAAAGTGCAAAGTGTGATCATGTGAGGACCGTTAGATCTAGGCGTAGATCAATGGCGATGGCAGATCGCGATTTCTCTCATCGCATATATTGACAGATAGCACTAAGGTATGGTAATTTGTTTACAATGCGGTAAGTTTAGAAAGTTGCGATGCAATGAGGGAAGAGTGACGTGTCAGCTCTGTGCAATAGCGCACATCGAAGATTATATGGGCTAGCGATATCAATAAGATTTAAACTTGTGGACGAGTATTTGCAATGAAGGGAGTCCACATGTCAGCACTGTGCAATAGCGCAATTCGCATGGTTTATGGTTTATTGTTATCGGTAGAGTGGGAAACTTGCGGGCAAGTATTTGCAATGAGATGTGATTGGTTCAAAGTATAGTGGGACCCTCCAGTGGGAAGTTCTGCATGTCTGCAGGTGATTTGGGTTTATGTGTAGTCTGGTTTAAAGTATATGTGTTGTTTGATTGCTAACGTATGTATGTGGAAAAACTCCGATATTACAATCCACTGCGTTAAAAGGGAGTCTATGTGGGTTGAGAGAAAAGGTTAAACGCGGAAGAAAACACTCAGGTAACAAAAGAAAAGGGTGAACACAAAAAAGAAAGGCTCGGATAAGAAAAAGGACACAGAGCTCGTGCATAACAATGCAACAACATGGGTCGAGTCGGGTAAAAGGGGCAGTTATGCAACATAGAAAAGACAAAAGGACAGCAAGGAGAAGAGGACAAACGCACAGTAAAGCTAAGAAACTGAAACGATTGAGTAAAATAAATTGATTTTAAATATAAATATATTATTTATTCTATATTGTTTGTGATGCAAAGGCAAGTCTCCATAGGCAAAGAAAAACTCCAATTTAATACTAAAATGAGTATATAATGTTGTAATATTCTGAATATGCGGAGTGAGGAAATGAGAGAGTGGAAGGCATAGAGTCATAGTTGTTCACTTCATATTCCCATATGGAATGCAAACAACCATGAAGTAATCTCTATAAATGATGTTATTGTAATGTGCATAAGAGGGTTAGAGAGTGGAAGAATAAGAAGGAGCAAATAGAGAAGCCATGAAGATCTAGAGCTAATAGAAAGCAGATTTGAAGGCTGGAAGGACAACAGTGAAGAAGGAGTAAAACAAAGCTGATATCCAGGTAAATCAACATATGATTTTATTATAGTGTGAGGAAGTTGGTGCTTCCATATCAAGTTTTAACTTGATAGATGTCCAGTTGTAGCTGGTTGAGGTAGGAGCCTCCTGTGGGTTGTAACCTGCAGAAAATAGATGGGAGTTGGAGCTTCCTCGTAAGTTGTAGTTGCAGAATTTGAGGTAGTAGCCTCCTGTAAGTTGGAGCCTACAGAAAATCAGTGATGAGAGGGAGTTGGAGCTTGCCTTTGCATCACAATAATAATAATATGTGGTTTTCTCCCTTATGGGTTTCCACTTATATCTGTTGTCTATGGGCATGTTGATTATGTGTTGATGTTCTATTTTTAGTTTGATTAATACTTGTTGCTCACATATTAAGATTGATGTTTCATTATACATTAAGTTGATCATGAAATGAAGGTGTAAATAAGTTTAAAAGATGTTTTAAAAAGTCCATAAATGCATTAAACTAATTCACCCCCCTCTCATTTTAAATAAGGGTTCAATAGAATGGATCCACGAGATAGATTACACCCATGAGGTTGTCGTCCCTAGGATCAACCTGGCACTGGCCTCGCCAAGTTCTCAACAAATACAAAACAGATAGACAACTTAGGATGATCCAAAGGCCTGGCTCCTATCCCCTTTAGTAGGCTTGATGGACTCTCTAGAAAATATTATTTTATTATTTTCCCTCGAAAAACGAAGGAAAATACCATGGGAAAATCCCATGGGCGAATACCATGGGTAAATTTTATCCATTTTGAAGATATCAAGAAAAGGGAATATTACATACAACTAGGGGAATAACATAAAACATTCAAGGGAGATTCTTTATCAACCACCTCCACTTTATTTCATATTTTAGGAGGGAGCATAAAAAGGAAACTACATCAATTTGAAACATGAAGTGCAAAGGATGTAGTTTTTTGAGTTACAATTCTAGGATTTTTTCTTGGAAATTTTCCTTATGCTTTTAAATTCCTTGAGGTGTAGATTATTTAACTCTATTTTAAAGGAATTGGTATGTGGGAAAATATTGTTGGGTTTGTTGTATCGCTCTTAAGCTTCATCTTCTAAAGCAAAGTCTTTTGGGTTTCATTATTAAAGGGGATGGTAGGCTAACTATCTTGAAAGGTGAGTTAGAATTCCTTGAAGAACTTGGTGTTGGGTCGATAAAATTTGGGTCTAGGTGCAATTCCTTTCTTTAATTTATTTTTAAGGTTAATTGGAGAATTCAGGGAGCAGTAGGAGGATGGTAGTCATAGGACACATGGCTAGGGTGGTCAATGTTACATATACATGCAAACTATTGCCCCATTTGCAAGCTAGTTGATGTAAAGAGAACCCTTAGAAGGCATGAAGCCATCATCACATGGAACAAAGTAATTTGTCAACATTTTAGAATCACAAGTGTAAATAAAGGAAACCAATAAGAATGTCAAAATTGCATTGGTAATAGAAATTATGTAGCAAGAAAAGTTGTATTTTTCGTTGAATTGCAAGGTGAATATGTTTCTCTTAAGAATAATGTGACTAATATAATTAGGTGCCAAAATATGACACTTTCAATGGCTCTTTTGTTAGTAGATTCCATAAAAAATATGGAGAGAGAAACACTACAATCGGTGGACATGGAAATGGAATCAGAACAAGTCAATACAAAACTAAAGTTGTGTTGAATTACACACTTTCTATAGTTATGCTTAATGTTTTTCAAAATTTGCTTTTTATTAAGTGATTTGGTAAGAAGACATATTTTTCTTTTTAATTTAAATATGTCATCATAAAGTGAGTCTAATACCATTACAAGGACAACGTACTCAATGTGTACTTTCATGCAATATCTCTCTATATATGTGTAACTTCTTAAAGTTGTTATATTTTCTTATGCTTCAAACTATATAATATAGGAGTTGTCTACCCAGGCAATGAAATAGCTCGGAAATTTTTTGCCGGAATTTGGGCAACTAAAATTCAAGAAATCAGGTAGTTGGAGTGTTTGGATTCCATTTTTGATAGTGGAAATGGATTCAGCACTACCAAAAACCCTTAGGGCACTCAAAATACTAAAGTTCAACAACTGTAAACATGATTCTGATAAAATCTTTTCCGGATTTTTTAAAAATCTTTGCCGGTTTCTGGGCCAAAACGTTGCCTGGGAAGACTATGGCTATAATATATATATACATTTATTAAAAAAATTAGATATCATAATATTTTTGAATATTAAACAAATTACATCTTTATAAATGTTTTATACAAATTCCTAGAAATAAACTTATTTATAATATCATTTACTTATTTTATATGTGAGTGGGGTTAACTGGGTTTATTTAGAATGGCTGAGAGAAATGATATTATGTCTCCATCCAAGTTGATTCTTATATATAATATGTTGAATTTACAACGAATATTTTTATAATTACTTATTTATTATTCAAACATTTAATTTTTCTTATATTTTTTCTATTTAATTTTAGCCAAAATTCTATAGAAATTTTTAAAAATTTGAGTTTAAATTATTTAATTTATAGAATTTAAATGCCCTAAAATTTTTTAGAGTCTTAAATCCATTTATACATTCAAAAATGTATTTTAAATAACAAAAGAAATAAAATCTTATTTAAAATTACATTACCAAATTTTAATGAAAAATATTATTTTATCTATAAGTTAATCTATACCTATATATGTATTTTAAACCTTTTACATAAAAACTTATTTTAAAAAACAAAGTATTTTTAAAATTTAATTGCAAATGGTCTACATCTTTTGTCTAACGCTTTTCTGTGGTTCCCTAACCCAAGTGGTTTGTGTCTAAGCACAAGCTCTTCTTCATTCCGGTCAGCATATTTTTTGAAATCTAGTCTTCCTTCTTTCAGTGTTTAGCAGTGGAGTTTCTTTCCATTATGCATCATCTACTTGGTAGATGCGACTCTTCATATGTGGAAAATGAAGGAAAAAAAAATAAAAATTGTGTCATATTCTTAACCAAGTGATTAAAAACTAACGTCTTACATGATATAAACAAACTATTTAAAGAATCCTTTGAATTGATTGTTATCAATGTTTTTTATTTTACATATCTGCACAAACTTATTAAGAATAACAGGAAACATCCATTAAATCTTATCACAAATTATTAAAAAAGTCAGCTTACGTCATTTGAGTATTCCAAAGTATCTTGCACACGTGTCTACAAAAAGTGTCATTTGAGTAGGTGGATCTCACTTTCCGAAAGGATTTGGATGTTCCGCTTTGAAAGGCAGTATTCTACGACGGCACGCTGGTGGTCTGTAGGAGCTCATCTCTCAGGGAAATTAGTTTTTTTTGGCTGTAGTTTAAAAAAGCAATAAAATAGCTTAGAATTCTGCAAAGATTTTGAAAAATTTTGGCAAAGATTTATCAGAATCTTGTTTACAGTTGTTAAACTTCAGTGTTTTGGGTGTCTTAACATTTTTTGATGGTGCTGAATTCATTTCCACTATCAAAAATGCAATTCAAACACTCGAATTCCCTGATTTTTTGAATTTTTTTAGACAAAAAGCTGCCATCTAGATTATTCCATACACTGGATAGACAACTTCCTTTTTTTGCCCCAAAAATCATAAAAATTGAAGCAAAATTTTAATAAAACTAACAAAAATATTTGAAAATCTTGATTGCGCTTCAAAAACTTCAAAATCTTTTTGACCGTGCAGAATATATTTCTAACATAAAACATGTTTCAAAACACTGGTACTCCAAAATTTATTAAAATTTATTGAATTGTTTTTTCTCAAATTCCAAGAGACAATTCCTCGACCTAGTGAAACTTCACCCATGTTTAATCCCAAATATTTTTTACATCGATATTCACATCTGCAGGCCCTACGCTGAAAACCATTCCCAAACGCGTAAAGACCACACTCTATTCACGTTTTCAAAATTGGGCCATCCATCCCTATACTCTTCCGTGGAACATAGGGACGCGCTTCAACGTTTCACTTATGGCTTCGGTACAGTATACAGACACACGCTTCGGCTTTTCATGCCCATTCCCTTTTATGTACACTATCTCCCTATATATATTCGCTCCCATATCCAAGCATTTATCTGTATTTGAACTCATTAATTCCCAAAGATCTGTCAATCGTCTCCACTTCTACTAAAAAATACACTGCAATACACCTACATAGTGCCCAATGGGTATTTTAAGTTTTAACCTCTGCAACCACATAGCTTCCTGTGTGCCACCAAATATGGAGAAATCCTCCTCGCAGGAGATTAACCATGCCCATGCTCGAGCAGCTGAAGATCACGGGCAAAAGTGCCGCCAATTTAAGGGAATCCGATTGCGAAAATGGGGGAGCTGGGTAGCAGAAATTCGAATGCCCAAATCCAGAGCGAAGTTATGGCTGGGGTCATACACAAGTGCCCAACAGGCCGCCCGCGCCTACGACGCCGCAGTGTATTGTCTGAGAGGGCCTACCGCCAAATTTAATTTCCCCAATTCTGTGCCCGACATTCCCTCTGCTTCTTCCCTATCCCGCCGCCAGATTCAGGTCGCCGCCGCCAAATATGCATTGGATCAAGTCCCTTCGAGTTCGCCCTCTTTGCAGAATATTAATAGTAAAGTGACAGAGGAGACCCAATCGCCGTCAAGACCAGATCCGGTTTCAGAAACGGATTTGTCGAGCGATAGTCATCAAATACCGGGGGAACATGAATTGAATTTGTGGGAAAGTCCGTTTGAGGTATCAGGCAGCAATTATGAAGGGTGCGTGAGCCTGAGCCTGAATTTGGAGAGAATGCCATCGATTGAGGAGGCTTCGGCCTTGGAATTTATTTGCAGTACCTGGCAGCAACCCGAGCAGGAGGAGGAGCACATGAACATTTTCATAGACCCCACAGAATTGTGGAATTTTGAATAATTGCGTGCAGGAATGTGGATTATCCGAAACATCCGCGTTCTGAAACCTTAACGACTGTCACGTGGGCCGCTTCAGGCCGGGGCAAGTTTCGAACCAGCGACCTCTTTATTCAGGCCCAGCCAAAGTTGGCTCGGAATCGGAATGATGACTGAATAACAAGAATCGGAACTAATGGACGGACATTGATAACTTTAATGTACTAAACAAATCAAGATTCCGACTCTATTCTACTTTACAGGATTTTGGATATGCATTCATTTCGACTCTGGATATCTGCTTTTGTCTGCACCTGTCGCATGGCAGAGCAGATTGTTTTTTTTATTAAATGAAATTGAAAATTGTTTGAGATAATTTACTTCATAGTTGTTTATGGAAGTGTAGGAATTGCACCAATAGTTAAAAGTGGTTCTAGCAGTAGTACATGTTTTTTTTATGGTGGAAATAGATTTAACACCATCAAAAATTTCAAAGATGCCCAAAATCTTAAATTTTGATAACTATAATCTGGATTTACAAAAAAACATGTCAGATTTTATAAAAAATTAACCCAATTTCCATAATTTTCAGAGGAAAAATAAATAAAATTATTTAATATTTGTATGGGAGGTTTTCTACAGTTTCTCATGATGTTGTCACTAAATATAAAATTAGTACATCTATATAAATTAAATAGTTTATAAATAACAAGAGCTTAGGATATATTTCAAATTGTCAAGATTTTAAAAAAATCAAAAATTCACTGAATTGTATATTTATTTTAAATAATTATTAATAATTATAAAAATATTAATATATAAGTTAAATATATATCTATATATGTTAAAAAAAAACATGTAAATAGGTTTTGTTACATGACAATGGGCTATTACCATGGTTTATTAATATTACATGCTTAAAAGACCATAACTAATGTTCATATGGTACATATTCATATGACAATTTTTGAATCAATTTAATTAAAATGACAAAAAGACAACCATTTTTGAGATAAACCTCAACTTTTGATATTGCTACTAAGATATTTTAGAATATTACATGGAGGTTAAATCTTTACCATCCACTTTTTTTTTTTTTTCTAAGTTAGAGTATTATATTAACAGTAAAAATATAGTACATCAGGCTGAGGCCTTAACAGTGCCTTCGTGGAGGCAATTTGAACTGACAGAGACTATTTTTTGGCTGCCCTGCGAGAGGGAAACCAGCCTGAAGAACCACCAACTTAAAAAATCCCACGCAGGGGATCGGACTGGAATGTCTTTGACTAAAAACTAGGAACATAGACATTATATAGCAGTGAAGCTGGACCATAACAAAACTGGACCACTGTAAAAATTGAGACTAGTCACTAACAAAAATTGGAGCATAGCTGAAGGAAACATTAAAACAACAAAACACGCCCTCAGAGAGGGTAGAGAAATAGCATGAGAAACAAGAAAAGAGGGCCGAATTACTCATCAGGAGCAACCTCCTCGATCCTGCATCCGTAATCTTCTGGTTCGCCACGATCATGGGAGAGTTCTGCGTTGGAGTGGACCGCTGAAGGAGTTTCCATCAAATTTTCCTGAACGCGTCCCGAGTCCTCCTGCATAATCTCCTTGCTCTCGCAAGGCTGTCCCCGTGAATCATGCTGCACTGCTTCCATGTTTGCGCCTTCGACAGGACCCTGCTCTTCCGGCGGATTCTCAGGCTGGGGCTCCTCCAGGAAGACAACAGAGATGGCCACAGTGACTCTTGGTCTGTTGAGTGCACAATCGAACGAAAAGAGAGTTGTATGGGATTGTGCAAGCAGCGCATCACTGGAGGGCGAATCAAGCCTGCGGCCCGAGCGGAACAGGCGTCCATGGAAGAGGCGAGGGAGGCTGTCTGAGGGCGAAGAGATTTCTGAGGGAGAAGTGGAGGTGGAGGGCGAACGCCTCCTAGCATTGCGAGAGGACCCCCGCCTGCAACGCATCCTCTGCCTTAGCCGGGGCAGGCTTGCAGCCGAATTGGAGCTGGAGCTATGGAGTGACAGAGAAATGACTGGGTTCAGCGCAGGAGGAATGCCCAGAACCACCGTAGCAGACATGCAAGAACCTGCAATGGAAATGTGAAGACTGTCGGCAGGCTCCAAGCAGCAGGTATTGCGACTGCGCTTCCCAATGGTGGTGCGCTCGCTGGCTTTGTCCGCAACAGAATTGCACCACGAATTCATCGGCGCAGGGGAGAGCGGAGCCATAGCATATAACAACCTGTTCCTGCAACAATCAATCCTCAGCATTGAATGACCAGACCTGTTAACCCGATGCGAAACGCTGTTGCGGCAGTCGAGACTGCCTCGAACATCAACATTCTTATTGAGAAGCGGCTCCATTGCAAAAGCCATTAAGAGCAGGCGGGGGTATTAACTGCGGTCAGGTGGGCTCGTTGGTCGCATGTGGGATGGCATGTGGCCTCCCGTCCGATTGACCTCCGTCCCATCGCCCACATTAACTCTGCTAGCACCCGCATCCGGGGCTTTACCATCCACTTAATAATTATTGATAATTAAATTATAATTATAAAAATCATATTCCAAAATAGATATAACTATACAAATTAAAAAATAGTAATAATGAAAAAATATTTGAATGTCGGTCATAATTTCACATCAAACTTTATATAGAGATAAAATAATTGAAAGTAAAAAATTCTAACTTCATCTATATTTACTTTCTACATTCTCCTTAGTGTGAAATTGACAAGTTATTACAATACAATATTGATATTACAATGCAACTGCATTCAATATATATATATATATAACATAATTTTATATAAAGACATATAAAGTAAAGTAATTGATATTAAAAAAATTCTTGCATTTTGACTTTCCAATAGGAAGATTTTTAATTTATTAACTTTTAGTATATGACGTTTATAAAATATTAATAACTAAAAAATTGAATGTAAGACATTTTTAAAAAATATTAATAACGTAAATAATTTAATGTAAATATATATCTATTTATCTATATGGAGAGAGAGAGAGACTTGATTTGGATCTTGGGGGCTAAGATATTAGAAACTTGAATGCAAGAGAGAAGAAGAAAACACACAAAGGAACACTTTATTAAAATAAGAGAAATAGTTACAACTACATTCTGTTGGACCAATATGTCTTTTTACAAAGTGAGGCCAATTAGTTATAGTATAGGTAAATACTAGGTGGATGTCACTTTCTATTCAGATGAATCCTCCCCCTTAAGAAATGGTCCTCTCTTGAATATGTGCCAGTGAAGAGAAGGGTTTGGTCTAGTTGACCCATAACCTTCCATTTGTGGATGACCCAAATCCAAGTGTTGTTGAAGAAAAGGGTTTTGTGTGGTTGAGCCATAACTATGATGAATGAAGGTTCAAGAATAGAGTTACCCTATAATGCTTGTGGGCCAACTATGATGCTAACAATGTGTGACTTAGAAAATGGACTTAAATGGCAAGGATTTTGTGTCGTTGACCCATTACCATGGGTTTGTGGGTGACCTGTGACCACGATGAATGAAGGTTCGAGGGTAGAGATACCCTGTAATGGTTATGGGCCAACTAGGATACCGAGCAAATGGACTTCGATGGTAAGGGTAAGGGTTTGGTGTGTTTTTTTGTGTGGTTATCGTGGTTTTATGGGTGACTTGAACCATTATGAACGAGGGTCTGAGGAAAGAGATAATCTGTAATGATTTTGGGCCAACTATGAATCTTTTAATCTTTTAGATAACCATTTTTTTAATCTTGAATCCTATTAGTTCTTATAAAGTTTATTTTGGTTGTAATTTTTTCTTAGGAGGCACATTTTAGGCCTCAAAATTCCCCTAATGGGATGAATTGATATAAAAGAGTCATCACATTCCATTCTAGATTCATCATGAATGTGCTAAAGCTGAACTCTACCATGAGTTCTAAGATTCTGCACAGTTTTTTAAAATTAGGAAGCATGACATTGTTCAACCCTTGAAGGGATTCTACTATCAGTTGTAATATCTCCCTCATGATATCATTATTGTAAGGCAGTAGTGGTGATGTTAAATCTATGATTCTACTGATACAAGAAGAAACTATGAGCCTTTCCAAAAGATGTTCCAGAGTTTTGGTTGTATCAATGCAAGCATGGATGGCTTGAGAGCCTAGTTGAGTTTCTTCCATTCTAGCTTCTCACCCTAGACAAACAACTGTCTAATTCTGCCTTTCCAAAATATGTTCCAGAGTTTTGGTTGTATCAATGCAAGCATGGATGGCTTGAGGGCCTAGTTGAGTTTCTTCCATTCTAGCTTCCCACCCTAGACAAACAAGTGTCTAATTCCTCCCACTTACAAAGTCACTTTGTTGGTTGCAATTCAGATCTAAGTGCTAAGAGACACTTTCATTTTACATCTTCCTTCAAGATATCCTTTAACTGTTGTAGGATGACATGAATCTTCTGATAGAAAAACTTGTTGTTCTGATCTTGCTTTTGTTTTGTAAATTGTTGCCATTTTTTATCAAGAAAAGTATTGCAGCTTAGAGAACCAACCAATATATTACTATGTTAATTCCTGAATTGTTTCCAAAAATAAATAAATAAATGAAATTATAGCTTGGATCTCAATACTCAACCTTCTTTCTTCAACTTAAAAAATATATATATATATATATAACCAAATCCCCTTTATATGAATAACTTATAGCTCCCAATGTGATCCCCTAATACTATTCTTCTCCTTAAACATGGTCTGCTCCACGATTACCGTGTAATTGAAATTCATTACTGTGTCATCTCAACGAACATAGAGGCTTCTATGCGTGGATCAGAATATTTTTCCAGTGTAACAGTGACAGTTGTAATATGCGTGGCTCTAGACGGAATGTGATCAGCCCTTCTCGTACAATGTGCCTTTTAAATAATGTGAATATCCTAAGCATGCAACTCCACTACAATAATAAACAACCAAGCAAAAGGCTCCCTCAAACTTATAAGTGGGAAATCAGAAAAATAATCGTGCCCATTATAGAACTGTATTCCAAGCGCATCACATGAATTGAATCGTCCTGTGAAATAACCAACCTCCCCATGCTTTTGAACTTAGCCCTATTCCAGTGATCCCCACAGCTCTCGATCCTTGAAGAAAGAATTCATGCCATGCCCTTTTTTTTCCCTCCTTTAAAAAAAAAAATTAACAGGCCTATTTTAATTTCACTAATCATGTTGTGTAATTTGAAAATAATGATAAAAAATATTTTTAAAGCAGGAAAAAATTAAATGAACCCAAGTATTAAAGAAAAACATCAATGTCATTAAAACATTCATCTTAAGTAATTCATTCAACAAAATACCTTATGGTTCTTGTTCGCTAGATTTCTGTGTAGCACAAACTGCATTCTCATCTGAAGATGAAAAAAAGAAAAAAAAGGAGGTTCAAAACTTCAAAAATATATCTCTAACACTGCTCCCACAACGAACATCTACTTTTTCTCATCTTTTTATGCCTATGTGGCCTTCTTTATTCAAACTCCTACCAATCACTTGTTCATTCTTTCAATATTCTCTCGACCATAACCCACATCACCTCTATATAGCTAGTTCTACAGGTCGGTTTGATCCATCGGTCTCGTTCCACACAGAGGGTCAAATCGTTGTCATGCTCCAATCCAATGGAGTTCCAAATTGGCCATGCAATACTGCAGTGTTTTCCATGGCGAATTGGTCAATTTGCCATTGAACCCTATTCACGTTAGGTTTATGTACCTCACTCGATCTCTGTTGGATAGGTAAAGGATTCAAATACAAAAATAACAAAAATATTTCACAGTTGAAACAATGATCTTCAATTACTCTAAATTACAATCAGTACAATCAATCCAATGAAAGTTATTTAACTTAAATTAATTTACATACACTCTCACATAACTCAACTTGGTCAACTCTCACTTAACTCACTCACCAAATATATTTATCACTCAACTCAACTAACTCACTTAACTCACTTAACTAATTATCTTACAATACATACTAAAGATAATTACATATTTTAACGAGATGGTGGCTCACGACTTTGCAAGATTTTTGGCCCTGAACACACTGAACTAAATGTGATCGCAATTCAAACTGATGTGTCTTAACATGCGATGACTCCCCATCATAAAATATTTCCATCGATCCCAACACAGGAAATCTGATCTTTGTGCACCAAGTGGCTTGCCACAAATGACAAACTCGTATAATGGGAATGTAATCATCCACAAATTCTCTCTGTGACTGGGCAATGATTATGTGAAAATGTTATTCCTTGTGAGAGGGTTAGACTCACCCGTGACTATCTTCAGGTATGTTATAATTGTTACGCTTGTTACGCTCCCTCTCCTAGTTATTTAAGGAAATAACTAGAGTAATTATTTCTGGAAAACCAACTGCAGTGATTTCCTTAATTTATGGAAACCAACTGCAGTAATTTCCTTAAATTATGGAAATCAACTACAGTTAATTAATTTCTTGTTGGAGCCTCTGAAGTGGTCCATTACTCCCACTGCAGTTCTCTACCATGATTTGTGGAACACTTGACACATAGCCAACAGAAGCTTGATGGAAGCTTGGCTATAAATTCTTTTGTTTGGTCCCCAAGCTCACTAACTCAATCCCCTTTAGCTTTACACCATCAAGTTAGAGTTTGCAGAGTTTGGAAGTGCCTTCAGATTTTAGAAAAGGCACGGGGATAAGAGTAATAGTTTTCCAATCTCGTGGATGTTTGCTCATGAATTTTGCTTACTGCTTTACCGAGTCGAGCTAATGGCTGGCCTGTTGAGCTGATCGTTAGCGCTGATAGATGTTGCTTTGTTGTCCTTCTATCACCAATACACACAATAATCTATTTACAACCATCCGTTAAGAGATTTGTGTTGCTGAAGGGCAACAAAATTTATGCTTACTTTTTTATTTAGAACTTGAAAGAAAGATTCACTTGCGCAGTCAAAATAGGAGTCGAAATTCTAATAGAAATACTATTATCATAGATATTTCTATTCGTATTATCATTGGCTTAGTATTCTAAGGCGCACTCAAAAGTCCAAATAGATTTTCTATATTGTGGAGGTATGTTTCGTTTCCCTAAAAGAATCTGCAATAAACCATTTCTTGGAGTACTTCTTGGAGCGTTCATTCATGCACAGATTTCATCCCTGCAAAACTAAATAATTCATCAATGGCTGGAGGTGTGTTTTTACTGGGCATTAAAGTTTTATATTTCGCATTTAAGAATTGTTTTTTAATTGCTAACATTTGGTATCGGAGCCAAGTTACATCTCTGCCTTGGTGATTTATAGACATGTTTGGCTAAATGTTTTATTTTTAGAATTTTCTGAATTAAAACATTTATTTGGAAATATGTCTAATTTTTGCTCAATATGCATGAATATTATAGTTTTATTTATGCAAATTACTGTTATTCTTATATCTTGTTAATTTTTATAAGAAATAATGTCTAGTGACCCATACAATTTTTTAATTGATTAGAGAATAGCCAAAACATCTCTAATAAAATAAAAATATATATTATGATTGATTAGGATCACATAAAGAATATTTAGACATTAATTGTAATTAATTATATTAAATATAATAAATTTTATCCCAGAGGAATTTTTGTTATATTTATGTAATTAATTAGGATAAAATATTCATAACTTACCCACAGGAGTTATGAATTAATAGTTTTATTATAAAGTTCGAAACTAAGATAGAATTTATATCAAATTATAATCATAATATAGCCTTAGAATTATGAATTAAGTGAATAATTTGATAAATTCTATCATAAAGAATAATTGAATCTGCTTGAATTGAAAATTTACTCCACAGACAATTTTTATGTCATTAGATTCAATTTTAAGCATGATTTACATTGGTAAAGCATGAAAATTTTATTTAGGCCTCAATTTTAACATAAGCATGTGATCTTTAATTTTATGCAGTTGTACAACCTGCAAATTTCTCTGAAATTTGTACTGATATCCCTGAACTTAAGGGAGATAACTATAAGGTCTGGAAGAAGAGAGTTCTCCTTCATTTGGGGTGGATGGACATAGACTATGCTATTAGGAAAGATGAACCACTGAAACTCACTAATACCAGTACTGCAGCGTATATCACGCTTTATGAACGATGGGAACGATCTAATCGCCTAAGCGTGATGTTCATTAAGACTAAAATTTCAGCTCGTATTCGTGGTTCTGTTGAACAGCATGAAAAGGTCTGAGACTTGCTGAAAGCCATTTATGATCAATTCGTCACTTCAGATAAGGCAGTAGCAAGCACCCTAATTATGAAGTTCTCATCCCTAAGGCTCACCAGTATAAAAGGTGTGCACGAGCACATCATGCAAATGAGGGTCACTGTGGCTCAATTGAAGAAACTTGAGGTTGAAATATTAGAGTCTTTCCTGGTGCACTACATCCTGAACACCGTTCCAAACCAATACGGACTCTTCAAAATCTCATACAACACACATAAGGATAAATGGTCAATTAATGAACTCATGACCATGTGTGTTCAAGAGGAAGAGAGACTGGTGATGGAAATGGGAAAAAGTGCAATGTTGGCAACGCGAGGAAAGGGAAAATCTCAAGCCAATCGGAAAGGGAAAGGTAAAATACCTCCTCAAGCTGATATCAAGAAGGATTCCAAGTGTTTCTTTTGTAAAAGAAGGGACACATGAAGAAGGAATGCGCCAAATTTTAGAAATTTCTTGTGGACAAAGGTAATCCAATCTCGTTTGTTTGTTATGGATCTAATATGGTTAATTTCAATATTAACACCTGGTGGATTGATTCTGGATCAACAATTCACATTTCGAATTCCTTGCAGGGTTTGCAAAACATAAGGAAGCCAGTGGGAAGTGAGCAAAGCATATTATCATGAAACAAGATGGGCTCGTATGTGGAAGCTATAGGAACATGCTATTTAACTTTAAGTAGTGGCTTTGTTTTAGAATTATAAAAGACCTTTTATGTACCAAGTTTTTCTAGAAACTTGATTTCAGTTTCAAGGCTTTTACCTTTTGGATATTCCTTTAACTTTTCAGAAACATCCTTCAGTTTATTTTATAAATCTGATTATGTTGGGAATGGTATTTTGTCTAATGGTATTTACTGCATTAATTTACAAAACAATGTCACTTATGATTCAACGCATGTTCACACTGGCACTAAAAGATGTGTTATTGATGAAAATTCCTCTAAATTATGGCACCAGAGACTAGGTCATATCTCCATAGAAAGAATTAAAAGATTGGTAAATGAAGGGGTACTTAATATTCTGGATTTTACTGATTTTGAGACTTGTGTGGACTGCATAAAGGGAAAGCATACAAACAAGTCAAAGAAAGGCGCCAATAGTAGTTCAAACATATTAGAGATCATACATACTGATATATGTAGTCCAGACATGGACTCACATGGTCAGAGATACTTCATCTCTTTTATATATGATTACTCACGATATATGTATCTCTACATGCTTCATAAAAAGAGCGAAGCATTATGTTGAGTCCCAAACTTGCATCTTTCTTATACACCTTTCTAGACCTTTTCCATTCACCTGGACCTTCTAAGTCATCAATATCATTGCATATTAATTATAAAAGAGCATTTAAAGTGGTTTTTAACTATGTTTTGTGTCTTCTGTTTGAATTAGATTTTTGCTCAATAAGCTACGGAATCTTGTCACTTTCCACAGCTGCTGCAACTTTCCGCAGCCATTTTGTTAAAGTCTATATTTCAGGTGTCTTAGGCAAATCGAGCCACATGGGCAAGTTGGAAATGACATGGACATGGATCGAGTCCTATTGGCTCAGTCGAATTCACCTAAGAAGGCTGTGGTCAAAGGTTGTCAAGCGATGGTCAACCGAAGTGTCCCACGGTGACAAAACTCTGTTTTTCACCACGTGAAGATTTGTGTGGCCATTTCTAAATCACGGGAGATATATCAACACCTATAAATGGCTCCATAAGCTGAATCCAACAGCCACTTTCCATAGATTTAATCTTCACGGCAGCCATGATGCTAGATTTCTGGACGTGGTTGTTCACGTGTCTTGTATCAGCGCAGAATGTAGGAAATCAGTTATGACATTCTATGTTATAAATAATGTGTTCTCATACGCATGATAGTTAGCTCTGTAATGTAATTGCGTTGCCATTGTGCTATGACATTATTTCTCTGTTATGACCGCATTTTGAATATATAAGAAGACTCTGTTCATAAGCACAATTCGTGTTTGATAGCTGCTTCCCGAGGATTGTGCAGAGGGCCCCTGCACACGCCGAGGTTTTGTGTATTACTGTATAGTTTCATGCTTAATTTCCTTACGTTCATTGAGCCATAGTCATTCATGTGTATATATATATATTACATCTTTCATGCTTTATGTTTTACTTCTATCCATAATCTTTCATGCTTTATACTGTTGTTAACTGATCAGTGTTTCTGTTCCAGATTACAATAGGTAGCCCGGGCATTTGCACATAATTTTATAATGACTAATGACATGGAATCAATCTTGTCCCTCTGCTGATTTATTTTTTTTCTCTTAGTTTTTAATTCTAGCACTGTTTTATTCATTTCAGTTTTGTACATTTGCTTTACTAGTTAGATTAGATATTAAACTGCTCATGTCATTATCAGTTACCTCTGAAAGCCATAGCGAGACTAATGGTGAGGGATTGAAGTATGAGTGTGTAGTTTGATATTAGTTTATTTTTCTGCAAGTTAGATATTAAATTACTCATGTCATTATCAGTTACCTCCGAAAGCCATAGCGAGACTAATGGTGAGGGATTGAAGTATGAGTGTGTAGTTTGATATTAGTTTATTTTTCTGTAAGTTAGATATTAAATTTCTCATGTCATTATCAGTTACCTCCGAAAGCCATAGCGAGACTAATGGTGAGGGATTGAAGTATGAGTGTGTAATTTGATATTAGTTTATTTTTCCGCAAATTAGATATCAGATTGCTCAAGTTGTTTATGATTACCTCCGAAAGCCATAGCGAGACTAATGGTGAGGGGTCAGAATATGAGTTGATGTAATTTGATTTTAGTTTTATTTTACTTGCAATCTTTTCTTTGAGTACAGTTTCTTTTGTGTTTAGACAGCAGCAAGGGTAATGGTTTTCATGATCAATAGTTCACTGTTTGTTTAACTAGAATAGTGGCACATTTTCATTTCCTTTTAGGAATTAATTTTGTCATTGCATATTTTAAAATCCTTTTTAAGTTTGAAGTTTGGGAAATCATTATAAAGGACATCATTGCCTTGAACATTTATATCCATACTTGTCTTTTAGAATTTCCATTTCACATTAGGAAACCAACCAAGATAAATAAAAAACCCAAAAACGACAAAAAGTAAGAGATAGGTTATCTTGCACATATAGTGCGCCACACTTCGTCAGCTTACGAATCCCGGATTGACAAATTAATGTAGCAATTTAGGACACACTAAATTGACCAAACATTTTGGCGCCGTTGCCGAGGAAGTGTAACTAGGTAGCCAATTTCTTTAAAAAAAAAACAATAAAAAGAAGGGAAAAATTGATAACTTCTTGAAGTATGCTCTCCTCTTGCACCTAGTGTGATCTGGAGGATCAGAAAAGAGAGTTATTGGTTCAATAATTTCTTAAGTATGCTCTCTTCTTTCACCTAGTGTGACCTGGAAGATCAGAAAGAGAATTATTAGCCCAACTTAAAAAAAAATAATAAAAATGACATGCATAGAGCAAGAGATTCTAGGGGAAGGTTTATAGCTAAAGCCAAGAGTTCGATTTTCACAACTCCATCTTCTTCAAGGCATAGACAAGATTCACCACCATCTACCCCTAGCCTTAAGATTCTTGGAATTCAAGGAGCAACTAAATTAGAGGATTCTCCTACACCATCTACCAAATCTCACTTAGAAAAGGACCCTTTCTTTACTTGTACAGGAGAGTATATTGTAATCAAAGAAGTAGAATCACCTAAAGAAGAAAAGGAAGAAACTCCCTCTCATCCTCCCTTGATAGAAGAACCAAAGGACTTTGAGGACTTTAAAGAAACTATCATGGCAGAGGAAATAATAGATGGATTCGGAGGTAGAGGTAGAGGTAGAGGAGGAGAAAACAATGGAGACAACAATGGTGAAGGTAATAATGGAAGAAATAGGGAAGGAGACAACTTGTTTGGATTCCCTATAGTTGATGAGGAAATTCATACAACGATGAAAAACATCTCACCATATGTCCTCCCCAACTTCTATGGATTGCGAAGTGAGGATCCTGAAACATTTCTGTTTGAGTTTGAAGTCGTGTGCCGAACCTATGACTATATGAAAGACTATCAAAAACTCAAACTGTTTCCTTCAACATTGAAGGGAGCCGCTTTGAAATGGTTCATGGGATTAGCCACCCAATCTATTAGGACTTGGAATGATATGAAACAAATTTTTTTGGATAGATACCTGGACTATTGCATGCCCACCAATCACAAGGATGAGGTATTCAAAATGGTGCAAAAAGAAGATGAAAATTTGGACGATTTACTTGAAAGATTTCAATACAACTTAAAAAGAGCAAATATGAACAACTTAGATCAAGAAAATTTGAAAGCCCTTCTATTAAAAGCCATTAGAGATGAATGGATAGATATTTTAAACATGATGAGGAAAGGAGACATTTCTCAACTTCCACTTCATGACATAACAGAACTATGTGTCCATCTCTCAAGGGGAAAATCTAAAACGGGAAAAGGGCCTAGAGATCCTTCTCTTATCACGGCTAACAAATCTGCAACTGGATCAGTAATTAGGGCAGAGATTGGCAATATGCTTGATGAATTCAAAACTGATATCCTAGGGAGCCTTAGTGAACAACTAGACACCCTTAAAATTCAAAACAAGCAGAAAGCGGAAACAGATGCTCTAGCCATCTTTTGTCCGAAATGTAGGAAGAAACATGCTTTGAGGGAATGTCCCTTGGATGCAAAAGTTGTAGAAACATGTATTATTTGCGCAAAGAATCATGAGACCAAGGATTGTCCTTCAATTCCTGGATTCAAAGCTGTCTTTCAAGAAGATCCAAATTCAGTAGAATCTCTCTATTTTGTTGCAAGAAGACCTTGGCAGGGGCAACAAACTCAAGGGTTTAACAACCCTATGAATTCTCAACCCCCACCAAATTGGAATCCTTGGCAACAACCTTGGCCCCAACCTCAAAATTCATATCAGTCATGGGTACAATGTATGAAAAATCCTTATGGGAGATTTGCTCAATTTTATCAATATCCTCCATCTTTTCAAAATCAACAAGCTCCACAACTTCCAAACCCAAATCTACAACTTCCATTGCCATTTCCACAACAACAACCTTCTCAAAAAAATCCAAATCCTCAACTCATGCTTCCATTCCAAAAAAAGACAAATCAACTTCTAGCTTAGCCATTGCCAAATCCTAACAATAAAAATCCTCAGAATACTTACATGATAGAAGGACAACAATTTCCTACCTATATGATTGTTCCTCTCAATGATGTACAACTCAGGTCTGGTAGAGTTTTAGAAAAACCTTCTATAGATATCCAAGAGCAAGATACCTCTAAGGAGGACTCTCTTAAAGTCAATAAGGGTTCCGAGGAAGCATCTCTTCAAAACTCAAACATTCAAAAAGAGAAAGAAAAGTTAACCCCCACAACTCCTATAGTTGAGCAACCTGCATCTTCATCCACACCTCCTTTCCCTGAAAGATTACAAATTGATAAAGGGGTGGAAAAACAAATCTTGTTGCCTAACTATGATTTTCTAGATGAATTAAAAAATGTTTGTATCAAGATTCCCTTGTTACAAGCCAATAGAGAGATTCCTATTCTAGCAAAAACAATAAAGGAGTTGAGTCTCAAAAGACTAGGAAGGAAACTAAGAGATACAAGAAGAATCCACCTGGTAGGAAAAATTGCAGATATCATGATGGGAAAAATTACCATGCAGAAGTATGTAGATCCAGGAAGTCCAATTGTCAAGACACATATAAATGGGATAGAAATTCCAAACACATTGATTGACTTAGGGGCCGCTATCAACATTATGAGTAGACAGACTATGGACCAGCTAAAACTTCCTAACCTTCTTTTTACACCTACTTTACTGCAACTTGCAGATCGATCAATTATTAAACCAGATGGTGTATTAGAAGATATTTCAGTCTCCTTAGCTTCTTGGGAATATCCAGTAGATTTTATGATTTTGACTCCCAAGAGTAATCTAGGAGGGCACCCACTTATCTTAGGAAGACCTTGGCTAGCCACAGCTGATGCTTTCATTAGTTGTAGATATGGGGATATGTACATTTCTAATGGTAATTCGACAAAGAAATTCAATTTGTATCCTCCAACAAAAGCAATCACAGAAGTAGGAGACAATGAATGGGTTGATGATGAGGACATTATACAACCTGTCTTTACCATTTCTGAAATCAGTGAGGATAGTCAAATTCTGAACACATTAGAAAATTTTGAGACATCTTTAGAATATGACCCCACACAATTTCAGTTGGAATCTGACATAGAATATTTATCATCAAGACAAATGTGTCTTTACTCTATGGAAGAGTTTGGTAGTTCTACTATTGAGATTTTTCCAGGAAAAACATTGAATATCAACAAACATTTGGAAAAGTCACAACAAGAAGAACTAACCAAAATCTTGCAAAAACATTCTACCGCATTTGCATGGGAGTATACTGACATGAAAGGTATTGATCCTAAGACTTGCATCCATCAGATCTATATTGAGGAAAACAGTAGACCAATCAGACAACCTCAAAGAAGGATGAATCCAAATCTTAGGGAGATAGTGAAAGAAGAGCTCCAAAAACTTCTCAATGTAAACTTCATTTATCCAATTTCAGATATCCGATGGGTTTCTCCTTTGGTTATAGTACCTAAAAAGAATGGTAAATGGAGAGTATGCATTGATTACAGGGAATTGAACAAAGCAACTTTGAAGGATCACTTTCCTTTGCCTTTTATCGATAAGGTATTAGATACATTAGCAGGTAAAAATTACTTTTCATTTTTGGATGGTTTTAGTGGCTATAATCAAATTCAGGTAGCACCTGAAGATCAAGATAAGACCACATTTACTTGTCCATGGGGAACTTTTGCCTACCGAGTGCTTCCTTTTGGTTTATGTAATGCACCAGCAACATTCCAAAGAGCAGTACTAGGAATTTTTTCTGATCTAATCCATGATTGTGTAGAGGTTTATATGGATGATTTTACAGTTTATGGTAATTCATTTGAAGAGGCATTAGAAAATTTGGAAAAGTCCTTATAAGATGTAAAGAAACAAACCTTTCATTAAGCCATGAAAAATGCTTTATGATGTTTACTGAAGGTATTGTTTTGGGGCATCATATTTCAAGAGATGGGATTAAGGTTGATAGATCAAAAGTTGAAGTCATCTCCAAGTTACCTATTCCAAATTGTCAAAGAGATGTTAGAAGTTTTCTAGGATTTACTGGTTACTATAGAAGATTTATAGAAAACTTTACTAAAATAGCATCTCCACTCTTCAAATTGCTTACAAAAGACTGTGAATTTAAATGGGATCCTGATTGTCAATCAGCTTTTGAAACTTTGAAAACAAGAATATCCGAAGCACCTATCTTGAGAGGACCAAATTGGAAACTCCCTTTCCATATTTCTACGGATGCTTCAGATACAGCTCTAGGAGCTGTGTTGGGTCAAAAAGATTTAGTTCCTTATGCCATTTATTATACCAGTAAAAATTTGACTCCCACCGAGTTGAACTATACTGTGACTGAAAAAGAGTTTTTAGCTGTTGTTCATGCAATTAATAAGTTTAGACATTACATAACAGGATATGAAACTTTTATTCATACTGACCATTCTGCAATTAGATATTTAATGAACAAACCTGTTACTAATGGCAGAGTGACAAGATGGCTCTTACTTTTGCAAGAATTCAATATTACTGTGTTGGATAGACCAGGAAAACAAAATACAGTAGTTGATTTCTTGTCTAGGATTCAGAATTTTAAAGAAGATTCTCCTGTAGAGGATAAGTTTCCTGATGAATACTTGTTTGCAGTAACTATTAAGATCCCTTGGTATGCAGATATTGCTAACTATTTGGTTACAGGGAAACTGCCTCCACATTTATTTCCAAGTGAAAAAAGAAAAATTATTCAGGAGAGTTCAAAATATTCATGGATTTCTAACGAATTGTTTAAAACAGGGCCAGATCTTGTGATCAGAAGATGTGTCAGGGAAGATGAAATGCTTGATATCCTCAAGGCATGTCATGATGAACCATGCGGCGGACACTTTGCTGACAAAAGGACAGCCTATAAAATCCTCTCTTTAGGATATTATTGGCCTTCCCTCTTCAAAGATGCAAAACAATATGTCAAAAGGTGTGACAGCTGCGAAAGAGTAGGGAAACCTACCCTTTCAAATGAAATGTCATTGCAACCACAGGTACTCATCGAACCCTTTGAAAAATGGGCTTTAGATTTCATAGGACCTATTAATCCACCATCTAAGCAAAAGAAGTATATATTGGTTTGTACTGATTATGTTACTAAATGGGTAGAAGCCAAAGCATTAGTGTCTTCTACTGAAAATTCAGTTGTTAATTTTCTTTATGAGGATATTTTTACTCGCTTTGGTGTTCCAAGAGAAATTATGACAGATCAGGGGAGCCAATTCACATCCAGCCTGGTGGAGAAGCTGATGGAAGAATACAAAATCAAGCACAGAAGATCTACTCCTTACCATCCGCAAGCAAATGGTCAAGTGGAGTCTACAAACAAAGTTTTTGAAAGTATCATCACCAAAACTGTTCATCTACACAGAAGAGATTGGGCAGAAAGGCTTCCTGAAGCCTTGTGGGCCTACAGAACTACATGAAGGAATACAACAGGACATTCTCCCTATGAACTTGTTTATGGGAAAGAAGTCCTGCTCCCCATTGAATTCCAAGTCAGAATCTTCAAGATAGCAGTTCAGTTGGGGATGGATCTATCAGAAGTCCAAAAGCATAGAATGGAGCATTTGAATGAACTAGATGAGATCAGACAAGAGGCAATTTTAAGAACTGATGTAGTTCAATATAAAAGAGCTAAATGGCATGACAAATACATCAAATAAAATAAGTTTCAAGAAGGAGATTGGGCATTGCTATTTGATTCCAAGTTTAAATATTTTAAAGGAAAATTTCAGACTCATTGGCTTGGGCCATATGAGATTGACAAGATCTTTAGCAATGGAGTGGTAAGAATCAAGACCATTGATGAATTTAAAACTCCTCTTATTGTGAATGGCCACAGATTAAAAGTCTATCATAAGCCACTCTCAAAAGAGGAATTTGTCAAAATGTTTCAAGAAAATTCTGCAATAAGGCTGGTAAAGAAGAATTCTTCTTCTCCACCAGCCTAGTTTTTGTTCTTTTTAGCTTAAAAAAAAAAAAATTGTATAAGCCTGAAAACCAATCACTGATTGGCAGTCTTATAAAGAAAATGTAGGGTGAAAATCAGGAACACCTGTCACCCTATATTTTCCAAAAAAAAAAATTCTCTCTCATTTCATAAGTTTTATGACAACCCACTCCATTCCATTCCATTTCATTCCACTTCACTTCATTTCATTTCACTTCATTTCATCTATTTCATTTCATTTCACCAATAAAATTTTCTTTCATGACCATTTTCATTTAGTCAGTTATCATCCATCTATTTCCATTCACCCAAATAATAGCTGTGTTAGTTTCCGCAGCTGACACCAGTTTCCGCAGCCAGAAGCAGTTTCTGCAGCTACCACTTTGTTTTTCAAAAAATTGTACATCCATATGTTAGTTCAACAATCATGAAATCAAATGCAGGTATGAAGACATATTATGAAGACATGGGGCATTCAAAGACATCAATGAAGAGCAACTGATTGAAGACCAATGAAAAATGGCAAGAATTCCAAGGTATGAGTAAAAATTTATTTCAAATAGCATTAAAGCACATTTTTACATAGTTATAAACCATATCTCCATTATATGCAATGATTGTGTTGACAAACTCCGTAACCATTCCACGATCTCTATATGATCCTCCCACAATCCTTGCATTCATTTTCAAACGGTCCCATAATCAAGCCTCCGATCTTCACTCGTACTTTGATACTCCACCTGTAATGATGAAACGTGGTTGATTTGACTACGGCTTCTTTCAGCCGCATAAAATCCGTAGCTGTTTCATAAACGTGCTTGCATTTACTCTGCAGCCACCCAATTTTAAATACTGCCGGATGTGTTCTACTCCTCCTACTGTTCTATTGATCTCACAGCTGCATTTCCACCGTGCTCACGTAACCCTTCTCTGTTCCGCTTCACCCCATTTTGTTCTCTGTTACGCTACATTTCGTATACCTATTCTCTGATATCCGCTTACAGTCACAGGTCTCCTTCATAAATCGTGCTCATTTCCACTCATTCAGTCGTCTTACCTCCGTTAAACCCTCCTCACGCAGACGAGTTTTAAAGAGTAGAAGGAAGGATGGGTCAGTTGTTGAGGACAGAACCAGAGGGACCCAAATTCATGGAAGGATACCCACAAGTCAAAGATATATTGAAAAAGGCAAAATGGCTTCGGTTTATTCAAAAGTTTAGAGGCTACCATAAAGAGGTGACAAAAGCTTTTGCAAGGTCTTTCAATGGTCTGGAGGTAGAAATTGGGGACCTCAAATTTACGGTGAATGAGGCATCCATAGCAGTTGTTACAGAACTCCCTCAAGAAGGTGAACGCTGGTTCAAGAACAAGAGCATTAGTGATGAAGCCTGGAGAGTGATCCTACGTAACCCAGGTATGGATGTAACTATTTTTAAAAAGGGAATTCCTGTTCATGCTTTAAAAGAGGAGTGGGCCAGTTTACTGTTGGTCATTCAAAAGTTTATCACCTGTGAGGGACGTTTTGGATCAATGTATATGTATCATACCCGATTGTTGATGAATTTTCTAGACAACCAGACCCTCAATCTGCCATACTTTTTATTAAATAGTTTGAAAAAGATGTCTGTAGCCGTCCAAAAGCATCTGGGGGACGTAGAAACACATTTGTATCACCATGATCTTGTGAAAATTTTGATTGAAAAACAGTTAAAAGAGAAAAAGGACACATGGGAACAATTTTTAATTAGGAATTTCTTTGAAGAACCCCAAGAAACCCCTGAAGGCAGTACACCAAAAAGAAGGAGAACAAGTGATAAAACTCAAAGTACTCCTACTAACACAGTTGAAAGAACTAGTAGAGAGGAAAGACTGTCTAAAAGGAAGAAGGAAAAGACTAAAGAGAGAAAAAGCATTGAGGCTGTGCATCAAACCCCTTCTTCAGAAGAAGACCATCAAATATTGTCTGAGAGACTAGTTCACCTTCAGGAACAGTCAGCTATGGCCAAAAAGAGAGGAAAATAAAAACAAAAGGAAAAAGACAGTAGTCCACAGTATGTAAGAAGAAGCAGCAGGCTTAAAGGAAAGTGGAAGAAAACACAGACAAAAGGACCTCATTTTATTGATTTGGGAGAAGTAACACCTAAACAAACTCCAGTTGGCCATAGTCCATCTCATTCTCAGTCAGACATTGAACATAGTCCATCTCATTCTCAGCCAAACGTTGAACATAGTCCACCTAATTCTCAGTCAAATGTTGAAACTAGTCCTCAAGATGTTGACATGAGTCCTTTTCAGCCAGATTTTGAAGACAATTCTCCTCCACAGTATTTTGGGGACAGCCCAAGGAAAAAGACACCTGAGATAGATCCAAAGCAGCAAGAGGTGTACGATTACATAGAATCCTTAGAAAGGACAGCCACGGGCCCCAGCACCTCATCCACTCAGCCACACACAGCACAAGAAACTCTAGTCCAATCATTGAAACAAGAAGTCTTTGAGTTGGAGGTTTTAAATAGACACATTAAAAATGAAAATGAGGCATTAAAGGAACAAAGAAAATTGGACAAGATCATTCATGACAATACCATGCTATATCTAGGACTATGGCAGAAAAAAAACAGGAAATTGAAGAAGAAATGCCAGAAGATAAGTAGAGCACTGATTAATCTTAAATTCAGATGCTTAATGAAGAAGCCCAGGATGTTAGCAGCACCAAGTAAGAGGAGAAGAGGACTGGATGTACTGGCAGAGGTATCAAGGCATATGAATTGAAGAAGGATTATCAAAATTTTGGTTGCATGAGGACATGCAACACCTTCACAGTGGGGGTATGTTGAGTCCCAAACTTGCATCTTTCTTATACACCTTTCTAGACCTTTTCCATTCACCTGGACCTTCTAAGTCATCAATATCATTGCATATTAATTATAAAAGAGCATTTAAAGTGGTTTTTAACTATGTTTTGTGTCCGTTGTTTGAATTAGATTTTTGCTCAATAAGCTGCGAAATCTTGTCACTTTCAGCAGCTGCTGCAACTTTCCGCAGCCATTTTGTTAAAGTCTATATTGCAGGTGTCTTCAGGCAAATCGAGCCACATGGGCAAGTTGGAAATGACATGGACATGGATCGAGTCCTATTGGCTCAGTCGAATTCACCTAAGAAGGCTGTGGTCAAAGGTAGCCAAGTGGTGGTCAACTGAAGAGTCCCACGGTGAGAGAACTCTGTTTTTCATCACGTGAAGACTTGCGTGGCCATTTCTAAATCACGGGAGACATATCAACACCTGTAAATGGCTCCATAAGCCGAATCCAACAGCCACTTTCCATAGATTTAATCTTCACGGCAGCCATGATGCTAGATTTCTGGACGTGGTTGTTCACGTGTCTTCTATCAGCGCAGACTTTAGGGAATTAGTTATATCACCCTCTGTTATAAATAATGCGTTCTCATACGCATAATAGTTAGCTCTGTAATGTAATTGCGTTGCCACTGTGCTGTGACATTATTTCTCTGTTATGACCGCATTTTGAATATATAAGAAGACTTTGTTCATAAGCACAATTCGTGTTTGATAGCTGCTTCCCGAGGATTGTGCAGAGGGCCCCTGCACACGCCGAGGTTTTGTGTATTACTGTATAGTTTCATGCTTCATTTCCTTACGTTCATTGTGCCATAGTCATTCATGTGTATATATATTTCATGGTATTTATGTTTCATCTTTGTCCATAATCTTTCATGCTTTACGTTTTACTTCTGTCCATAATCTTTCATGCTTTATATTGTTGTTAACTGATCAGTGTTTTTTGTTCCAGATTACAATAGGCAGCCCGGGCATTTGCACATCATTTTATAATGACTAATGACATGGAATCAATCTTGTCCTTCTGCTGATTTCTTTTTCTTAGTTTTTAATTCCAGCACTGTTTTATTCATTTCAGTTTTGTACATTTGCTTTACTAGTTAGATTAGATATTAAACTGCTCATGTCATTATGAGTTACCTCCGAAAGCCATAGCGAGACTAATGGTGAGGGATTGAAGTATGAGTGTGTAGTTTGATATTAGTTTATTTTTCTGCAAGTTAGATATTAAATTGCTCATGTCATTATCAGTTACCTCCGAAAGCCATAGCGAGACTAATGGTGAGGGATTGACGTATGAGTGTGTAGTTTGATATTAGTTTATTTTTCTGCAAGTTAGATATTAAATTGCTCATGTCATTATCAGTTACCTCCGAAAGCCATAGCGAGAATAATGGTGAGGGATTGAAGTATGAGTGTGTAATTTGATATTAGTTTATTTTTCTGCAAATTAGATATCAGATTGCTCAAGTTGTTTATGATTACCTCCGAAAGCCATAGCGAGACTAATGGTGAGGGGTCGGAATATGAGTTGATGTAATTTGATTTTAGTTTTACTTTACTTGCAATATTTTCTTTGAGTAACAGTTTCTTTTGTGTTTAGACAGCAGCAAGGGTAATGGTTTTCATGATCAATAGTTCACTGTTTGTTTAACTAGAATAGTGGCACATTTTCATTTCCTTTTAATTTTGTCATTGTATGTTTCAAAATCCTTTTTAAGTTTGAAGTTTGGTAAATCATTATAAAGGACATCATTGCCTTGAACAATCATAACCATACTTGTCTTTTAGAATTTCCATCTCACATTAGGAAACCAACCAAGATAAAAAGAAAAAAACCAAAAACGACAAAAAGTAAGAGATAGGTTATCTTGCACATATAGTGCGCCACACTTCGTTAGCTTACGAATCCCGGATTGAAAAATTAATGTAGCAATTTAGGACACACTAAATTGACCAAACACATTAGATGCCTTTAAGATTTTTAAGGCTGAAGTGGAGAAATAATGCGACAAGCAAATTAAGATCGTGAGATCAGATATAGGTGGAGAATATTATGGTAGATACACAGAATATGGACAAGCACCTGGGCCATTCGCAAAATTTCTTCAAGAGCATGGGATTGTTTCCCAATACACAATGCTTGGTTCACCCGACCAGAATGGTGTAGCAGAAAGAAGAAACCGAACATTATTGGACATGGTGCGGAGTATGCTTAGCAGCTCCAATCTTCATAAATCATTATGGACTGAAGCACTTAAGACGAAAGTGTATATATTAAACCGAGTTCCAACCAAGGTTGTTCCTAAAATGCCATTTTAATTATGGAAAGGTTGGAAACCGAGTTTACGACATATGCGTGTTTGGGGATGCCGATCTGAAGTGAGAATATATAATCCACAAGAGAAGAAGCTGGACCCAAGGATCATTAGTGGGAATTTCATTGGATATGTTGAAAGGTCTAAAGGTTACAGATTTTATTGTCCATCTAACAGCACTAGGAATGTGGAATCAAGAAATGAAAATTTTCTTGAAAATGACTTGATCAGTGGGAGAGATCAAACTAGGAACATAGTTTCTAAGAAGGATCATTCAGAATATCAACCTTCCACCTCAAGTGATAGATTGGTTATTGTTCACAGCACCCCTCGAGTACAAACTGGTGTTGAACAACCAATTGTTGAAGTTCCACAAGCTGCTGACGACATTCCAGTAGATCAGATAGTTCAAGAATTGCTAAGAATTCTTAAACAACGAGTTGAACCACATACTTCTCAGGAAGATGGTGGTACAACATTAAGAAGATCTACTAGACCAAAGAGATCAACAATTCCTGATGATTATGTTGTGTATCTGCAAGAATCTGACTACAACATTGGAGCCGAAAATGATCCCGAGTCCTTTTCACAAGCCATGAGTTGCAAAGAGTCAAAATTATGGTATGATGCCCTGAAGGAAGAGATGAATTCTATGAACAGTAACTAAGTCTGGGATCTTGTTGAGTTGCCTAATGGTGCAAAAGCCATTGCATGTAAATGGGTCTTTAAGACAAAGAAAGACTCATTGGGCAACATTGACAGATACAAGGCAAGACTTGTTGCAAAGGGATTCACTTAGAAAGAAGGAATCAATTACACAAAGACTTTCTCTCCTGTATCTAAGAAATATTCATTGTGCGTTATTATGGCATTAGTAGCCCATTTTGACTTGGAGTTGCACCAAATGGATGTGAAAAGGGCATTTCTCAATGGAGATCTAGAGGAGGAGGTTTACATGAAACAACCTGAAGGATTCTCCTCTAGTGATGGTGAGAAACTGGTTTGCAAACTCAAGAAATCATTATACAGTTTAAAAAAAGCATCTCGCCAATGGTATTTGAAATTTCATAATGTAATTTCTTCTTTCGGTTTTGTAGAAAAAAAATTATGGATGAAAGTATATACCTTAAAGTGAGTGGGAGTAAAATTTATTTTCTTGTTTTATATGTGGATGATATTTTGCTAGCAACCAATGATAAGGGTTTTCTGCATGAGGTGAAACAATTCCTCTCTAAAAATTTCGATATGAAGGATATGGGTGAGGCATCTTATGTCATTGGCATTAAGATCCAAAGAGACAGATTTCGAGGCATCTTGGATTTGTCTCAAGAAACCTATATTAATAAAATTTTAGAGAGATTTCGGATGAAGGATTGTTCACTAAGTGTCGCTCCCATTGTGAAGAGTGATAGGTTCAGTTTGAACCAATGCCCGAAGAACGACTTTGAAAGGGAACAAATTTAGAACATTCCATATGCTTCTGCTGTCGGAAGCCTAATGTATGCTCAGGTCTACACAAGACCTGACATTGCATTTGTTGTGGGAATGTTGGGACGATATCAGAGTGATCTAGGTTTAGAACACTGGAGAGTTGCAAAGAAAGTAATGAGGTACCTTCAAGGAACCAAAAACTACATGCTTATGTATTGACGGACGGACAATTTGGAAGTGATTGGCTACTCAGATTCTAACTTTGCTGGATGTGTTGATTCACGCAAATCAGCATCAGGATACATTTTTATGATGGCCAGTGGAGCTGTATCATGGAGGAGTGCCAAGCAGACCTTGATTTCCACTTCCACAATGGAAGCCGAGTTCGTCTCCTGTTTTGAGGCTACTTTACATGGTGTATGGCTTCAGAGTTTCATTTCTAGGCTTAGAATTATGGATTCTATCTCTAAGCCATTAAGAATATATTGCGACAATTCAACTATTGTTTTTATGGCTAAGAACAACAAAAGTGGGAGTCGAAATAAACACATCGACATTAAGTATTTAGCTATAAGGGAACGTGTTAAAGAAAATAAAGTGGTCATTGAGCATGCTAGCACTGAGTTGATGATTGTTGATCCTTTGAGTAAGGGCATGCCACCATTTAAATTCAAGGATCATGTAATAAATATGGGACTTGGTTCCATTATGTAGTTTCTCATTGTATGAACAATGTTATTTTTAATAAAATTCTTAATTATTGTGAAAGAAGGAATCGAATTACATCGAGACTTTCTCTCCTGTATCTAAGAAATATTCCTTGTGCATTATTATGGCATTAGTAGCCCATTTTGACTTGGAGTTGCACCAAATGGATGTGAAAAGGGAATTTCTCAATGGAGATCTAGAGGAGGAGGTTTACATGAAACAACCTGAAGGATTCTCCTCTAGTGATGGTGAGCAATTGGTTTGCAAGATCAAGAAATCATTATACGGTTTAAAACAAGCATCTCGCCAATGGTATTTTAAATTTCATAATGTAATTTCTTCTTTTGGTTTTGTATAAAACATTATGGATAAATGTATATACCTTAAAGTGAGTGGGAGTAAAATCTGTTTTCTTGTTTTATATGTGGATGATATTTTGCTAGCAACCAATGATAAGGGTTTGCTGCATGAGGTGAAACAATTCCTCTCTAAAAATTTCGATATGAACGATATGGGTGGGGCATCTTATGTCATTGGCATTAAGATCCATAGAGACAGATTTCGAGGCATCTTGGGTCTGTCTCAGAAAACCTATATTAATAAAATTTTAGAGAGATTTCGGATGAAGGATTGTTCACCAAGTGTCGCTCCCATTGTGAAGGGTGATA
This sequence comes from Pinus albicaulis, assembly GCA_034641835.2. Taxonomy (NCBI): domain Eukaryota; kingdom Viridiplantae; phylum Streptophyta; class Pinopsida; order Pinales; family Pinaceae; genus Pinus; species Pinus albicaulis. The sequence goes on along the minus strand of CM076579.1, from coordinate 299,360,359 downwards.
GGTTTAGTTTGAACCAATGCCCGAAGAACAACTTTGAAAGGGAACAAATGAAGAACATTCCATATGCTTCTACTTTCGGAAGCCTAATGTATGCTCAGGTCTGCACAAGACCTGACATTGCATTTGTTGTGGGAATGTTGGGACGATATCTGAGTGACCCAGGTTTAGACCACTAGAGAGCTGCAAAGAAAGTAATGAGGTACCTTCAAGGAACCAAAAACTACATGCTTATGTATAGACGGACGGACAATTTGGAAGTTATTGGCTACTTAGATTCTGACTTTGCTGGATGTGTTGATTCACGCAAATCAACATCAGGATACATTTTTATGATGGCCAGTGGAGCTGTATCATGGAGGAGTGCCAAGCAGACCTTGATTGCCACTTCCACTATGGAAGCCGAGTTCGTCTCCTGTTTTGAGGCTACTTTACATGGTGTATGGCTTAAGAGTTTCATTTCTGGGCTTAGAATTATGGATTCTATCTCTAAGCCATTGAGAATATATTGCGACAATTCAGCTGTTGTTTTTATGGCTAAGAACAAAAAAAGTGGGAGTCAAAATAAACACATCGACATTAAGTATTTAGCTATAAGGGAATGTGTTAAAGAAAAGAAAGTGGTCATTGAGCATGTTAGCACTGAGTTGATGATCGCTGATCCTTTGACTAAGGGCATGCCACCATTTAAATTCAAGGATCATGTAATAAATATGGGACTTGGTTCCATTATGTAGTTTCTCATTGTATGAACAATGTTATTTTTAATGAAATTATTAATTATTGTGATGTTTTTTCTCATATTTATGTGCACCTTAATTTGATTTGAGAGAATTCATCTGTGTAGGACCAAGAATAAACATAGGGTTTATTCATTAAAAAAAATTTGCCACATAAATTTTAATAGAAATAAATACATAGTAATACATGGAAGATAATAATCATCATTAGAGGACTTATCGCCATGATTCATGTATCTATTACTTAATACAAATTATCAATGGGTTTTAAGATGAGACATTAAGTTTGGAAGTATGGACCAAGTGGGAGAATGTTACGCTTGTTACACTCCCCCTCCCAGTTATTTAAGGAAATAACTACAGTAATTATTTCTGGAAAACCAACTGCAGTGAGTTCCTTAATTTATGGAAACCAACTGCAGTAATTTCCTTAAATTACGGAAATCAACTACAGTTAATTAATTTCTTGTTGGGAGCTTCTGAAGTGGTCCATTACTCCCACTGCAGTTATCTACCATGATTTGTGGAACACTTGACACATAGCCAACAGAAGCTTGATGGAAGCTTGGCTATAAATTCTTCTGTTTGGTCCCCAAGCTCACTAACTCAATCCCCTTCAGCTTTACACCATCAAGTTAGAGTTTGCAGAGTTTGGAAGTGCCTTCAGATTTTAGAAAAGGCAAGGGGGGTAAGAGTGATAGTTTTCCAATCTCGTGGATGTTTGCTCATGAATTTTGCTTACTGTTGTATCGAGTTGAGCTAATGGATGGCCTGTTGAGCTGATTGTTAGCGTTGATAGATTTTTCTTTGTTGTCCTTCTATCACCAATACACACAATAATCTATTTACAGCCATTCGTTGAGAGATTTGTGTTGCTAAAGGGCAACAAAATTTATGCTTACTTTTTTATTTAGAACTTGAGAAAAGCTTCACCTGCGCAGTCAAAATAGGAGTCGAAATTCTAATAGAAATACTATTATCATAGATATTTCTATTCGTATTATCATTGGCTTAGTATTCTAAGGCGCAGTCAAAAGTCCAAATAGATTTTCTATATTGTGGAGGTCTGTTTCGTTTCCCTAAAATAATCTGCAATAAACCATTTCTTGGAGTACTTCTTGGAGCGTTCATTCATGCGCAGATTTCATCCCTGCAAAACTAAATAATTCATCAATGGCTGGAGGTATGTTTTTACTGGGCATTAAAGTTTTTTATTCCGAATTTAAGAATTATTTTTTAATTGCTAACAATAATTATTCCTTGTGAGAGGGTGAGACTCACCTGTGACTATAATGGTATGCTAGAAACCCTAAAAATTATATTGCAATTCGATCCTGAAATGGAATTCGACTTTTATATTAAACACCCTAAAAATGATACCCAGCTTCAACGGTTTCAATTTCTTTAATCAAAATAAAAAAAATCGACCAACACAACATTTCGTGGTAGCTCAATTGGAAAAACCCCAAATATATATATATGTTTTGGTACCTCGTGGAATGATATGAAAGACAACTTCAAATCAACATTTCATGACAGCTCAATTGGCAAAACCCCAACATATATATATTTATTTGGTACCTCGTGGAATGATCTGAAAGACAACTTCAAATCAAACTCAATGATGGACAGGTAATTTCTTTCCAATGGTCAACTAGGGTGATTATGGAGAACCACTGATATTGATGCGATTTTAGGCAGGGTGATTATAGGAGATTATCTAAAATTAGTTCTTCTTCAAGTTCTCTACCTTGTTTCAAAATTAATCTACAATAAATTTTGAGGTTGACAGGAAAACCAGCTCTGATACTGTAAGATCATAAATATCTAAATAATCAACAAGTATGGCAGAATTAAATGTTTTCATAAAAAATACTTTTAACAAAACACTGAACACAAAGGATTTGGAAAGATGTGCCCCTTATTTCAATTAATACTTAAAAAATGAGATATGCTCAAATACAAGCAAAATAATGGATCCCTTGCCTCGATATACAATAGTCTTGCTTAATGCACAAGAAAAGAAATACATTGAAGCACAAACTTGAACCCTGAATGAATCCACTAGGTAGATTACACCTACTTGTTGTTTGTGGGATCAAACTAGAACAAGCCTTGTCAAATTCTCAACAAATACAAAATAGATAAACAACTCAAGATGATCCAAAGATCTAACTCATATTCCCCTTGATCCAAAGACCTAACTCCTATCTTTTTAGTAGGCTTGATGAATTCTCTAAAAAAACCTTATTTTATTATTTTTCATAAAAATGAAAAAATACATATCATGAAAAAATCTCATAAAATAAACCAATACCATATTGATAAATACCATAAATAAATTCCATATAAAAAAATATTGCATACAATTACATAAATTACATAAAACAATACAACTAGAGAAATTACATAAAGCAAATACAACTAGAGAAATTACATAAAGCAATCATAAGGGATTCATTATCAACCACATTCCCTTTATTTCGTATTGCAAGAGGGAGCATGAAAAGGAAATTACATCAATTTGAAAGATTTTCGTTTCTTCGAATTTTTCCTTATTGTTTTGAATTCCTTGAGGTATCGGTTATTTAAATCTATTTTGAAAGAACTGGTGTGTGGGAAAATATTGTTGGGTTTGTTGTATAGCTCTTAAGTTTCATCTTCAAACTTTTTTGGGTTTCATTATTAAAGAGGATGGTAGGTTAATTATATGGAATGGTGAGTTAGAATTTTTTCAGAAACTTGGTGTGGGGTCAATAAATTTTGGGTTTAAGTGTAATTTTTTCTTTATTTTTTTTATAGATTAATTAGAGAATTCAAGGTGCAATAAGGTGATGGTAGTCATAGGAAATATGGCTAGGGTGGTTAATGGTACATGTACCTGCCCTATTTGCAAGTTAGTTCATGTGAAAAGAACTTTTAGAAGGCATGAAGCCATCATCATAAGGAACAAAGTAATTTGTCAACATTTTAGAATCACAAGTGTAAATAGAGGAAACTAATAAAGATGTTGAAATTGCATTGGTAATGCAAATTATGTAGCAAGAAAAGTTGTAATTTTCTTTGAATTTCAAGGTGAATATGTTTCTCTTAAGAATAATGTGACTAATATAATTAGGTACCAAAATATGACACTTTCAATGGCTCTTTTGTTAGTGGATTCCATAAGCAATAAGGAGGGATAAACACTACAATTGGTGGACATGGAAACGGAATCAAAACAAGTCAATATAGAACTAAAGTTGTGTTGAATTAGACACTTTCTATAATTATGCTTAATGTTTTTCAAAAATTGCTTATTATTAAGTGAAATTTGATAAGAAGACATGTTTTCTTTTTAATTTAAATATGTCATCATAAAGTGAGAATTACAAATTTTGAACCCCTCTAATATTATTACAAAAACAACGTTCAATGTGTACTTTTATGCAATCTCTTTCTATATATGTATAACTTCTTAAAGTTGTTATAATATCAAATTAAATAAACATAAATATATAAATAAATAAAAAAGACATCATATTTTATTATACTTCAAACTATATAATATATATACATTTATTAAAGAAAATTAGATATCAAAATATCGTTGAATATTAAACAAATTACATCTTTATAAATGTTCTATATAAATTTATACACATAAACTGATTAAAAATATTATTTACTTATTTGATATGTGAGTGGGATTAAACTGGCTTTATTTAGAGTGGTTGAAAGAAATGTTATTATGGTCTTCATCCAAGTTGATTTCTATATAGAATTGAATTTACAATGAATATTATTATAATAATTTATTTATTAACTAAACAATTAATTTCTTTTATATTTTTCCTAGTTAATTTTAATCAAAATTTGATAGAGATTAAAAATGAAAGTTTAAGTTGTTTAATTTATATAATTTAAATGCCCTAAAATTTTTCAGGGTCTTAAATCCATTATACATTAAAAAAATATATTTTAAATAAAAAAATCAAAATATTATTTAAAATTACATTACCAAATTTTGGTAGGAAAAATTATTTTATCAATAAATTAAACTATAAATATTTTTACATATAAATTTATTAAAAATATAAAATTAAAAAACAAAATATATTTAAAATTTAATTGCAACGTTTTTATGTGTTTCCCCAGTGCAGATGGTTTGTGCCTAAGCACAAGCTCTTCTTCATTCCGGTCAGCATATTTTTTGAAATCTAGTCTTCCTCCTTTATAGTCTTTAGCAGTGGAGTTTCTTCCCACTAGGCATCATCTACTTGGTAGATGCGGCTCTTCAGCTGTGAAAAATGACAAAAACTGTCATTGATATTCTTAACCAAGTGATTAAAAACTAATATCTTACATGATATATACAAATAATTTAAGGAATTCTTTCAATTGATTGTTACTGATGTTTTTTAATATTTAAAATGTTTTCTATTATTAATTAATATTTAATACATATCTGCACAAACTTACTAAAAACTAATATCCTGATATAAATAAACAATTTAGTAAATCCTTTGAATGGATTGTTACCAATGTTTTTTAATATTTAAAATGTTTTCTATTATTAATTAATATTTAATACATATCTGCACAAACTTATTAAGAATATTAGGAAACATCCATTAAATGTTATCACAAATTTTTCAACAAAAAGTCAGCTTACGTACGTAGATCTCACTCGATTCCAAAGTATCTTGCACATGTCTAAGAATAAGCTTGCTTTTTTCCCTTCCAAATTAAGGAAATTGTTTTTATTTCACTGGAAATTATAGAAATTGAGGTGAGATTTTAATAAAATTTAGTAGAGATATTTGGAAAATTTAAAGATTTTGAGTGTCACAGAAGTTTTTGATGATGTTGAATCTATTTCGTCTATGAAAAACATGTTTTGATCACTGCTACTCCAAAATTTTCTAAAAAGAGTCAGTTTATGTCAATTGAGTAGGTAGATCTTACTCGCAGAAATATTTGAAAATCTAGATTGCACTTCATAAACTTCAAGATTTTGGGTGTCCGGAAAATTTTAGATGGTGCTGAATTCATTTCAGCCATAATCAAAATTTAATTTTTAATAAAATCTAGCAGAAATATTTGAAAATCTAGATTGCACTTGACAAACTTCAAAATTTGAATGTCCATAAAATTTTTGATGGTGCTGAATCCATTCCAACAATAATCAAAATTTCTTAAATTATTCTTCCCCAAACTCTAACCATTTTTAGCCATCGAAACAATTCCTCGACCTCACCCATGTTTAATCCCAAATCTTTTTACATCGATATTCACATCTGCAGGCCCTACGCTGAAAACCATTCCCAAACGAGTAAAGACCACTCTCTATTCACATTTTCAAAATTGGGCCATCCATCCTCTTCTTTTGAAAGCAATCCTTTACCATGGCAGCTCTTCCGTGGAGTATAGGGACACGCGCTTCAGCGTTTCACTTATGGTTGCAGCTCTTCGGTACAGTATACAGACACACGCTTCGGCTTTTCACGCCCATCGCCTTTTATGCACACCATCTTCCTATATATATTCGCTTCCATAGTTTAATTCAACCCATATCCAAGAATTTATCTGTATTTGAACTCATTAAAGTCCCACAAATCTGTCAATCGTCTCCACTTCTACTAAAAAATACTTTTTTTTTTCAGAGGAAAAAAATACGCTGATTATATTAGTGTATAAACAATACATAAACATATATGATCTCAGCTGTGATGAGAAAATAGCGAGAATTTCATCAAATATTGACCCAATTACAGATGCTCATTAATAGAAAAAATGAGCATAGCAACCCGGCCATCCACCATGCCTGATAACAGATATTCCAGCATATAATCTACTTAACATACTATAAGCTTAGGCTATTATGCTAATAAGTCCGCATTCCGGGATCTGGGCGTGCATCCGCAAGATTAAAAAATGAAGCTGCTGGTACAGTGATGAGAGACCGATGAGAGTATGACTGTGTAAATCTGTGTCATAGCTGCACCTTCACTACTGCTCAATTGTCTTGCTAAAGTCCTGGTGCCCTTGTGTCATCATTCATATCACCGTGTGCACATTTAGGCACCCCTGAGTGCATTAACCGGTGCCTCTGAAGCCGAAGACAGAGACATTGAGACCTTGGATGACCTCTGCCAAAAGAAATTCTGAACTATATATAAAAATGAACTGTCTCGCTTCTCATTCCCCTATCACGCTCGCTTGACAAAGTCAGGCTCGCTTGATACATTGCGCAGGCTCGCTTGTGGTGTCCTTGGGAATGCAGCTACATCGATAATAAGGAATGTGAAGCCTCCAAAAATGCAGTGGTGACCCTGTTACAAAAAATCATGTATCCCCCAAATCCTCCTATAACGCATATATTGCATATAAGTGTAAATAAACAAGTGAAACCGGATCTATGGAATGGGAAAAGAAAAAGCCTCGATCTGTCGACCCTCCAGGAAGTGTGATACCATCATGATACCAAATTCTTCTTCAAGGCCCCTCTTTGATAGCTTGTCTGCCCTCGTGTTGGCTTCACGATATATGTGATTAATGGATGGACTGCCCAGTCTTTTCCATAAACTTTGTGTTCTCTCAACCCACCCTTGGAGATGCGGAGTCATCATGAGATAGCTCTTGGTAACCTAGTTAATGATGAGTTGAGAATCACCATATATGCTGACTCCCTGTAATTGCAGATCGTGTGCCATCAGGAGGCCACCCCACAATGCCATGATCTCCACCTTGTTGTTGGTGCCGGGGCCCCCATTCCAACAAACATTATATCGCTCCGTGCCGGATAATTTGATCCATGCTCCGCATCCTGTCATACCTGCATCAGATGCTCCATCAAAATAGATTGCAGGGATACTGATCTGATGGGGTCTTATACGAGCTGAGCAGTCAGGCAGACATGACATTGGCGAGGGTGGGTCATCCATCCATTCCTTAATCACAGTGTAAATCTGATGAATATGTAAAGGCCGGTCCTCAAAAATGATACGGTTCCGAGCAAGCCAAATCTCCCATGTGAGGTAGAATGGCAGCGATCTATACTTGCAGTTGAGCTTATCCCATTCCAGTGCTACTGTCATAAAGTCTGTGGGTCTCCATGCCGGATTTAGCAGATGATCACTGAACAGCCTCCATAATCTTGTGGTGACAGAGCATGTGAAGAAAAGGTGTGAAGATGATTCCTCCTCAACACGACATAAGGCACAAGCGCTGGGCCTCATGATGCCCCTCTTTATTAAATTTTCCCAAGTAAGTACCTTGCCCCTCCAGATCAGCCACCCAAACATAGCAATCTTCGTGGGAATATTTCTGTGCCGAAAGGGGTAGAAAACTTTGGATACGTTAATCTGAAATGTTTGTGATATGATGTGGCGATATGCCTCCTTAACCACAATCATATTATTCTTCATCGGCCCGTTCCATATAATACGATCTCCGCCCACTGCATAACAGAACCCCGCACCCCGCAGTTGTGCCCTATAAAATTCCCATTCCTGTTCCATACGATCAGGTAGCCCTATCTGTGTAGCATCTTTGAATATCAGGGCGCAATGAGACCACTGATGAATTAACTGTGAGTAGTATATGATCCCTCGATGTGTCAAGGCGTGTAATAGCCGATGTGACAGGCCATCTTGGTCCTGCATTAGATGTACATTCAGCGCGCCAATGGGAATACAACTCCCATCTCGGAAATTCCATACCAATCTTGAACCCATATTTGGCATGATTTTTGTAAAACTGCTCCATATGCAAGATAATTTCCGAGGGAGAGGATAATTGCCGCATGATATCTGATGTAATATATCGCCTTGATAATATTTCGCACTGTTGATAACATTCCATATACCATTAGTTTTGATGGCCCTCCAAAAAGACTTGGTCAGAAGCGCTATATTGAATTCCCGAGCGCTCAGAATGCCCCATCCTTCCATGTCTTTGGGTCTGCTGATTGCAGATAAACTGCATAATGTGAACTTCCTGTTGCTATCTGTCCCTCCCCACAGAAAATGGGTGATAATGCTGTTAATTTTGTTTATAATACCGGTAGGAATATATAGCAGATGTCCCCAGAACACCATCATCTGGGTAAGAACTGACTGTATCATGATAAGTCGGCCACCCTTTGTCAGCCACCGATGGGACCATAAATGTATTTTATCTCTGAATCTATCCAATATCCAGTTACTTGAATACACCTACATAGTGCCCAATCGGTATTTTTAAGTTTTAACCTCTGATACCACATAGCTTCCTTTGTGCCACTAAATATGAAGAAATCCTCCCCGCAGAACCATGACCATGCCCATGCTCGAGCAGCTGAAGATCGTGGGTAAAAGTGCCGCCAATTTAAGGGAATCCGATTGCGAAAATGGGGGAGCTGGGTAGCAGAAATTCGAATGCCCAAATCCCGAGCGAAGTTATGGCTGGGTTCATACACAAGTGCCCAACAGGCCGCCCGCGCCTACGACGCCGCTGTGTATTGTCTGAGAGGGCCTACCGCCAAATTCAATTTCCCCAATTCTGTGCCCGACATTCCCTCTGCTTCTTCCCTTTCCCGCCGCCAGATTCAGGTCGCTGCCGCCAAATATGCATTGGATCAAGTCCCTTTGAGTTCGCCCTCTTTGCAGAATATTAATGGTAAAGTGATAGAGGAGACCGCATCGCCGTCAAGACCGGATCCGGTTTCAGAAACGGAGTTGTGGAGCGATAGTCATCAAATATCGGCTGAACTGAAATTGGATTTGTGGGAAAGTCCGTTTGAGGTATCAGGCAGCAATTATGAAGGGTGCGTGAGCCTGAGCCTGAATTTGGAGAGAATGCCATCGATTGAGGAGGTTTCGGCCTTCGAACTTATTTGCAGTACTTGGCAGCAACCCGAGCAGGAGCAGGAGCACATGAACATTTTCATAGATCCCACAAAGTTGTGGAATTTTGAATAATTACTTACAGGAATGTGGATTATCCGAAACATCCATGTTCTGAAATCTTAACGACTGGCACGTGGGCCGCTGCAGCGTAGGCCGAGTTTCGAACCGGCGACCTCTTTATTCAGGACCCAGCCAAAGTTGTTCTCGGAATTGGATAAAAATAACTTTAATGTACTAAAAAATATATCAAGATTCCGAGTCTATTCTACTTTACAGGATTTTGGATATTTATTCATTACGACTCTGGATTTTCGCTTGTTTGTCTGCACCTGTCCCATGGCAGAGCATATTGTTTTTATTTTATTGTTTTTTTAATTAAATGAAAATGAAAATGGTTTGACATAATTTACTTCATAGTTGTTTGTGGAGGTGGAAAAATTGCCCAAATACGTAAAAGTGGTTCTAGCAATAGATTGTGAAAATTGGTTCTAGTAGTAGATGGTGAAAATTGCTTCAACATCATGAATAACTTCAAAGGCACCTAAAATCTTGAAGTTTGATAATTATAACCTGGATTTACAAAAATCTTTGTCATATTTTATTAAAAATTTGCCTAATTTTCATAATTTTCAGAACAAAAAAGCAAAATTTTTTATTTAATAATTTGTGTGGGAGGTTTTCTACACTTTAGTATGATGTTGTCACTGAATATAAAATTAGTACATCTATATAAATTAAATAGTTTGTAAATGACGAGCTTAGAATATATTTCAAGTTGTCAAGATTTAAAAAAAAATCCTAAAATTAATTGAATTATATATTTATTTGAAAAATACTAATATATATATGTGTGTGTGTTAAAAAAAAAACATGTAAATAGATTTTGTTATATGACAATGGGCTAATACCATGGTTTATTAATATTAGATGCCCAAAAGACCATAACTAATGTTCATATTGTACATATTCATATGACAAATTTTTAATATTAATTTAATTAAAATGACAAAAATGCATAACTAGTAATTGCACCACATGTTGCAAAAGAAACGCCTTAAGGCAATATAATAGGAAAGAGTAGCCTAAAAGAAATAAGATGTTGCAGAGGAGCCGTTGTGAAGGAATGAAAGGAAAATTTTGTATCCATGGAACCAGGTCGTAGAGGATTTAAAGATATTGATGATAGAATAGGAAAGAGTAGCTTAAAAAAAATAAGATGTTGCAGAGAAGGAGCCATTGTGAAGGAATGAAAGGAAAATTTTGAATCCATGGAAGTAGGTCGTGGAGGCTTCAAAGATATTGATGATAAGATTTATCAACCAGAAAGATTCAATTCTTAAACTCTGAAGCCTCTTCTTGTTGAAAAAAAGACTAAATTGGTAAGATATATCAAACTTCTTGGCACAATATGTTAGCTTGCAACAAGTCCAAATAAAACAACTGAAGTAAATACAATAAGATGGTTTTCAATGCATTTATGTAATTAAAATAGAGATAGGAACTTTTGAAGACTACTTCATTGAAAATTAGAAGCATCTTCATGCCTGTTGGCATCAACGTAAAATTGAAATGATTAGCATATATCATTGCAGACATGGTTACTGTTGGGATCCTGTGATTTAGCAGATTGGCATACTAAATGACAAAGCAACACAAAAAACATTCTTTAGAGCTCTAGTGTCTAGCCATCCTAGTCTCACAGAGGGATCTCTCAATATGTTTTTTATGGATATAGCTTGATTGCTTGTAAAAGGTTGATTTTAGGCTAGTTATTAAGCTTGATTTTGTTTGATTGTTTGATGGGACATGATGATCTAGGCAGCATAAATAGGAAAAGGAAATCTCTAAGTCATTGGGCAATGGAGTCAAGTGGAAGTGACCACAAGTTTGTAAATGAATCAGGGGTGTCAAAGGGAAAATCTAACTTGGATGTTGGATTAACAAAGTCTTTCAGGTGAAATGAAATGAACATTAAGGTTTTTAGAATGAAAAGAAGAACTAAGGGCAATTAAGAATCCTTAATTATATGTACTTCTCAACAGAGGGACTTAAAACATTATCTGAACATGAAGAAGTAATTTATAGACAGGGCTAACCATGAATTATAGAAATTACACTTCAGCAAATAATAATCTCAAGACAAACTTTAAAAAAATGAAATCTAAGAGTTGAGGAACGCTCTATTTCATTAAAGATTTCACTTTCAAGGATAAGAAAACATTCAAGATAAACAAATAACTGCATTCATAGAAGAGGGAACTCCTAAACATCTAGGACTGCAATTATAAAGACTTTCAAAACAATTATTTGAGCAAGTACAAAGGGTATGATCAAAACAGATCTCTTTGGAAAAATTTGGAAAATGGTACTTTGAAAGGAGACTTTAGAAACAGTTTTTAAAGTGACAACAAGAAGCGGGGAAAACCATAAATCATCTTAAGGCCAACTGTATTGAATTACTTCTAAAATAGACAAGCTCAAAGGTTGAAAAGCAGTTAAACTACTCAATCAAACATTCAACAGATGAAAACATGAAGACAGTGAAGAGTAAAGAGGTCTAAGGTGCTTCTGGGAGACATTTCTTAGCCTAAACTTTTTACTCTACTGTAAGTAAGCAGTGATGAAAACAAAATGGAAAACAGGAAAAAACATTGACAGTTTAGAATACTTCACCAACAACCAAGCTCAGGGATCCAATGGCAGAGCTTTATTCATCCACAAACAAGTTAAAACATCCACAGGTTCCAATATATCAACTTCTTTTCAATCTTAGCAGAACTATATATTACTTCAAAGAATTATCAAATGCCCACATACAATGAGTTGAAATGCAGTTTTTTATGCTGCAAATGAGGAGGTGGAAATATCTATGGTTCAAAAAATGCTATAAATGACATAGTAAATGCATTCCTATCCTTAAAAACCATGTAAGGCATTAGGTAGGAATGTTTCTCAACTACTTCTCTATGTATTAAATCTATCTTTATTTCCTGAGGATGAAACATCTGAAAAGATTGACTTTGAGGCTCCTTTTTTCCCTTTACAATAACTGTCTGACAGTTTATAATATCTTCTCTTGTGTAATAACTGCCAATTTTCCCTTTGAGACATAAAATAAGTAAAAGATGTCTTTTTGAGTTATTAAGTGAATAAATGTTCCTTTGATGCATTCGAGGCTTTCTTTAAGCCTATATTTCCTTTATTTTATCATTAAAACTGCCTTTTACTATCTTTTAACACTTTATCTGATTTCTTTAAACCCTTTGATTTATCATTTTTTAATGTGTTCTATTCCTTAAATAATTGATTTTAAACCTTTTATCCTTCTGTCTTCTAACTTTTAAAACCTTGATTAGGTTTTGCAACTTTGTTTTGAGACCTTGATTGTGCCTCAAGATTTTAACCTCTGATTCTTTGGCCATCAAACTTCATCTTCAAGGGTTCTTTCTTTGCTTTTGTTGTGTGCAGGTGTCTCTGGCGTGTCGAGGGTCTCATTTTCATAATCAACACCTTTCAAACCATAGAAATAACTCCCAAACGCTCATTTTTTGGCGATTGAGCAGTTATTTTGGGCTTTAGAGGTAGTGATCCTCTGTTCCGCTCCTTAATTAAACCCTGAGAAGGCCTTTTGGCTTTAAAAAATTCCATTGAACACTGCAAAACAAACAAAAAATGTTAATAAACCCTGTAGTGGAGGCTCTACTGCTTTCAGAGGCTGCGTGGGGGCGGAGGTGCAGGCGGAGAGGCGAAATCGTGTAAAAATAGGGTTTAAAAGTGCATTGGCATGAAAAAATGAGGATGGGTGGTAATGGAAAACCACTGATGTTTTTTGTGCTGCCAAAAGGCAGTAAGCGGTATTATCGCAAATGAACGTGATTCCATACGTTGCGTGACACCTGTCTCGACGAAACCACTGGTTTCCCATAACTTTTGGTTGTTAAACCTCAGGAGCGAAAGTTGCGCGATATCGTTTATGAGCCGTCGGATGGGAAGGGGCAGATTCGACGGTGCAGAGAGGAGCATGATGGAAAGGTGCGTGGGCAGGAGTGCCAGTGGGAGACAGGTGGCAAGCGATGATCGCAGGGGTGTTTGGGTAGTGGGTGGTAGGCCCTAGAGCGTGACGTCACTCGCTTTGTCGTGGAGCGGAAAGGTCGTTGGATCGTCGAGAAAAAAGGGAACCGTTAGATCCATAAGATCTACGGTGGGGATCATCGAAAGGAATACAAAGCGCGAGGATGAAATAACAAAGGAAGGGGTCTAGGATAAGGTGCCGAAAAAAGGTCCTATGCAGAGTGGATAGAACCGGGTGCGAAATGAGAAGAGGGGCCAAAAATTTTAGCGGGTGGTTGCGCTCCTATGAATGAAGTTACATGGAGAAAGGGGACAGGGCTTAAAGACCAAAGGGGCATAAGAACCTTTTATAAATGCGGAAAAAGGCCAAACAAGGCGGGGGAGAAAAGTTTAAGCACTTGGTTCGGGCGCTCGGACATATGGAGGAAAGGGACTGAATTTTTTTAAGCCCTCGGGGGCTTAAACCCTTATTTCTGAGAAAACATGCCTTTTTGACCAAAAATGGGGTTTTTAGGCCAACTTAGAAATTCCAATAGGTTAAAAGGGGTGTTTTAAACCAAAAAAGAGTGAGTTTAATGGTTTAAGGGGTTTCTTGGGAAAAAATGAGGAGTTTTAGTGAAGGAAAGAGTGGGTTTTTTAGAGGAAAATGAAAGATAAATAAGGGGAAATGAGGGCTATTTTTTACAGGGAAATGGACTGAAAAACAAGGATAAAAAAACCTGAAATGAGCCTTCTTCTTTTAAAACAGCAGGATAACTTTTTCAGGAGACATAGATGAAGATTTCAGTGGATTGACGAACTTGAAATGATGAAGGCAGTGAGATTTCTAGAATTCATAATGTTCTTGCAATTTTGTTCTAGAAATATGGGTTTGTTACATTTAGTCATAATTGGATAAAGTCAAAATTATGGATGGCTAACAGTTACAATTTTTCATGGATTAGGTGGTATGTATCAACAAGAAAGGATATTAAATTATGTTATAAGTAATGCAACTGCTACACGAACTATTCATAGTCCTTAATGATATACTCAAATTTCTTTCACAATATTAATCAAGTGTCTAAAGAAGCCTTCATCACTTCCAAAATCACATATTTAAACATACAAGTTGTAAAAATTGAATTTGTTTCATAAATTTTAATAGAATCATGTGCTCAGATATAAGATATAGTGCTTAAACTTTGAAGCCTCTTCTTATTGAAAACATACTAAACTCATAAGATATAGATGAAGAGAATATATATGTGTGTGTGTGTGTGTGTATGTTTTAATTTAATTTAAAAATAAGAAGTTAAGTTGAAGTTAAGTTGAAGACCTTGTCTGATCATGCCAACATGAATGCCTCATGAATAAAAAAATAGATTGTGATTTTCTACCTTCAAAATCAAAGGTATTTTTGGTGCAGCTCCTCCATATTTAATATTGATCACTTCCTATTGAGTCACCTATGTATTGGTTTCTTCATGATCCTTGAAAATATTCAAAAGATCACATTGTTCTTTACCAGTGATCTCTCTCATGTCTACCATGTTCTTGTTTTTTCAGTATCACTGATATGAATTTGGTTTCTTTTTTTCTTTGTGAATATAGTAAAATGGAGATGTGTCTTTCATCACTTCAAGAGAAGTAAAAATAAGGCCATTAAGAAAATAAATCCAACACGAGAGATTCGGTAGTATTTATGGAATTGGCGAACATGGCTTGTCAACATAGTTTTCTTGATCTTGTGTAGAAGAAATGAATTTGTATTTAGCTTATATTACATTAACAATGAAATTTCCAAAATTCATGGCAGGCTTTCCATCACATTTGTAGAGAAAATTATAACACACTATCACACTTTTCTTATGAGAGCTAAATGCTCATAAGAGTAGTAAAAACAAGTTTTGGCTCTTGGTAGATCTAGAGTTAAGATTTATCTAGGCCATCTTAATTTCCTTTTTCCTTTTTTTATAGTTTTTTTTATCCATGCAATTTAAATTACTCAAACACCAGAGATTCGGCAATATTTATGGAATTGGCGAACATGGCTACTCAACATAGTTTTCTTGATCTTGTGTAGAAGAAATGAATTTGTATTTAGCTTATATTACATTAACAATGAAATTTCCAAAATTCATGGCAGGCTTTCCATCACATTTGTAGAGAAAGTTATAACACACTATCACACTTTTCTTATGAGAGCTAAATGCTCCTAAGAGCAGTAAAAACAAGTTTGGGCTCTTGGTAGATCCAGAGTTAAGATTTATCTAGGCTATCTTAATTTCCTTTTTCCTTTTTTATAGTGTTTTTTATCCATGCAATTTAAATTAATTGGTTTTTATGGAGTTTAATTTTATGATATAAATTTTATTTAAATCTAACAAATTTTTAATAACATCGTTTTAACTTAAAAGTCACGAAAACCTAAATAGTTATCTTAAATTCCCCCTTTAAATAAACTACATTTCACATGAATACCATGGGTTTTTATAGTTTATTATTGTTTTATTTTATTATTTTTATTTTTTTATTGTATTTTGACCTAGCTAAAGTGTTCATTACCTTATGCCATTCTTTTTATTTAATTTACTTTTGTAAAAAATCTTTCGGTAATAATCACATGCAATGGAACATTGCCGACGCGTTTCGAACCAGCCAGTGTGCAGCGAGTGTGGTTCATCATGAGGACTAGGTAATTTTTATTTTTGTGTAATTTGACATAGTCAAAATGTTAAACATGACATAACAACATTTCTATCATACTTTGTTGGAGAGCATCCTGCCACAAAAATGTAATATTTAAATACATAAATAGTTATTTTTCTTTTTAATAGTGTTTTTTATCCATTTAATTTAAGTTCATTGGCTTGTGTGGAGTTTAATTTTATGATATAAATTTTATTTAAATCTAACAAATTTTTAATGACACCGGTTTAACTTAAAAGTCACCAAAACCTAAATACTTATCTTAAATTTCCGCTTTAAATAAAGTGCATTTCACATAAATACTATGGGTCAATACCATGGGTTGTTTTTATAGTTTATTATTATTTTTATTTTAAATAGTTATTTTCCTTGTTAATAGTTTTTTTTATCCATTTAATTTAAATTAATTGGCTTGTGTGGAGTTTAATTTTATGATATAAATTTTATTCAAATCTAACAAATTTTTAATAACATCGTTTTAACTTAAAAGTCACCAAAACCTAAATAGTTATCTTAATTCCCCCCTTTAAATAAACTACATTCCACATGAATACCATAGGTCAATACGAGGGGCTATTTTTATAGTTTATTATTATTTTATTTTATTATTTTTATTTTTTATTGTATTTTAATCTAGTTAAAGTGTTCATTACATTATGTCATTCTTTTTTTTTATTACTTTTTTTTTTTTTTTTTTTTTAATTTGACATAGTCAAAATGTTAAACATGACATAACAACATTTCTATCATACTTAATATTCATTAAAAAAGAAAAAAAAAACTAACATTATAAAAGATATATATAAAACTATTTACTTGTGGATCTAATGGTCTAAAACATTTCAATCGTCTAACATTTGATCCAATGGCTCAAATATGGACACATTGGCAGCTAGGGGAGTTGTTTTCAAATAATAACGCCTTAAGGCGTAATTATTTTTGAGATAAACCTCAACTTTTGATAGTGCTACTAAGATGTTCTAGAATATTACACTGAGGTTAAATCTTTACCCTCCACTTAATAATTATTCAGAATTAAATTAAAATTATGATAGACTTATTCCAAAACAGATATGACTATACAAATTAAAAAATAGTAATAATGAAAAAATATTTGAATCTCGGTCATAATTCCACTTCAATTTCACATCAAACTTTATATAGAGATAAAATAATTGAGAATAAAAAATTTTAACTTCATTTATAATTACTTTCTACATTCTCAATAGGAAATTGACAAATTATATATATATATATATATATATATATATATATATATATATATATATATATATGAAGTAAAGTAATTGATATTAATAACCAAAACATATTCCAGTATAAATCATAAATAAAATATTTCAATGTTCATATTAAGTAACATAATTTTATGTCAATTTTATATATAGGCAGATAAAGTAATTGATATTAAAAAAATTCTTATATTTCAACTTTCCATTAGGAAGATGTTTAATTTATTAACTTTTAATATATGACATTTATAAAATATTAATAAATAAAAAATTGAATGTAAGGCATTTCTAAAAATATTAATAACATAAATAATTTAATGTAAATATCTATTTATCTATCTATATCTATATGGAGAGAGAGTGACTTGATTTGGATCTTGGGGGCTAGGATATGAGAAACTTGAATGCAAGAGAGAAGAAGAAAACACACAAAGAAACTCTTTATTAAAATAAGAGAAATAGTTACAACTACATTGTGGTGGACCAATATGCCCTTTTACAAAGTGAGGCTAATTAGTTATAGTATAGGTAAAAACTGGGTGGATGTCACTTTCTATTGAGATCAATTCTCCCTCTTTATAAGCTTTTGTTGAATATGTGCCAATGAAGAGAAGGGTTTGGCCTAGTTGACCCATAACCTTGGGTTTGTGGATGACCCAAAACCAAGTGTTGTTAAACCAAAGGGTTTTGTGTGGTTGAGCCATAACCATGATGAATGAAGGTTCAAGGATAGAGTTACCTTATAATGCTTGTGGGCCAACTATGATGCTAACAATATATGACTTAGCAAACGGACTTAGATGGCAAGGATTTTGTGTGGTTGACGCATAACCATGGGTTTGTGGGTGACTAGTGACCACGATGAATGAAGGTTCAAGGGTAGAGATATCCTGTAATGCTTATGGGCCAACTAGGATACTGAGAAAATGGACTTCAATGATAAGGGTTTTGTGTGGTTGACCAATAATTGTGGTTTTATTGGTGACCTGAACCATTATGAACAATGGTCATAGGATAGAGATAATCTATAATGCTTTTGGGCCAACTATGAATCTATTAATATTTTAGATACCATTTTTTAATCTTTTTACTTTTTAACTCCAAAAAAAAAGGTGAATCATCCCCCATGGTTGACATCATCATCTTGAATCCTATTATTTCTTATAAAGTTTATTTTGGTTGTAATTTTTTCTTAGGAGGCACATTTTAGACCTCAAAATTCCCCTAATGGGATGAATTGATGTAAAAGTTCTGGAACACTTGAAATATGGGATGAATTGATGTACAAGTTTTGGAACACTTGAAATATGGGATGAATTGATGTAAAAGTTCTAGAACACCTGAAATATTAAGTCTTCACATTCCATTCCAGATTCGACATGAATGTGTCAAAGCTGAACTCTACCATGAGTTCTAAGATTCTGCACCATTTTTTAAAATTAGAGAGCATGACATTGTTCAACCCTTGAAGGAATTCTACTATCAGTTGTAATATCTCCCTCATGATATCATTATTGTCCCTCATGATATCATTATAGTAAGCAGTAGTGGTAATGTTAAATATATGATTCTATTGATACAAAAAGCAATTGTGAGCGTGCCCTTTTCCAAAAGATGTTCCAGAGTTTGGGTTGTATCAATGCAAGCATGGATGGCTTGAGAGCCTAGATTAGTTTCTTCCATTCTAGCTGCCCACCCTAGACAAACACGTGTCTAATTCCTCCCACTTACGAAGTTCTATGACTCACTTTGTTCGTTGCAATTCAGATCCAAGTGCGAAGAGACACTTTCATTTTCCATCTTCCTTCTGGATATCCTTTGACTGTTGAAGGATGACATGGGTTTTTTGAGAAAAAGACTTGTTGTTCTGCTCTTGCTTTTGTTTTGTAAATTATTGCCATTTTTTATCAATAGAAGTATTGAAGCTTAGAGAACCAGTCGATATATTACTATATTTATTCCTAAGGTGTTTCCAAAAATAAAAGAATGACATTATAGCTTGGATCTCAATACTCAACCTTCTCTTCAAATTTCCCCAATATTTATTTTATTTTATTTTAAATTATATATATACGAAAAACCAAATCCCCTTTATATGAATAACTTATAGCTCCCAATGTTACCAGTGATCCTCTAATACGATTATTCTCTTTAAACACGGTCTGCACCACGATTACAGTGTAATTGAAATTCATTATTGTGTCATATCAACGAACATAGAGGCTAGGCTACCATGTATGGATCAGATCACTTTTCCAGCGCAACAGTGACAATCGTAATATGTGTGGCTCTAGAAGGAATGTGATCAGCCCTTCTCGTCCAATGTGCCTTTTAAATAATGTGAATATCCTAGGCAGCAACTCCACTACAATAATAAACAACCATGCAAAAGGCTCTCTCAAAGTTATAAGTCAGAAATTAGAAAAATAATTGTGTCCATTATGGAACTGTATTCCAAGCGCATCACATGAATTGAATCGTATGTGAAATAACCAACCTCCTCCATGTTAAAGAATTGATCGTCGGTTAAAATCTTAGTTTAGATGTTAATTTTAGAGAGTTAGTTAATAGTTCAGTTAGTTATAACCATCAAATTATTGTATATCAAGTCATCTTCTCAATAAAACATTGTGGTGGTTTCTCTTAGAAATTCGACCTCTATTTGCTGTAATTTGTTTACTATAATTTTATTGTTGTTGTAATTTGTCATGGTATCGGAGCAGGTTTCTCTGCCATATGTGAAATTGTGAGAGTGCCTTCAGTTCGTTGTAGAGGGTCGTGTAGTGCTGAAGAAGACTGTGACCGCTGCTGCGTTCATTTCAATTCGTGTTGGCCAAGTGCTCTAGAATGAAGCCCAAGGACCAATGGAGGACACCATTGAACTTCCTCGCACCAATCTCGTATAAAGCTAAGAGTTGTTAGGAGTATTCAGAGAGGAGAAAACTTGTTGCATATATAGAAGGTTGTAAGAATTTATTGATTTAATCATTGCTTCCTAAGGAAAATAAAAGAAATATATTTTGAGATGTATTTTGCAGTAGCTTGAGCGCCTTTCGAACCCGTTATCGCAAAGCCATCGGATAGGAGGAGTTCTGCCTCATGTTGCTTGTTTGTTGTCCCTTGGCATTTTCCATTGCC
Organism: Pinus albicaulis; assembly: GCA_034641835.2. Classification (NCBI taxonomy): domain Eukaryota; kingdom Viridiplantae; phylum Streptophyta; class Pinopsida; order Pinales; family Pinaceae; genus Pinus; species Pinus albicaulis. The sequence continues at coordinate 299,339,602 of CM076579.1, read as the reverse complement.
GCAGATTGCAAGTGTTTGTTCTGAGATCAGACTGCATAACCGCTTAAAGGAATTTTGGCTGCCATGCGAAGAGTTTCTGCTGTCTGGACCTTTTCTGTCAAAAATATATATATATTTCAAAAATATATATATCTAGTGATATTCAACAATATCACAGTTGCAGTTGAGGATTATCATCCTAGTATATTTGTTGAGTGTGTGTTTCCATAAAATGACATTGTTAAATATATTTTCCGTTGCCTTGATTTGCGAGAAGGGTGTATTTCTTTATGATAATGTTGCTAGAAAGATATCAAGTTAAGATATATTTGGAGACAAAGTGTAGAGGTTTTATTTAGCAGTGTAGAGGCTCTTGTTTTGGTGGTATCAGATTTTTGATTGTTTTAAACATGGCTTCGACAAGTTAATTTGAAATCCCTACACCGTTATTTAGTGGGAGAAATTAGGATTTTTGGAGCCTTAAAATGCAAGCATGCTTACAAGGTTTAGGCTATTGGGAATCAGTAGAATTTTGGTTCACAGAACCTTACACAAATACAATGGTTAGAACGAGTGCTGCTCAAAGAAAAAAATTTGATGAAATTAAACAGAAAGAAGGTAGAGCAAAGTCGTGCATTTTAAATTCCTTAGATGACTCTTATTTTTATAAAATCACTACTGCTAAAACTGCTAAATCAATATAGGATATACTTAAGGTTGCTTATCAAGGAAATGATAAAGTAAAAATGGTAAGAGTACAGACTCTCGAAACACAATTTGAAACACTTAAAATGACTGAATCAGAAACCGTTGATCAGTTTATGACTAAAGTTATGGGTGTTGTTAATCAACTTCGGATGAATAGTGAAGAACTAGAAGATCAAAGAATTGTTGAAAAAGTTCTTAGATGTTTGCCTAAAAAATTTGATAGGATAGTTACTGTTTTTGAGTCAAGAGAAATAACAAAATTATCTGTGGAAGAATTATCTGGTTCTTTGTTGGCTCATGAAGCAATAATTAATTTAGATATCAATACTTTAGAGCATGCTTTCAAATCTAAAGTTTCTATGGATAGAGATAGAGGCATAGGTTTACGTGGGAGGAGAGGAAAAGGTAAAGGACAGTCTCAGTCTGATGATAGATCACAGGTAACTCAAGTACATTCAAAGTAGTCTCAAAATGATCATGGTCGTAGGTGGATAGATAAATAAAAAATTCAATGTCTCTATTGCAAAAAATATGGCCATTATAAGTCTGAATGTCGAAAATTACAGCATGTTTTAAGTAAAAACAAAGCCAATATCACAAACATTGAATGTGAAACATCAAATGCTTTATTTTTGGCGTGCCAAGTGACTGTGCAAGTACCTAATAAAGATTTTGGTTGGTAGACAACAGATGTAGTAATCGTATGACTAGTCATAGTGATTTGTTTTCACATCTTGATACATCTTTCAATTCCTCTATTGGTTTGGGTGATGATCGTCAGGTTAAAGCTTCTGGAAAGGGTGTTGTAAATGTATTAACCAAGCAAAATGTTGTGAAGAATATCTATGATGTTTATTATGTACCCAATTTCAAGCATAACTTGTTGAGTGTTGGTCAGTTAGATGCACATGGTTATGATGTTAGCTTTCAGAACACTACTTGCATGATTTCTGATCAACATAGGTCTCTTGTTGCAAATATTCCTATGACAAAGAACAGGTTGTATCAATTACAATTGAAAAGTGAGAAGTTGTATGCACATAATGTTTCAACGACAACTAACTCTGATCTATGGCATTTGCGATATGTTCATTTACCTATCAAAAGCATGAGTTTATTCCAAAGACAGACTATGGTGAAAGGTTTGTTTGTTCTGTCTGATCTTATATCTTTCTGTACAAGTTGTATAATGGGTAAACATAAGCGATCTAGTTTTGCTTCAGCCTCTAATAGAGCCAAAGAAAACTAGAGTTAGTGCATACAGATTTGTGTGGTCTAATGCAAGAAAAATCAGTTGCTGGCAGTCTCTATTTTCTTACTTTCATTGATGATTTTAGCAGGAAAATTTGGGTGTATTACTTCAAATACAAATCTGAAAAATTTTCCAAGTTTAAGGAGTTCAAAGCTGAGGCTGAAAAATAGAGTGGCAAGTTTATTAAAGTTCTCAGGTCTGATAAAGGAGGTGAGTATGAATCTAACGAATTCATTGATTTTTGAAAACAACATGGTATTAAAAAACAAAAGAAAACCAATTATACTCTGCAGCAGAATGGAGTCACAGAAAGAAAGAATCAGACAAATATGAATATGGCTCGAAGTTTGCTTAAAAAACAAAATTTGTCTAAATATTTATGGGCTGAAGAAGTTGCATGTTCGGTATATATTTTGAATAGATCGCCAACTTCCAGTGTTCAAAGTTTTGTACGTGAAGAAGCATGGAGTGGAAAAAAGGTAATTGTTTCACACTTTTGAGTATTTGGTTGTATTGCTTTTGCTCATGTTCCAAAAAAATTAAGAAATAAGCTTGACGTTAGGAGCGAAACTTGTATATTTTTATAGGATATAGTGATCAATCTAAGGCATACATATTTTTTAATCCTATAACTAAGAAGTTTGTCGTAAGTAAAGATGTGAAATTTCTGGAAGGCAAGTCTTGGAATGAAATGGAGAAAAATACTTGTCCTAATCCTTTTATTCCATTAGATGAACATCAAGCACCTACAACAAGCACTCCAAGATTATAAGTTCAAGACAAAACCAATAGTAGTTCATCAAGCAGTAGCAATTCATCATTTTTTGAGTCTGATTCTGATAATCCTAAAATGAAAAACTGATATTTATGCACAAGATGATGTTGATGATATTGTAAATTTTGCATTTCTTTCATTTCAACCTACTTGTTTTGAAGAGGCTATAAAGGACAAAGAATGCGTAGATGCAATGAATAATGAAATTGAAGCAATTGAAATAAATCAAACTTGGGATTGGTTGATCTACTTGATGATAACAATTCTATAGGTGTCAAATGGGTTTTTAAAACAAAGTTAAATGAGAGAGGTGAAGTTGATAAGTACAAAGCAAGATTAGTTGCCAAAGGTTTTTCATAGCAACATGGCATAGATTATGGTGAAACATTTGGACCTGTAGCAAGAATTGATACAGTTCGATTTGTATTAGCTATTGCAGCACAAAACAAGTGGCCTAATTACCAAATGGATGTAAAGTTTGCTTTTTTGAATAGTGTTTTGAATGAAGAAGTGTATGTTGAACAACCACCTGGTTTCGAAATAAAAAATCAAGAACATAAAGTGTATAGGTTGAAGAGAGCATTGTATTGCTTGAAGCAAGTTCCAAGAGCTTGGTACAACCAAATAGACCATTATTTGCTGAATATGGTTTCAGAAGAAGCGACCATGAACCCACCTTGTATATCAAGAATGATCATCAAGGTAATATTTTGATACTGTGTCTTTATGTTGATGAAATAACTTATACATGTAACATGGAGTTAGATGAATTTAAAACTGCAATGAAAACTAAATTTGAAATGACAGATCTTGGATTAATGAGACACTTCTTAGGTATTGAAGTGAAACAAGCACACGATGGTATGTTTATGAGTCAACAAAAGTATGCTACTGACATTTTGAAAAAGTTTAAGATGGATAGGTGTAAACCAGTGGATGCTCCTATTGAAGTTGGTACAAAGTTAACTAAAGATGATGTGGGTACTATTGTTAATGCGACTTTGTATAAGCAACTTGCTAGTAGTATTATGTATCTTACTGCTATTAGACTTGATATAGCATTTGCAACTAGTTATATTTCCAAGTTTTTGGAATCTCCTAAAGACTGTCATTGGAAAGCTGGGAAAAGGGTGTTAAGATACATTGCAGGTACATCTATATATGTTTTATCGTATGCAACCTCTAGAGACAGTAAGCTTGTTGGTTATACAGATAGTGATTATGTAGGATGTATTAATGATCAGAAAAGCACTTCTGGCTATGCTTTTCTATTTGGCAGAAACTTGATCTCATGGTCATCCAAAAAGCATCCCATAGTTGCGTTATCTTCAATATAGGACGAGTACGTTGTAGCAAATTCAGCATCATTTCAAGCAGTGTGACTAAAGAGACTTCTCTTTGACCGACTTCGGTTATACAGAAAATGGACTTATATCAATCCTTTGTGACAACACTTCTGCTATTTCCTTGTCAAAGAACAATATCTTTCATCAAAAGAGCGAATATATTGACACTTGTTTTCACCTCATTTATGAACTCGTAAAAAATGGTGATATTGTTTTCAAATTTTGTGAATCCAAGAAACAGTTAGCGGATATCTTCACAAAACCACTAGGAAAAATGGACTTATATCAATCCTTTGTGACAACACTTCCGCTATTTCCTTGTCGAAGAACAATGTATTTAATCAAAAGAGCAAACATATTGACACTTGTTTTCACTTCATTCATGAACTCGTAAAAAATGGTGATATTGTTTTCAAATTTTGTGAATCCAAGGATAGCGGATATCTTCACAAAACCACTAGGAAAAGTTAATTTTGAATTTCAATATCAAAAGTTAGGAATAAAACAATGTAACCCTCAAAATTAAGAGAGAATGTTAAAAAATTAATTGTCAATTAAAATCTTAATTTAGAAGTTAGTTAATAGTTATATGTTCACTGTAATTTAATTATTGCTGTAATTTGTCACTCCATGCTTTTGAACTTATCCATATCCCGCTCTCGATCCATGAAGCATGCCTTTTTTTTCCTCAAAAATAAAAGAAAATAACATGCCTCTTTTACCTTCACTTAATCATGTAGTGTAATTTGAAAGTAATGATAAAAAACATTTTTTAAGCAGGAAAAAATTAAAGCACCCGAGTATTTTAAAAAAACATCAATGTCATTAAAACATTCATCTTAAGTAATGCATCCAACAAAAGTCCTTAGGGTTCATGTTAGCTGGATTTCTATGTAGCACAAAGTGCATTTCCCATCTCAAGATGAAAAAGGCGAAAAAAAAAAGGAGGTTCAAAACTTCAAAAATATATCTCTAACAATGCTCCCACAACGAACTTCTACTTTTTCTCATCATTTTCTTCTTATGTGGCCTTCTTTATTCGAACTCCTACCAATCAGTTGTTCATTCTTTCAACATGCTGTAGACCACACCCCCCATCACCTCTATATCGATAGTTCTACACGTCGGTCTGATCCAACGGCTTGCACTAGTCTGATCCGACGGTCTCGTTCCACACAGAGGGCCAAATCGGTGTCATGCTCCAATCCAATGGAGTTCCAAATTGGCCATGCAATGCTGCAGTGTTTTCCATGGCGACTTGGTCAATTTGGCATTGAACCCTATTCACCTTAGGGCTATGTACCTCACCCTAGTGTGATCTCGTCATGGTGGCTCACGACTTTGCAGGATTTTTGGCCCTGAACACGCTTTTCACCCTTGTGAATTCAACGTTCACAAACTGAACTGAATGTGATCGCAGTTCAAACTGATGTGTCTTTACATGCGATGACACCCCCATCATAAAATATTTCCATCGATCCCAACACAGGAAATCTGATCTTTGTGCACCAAGGCGCTTGCTACAAATGACAAACTCGTATAATGGGAATGTAATCATCCACAAATTCTCTCTGTGACTGGGCAATGATTATGTGGAAACGTTATTCCTTGTGGGAGGGTGAGACTCACCTGTGGCTATCTTCAGGCTTTACGTGGCACCAAACCCTCCCCTCGATGGCCCAGCGACTAGATTTTGCGTTTCTTAGTCTATGGCCCCTCTCGTGGCTTGGCTTAGAGGGCCTTCGATCTTCTGCCTTCTTTGCGAACAATGTGAATGATCCACTGCACACGATAGTTGTCACCACGGCGCCCACACGACCCACTTGATCCTGGACACAATGGTTGGTGGTCCACCTTGCACGACCGACGCACCCCCACAACCTTTAATATATTCGGCTTGAGAGCTATGGCGACTCCCTTCAATAAAACGAATTTTTCAAATCTGGGCAGCAATAAATTAGTACGGAGACTTATTACGATATTACTTTTATAGTAGAAACCCTAAAAATGATACCGCAGCTTCAACGGTTTCAATTTCTTTAATCACAATAAAAAAAATTCGACCAGCACAACATTTGATGGCAGGTCAATTGGCAAAACCCAAAAAAATATATATATGTATGGTACCTCGTGGAATGATCTGAAAGACAACTTCAAATCAACATTTCATGGCAGCTCAACTCACAAAACCCATATATATATATTTGGTACCTCGTGGAATGATCTGAAAGATTATCTAAAACTAGTTTTTCGTGAAGTTCTCTACATTGTTTCAAAATTAATCTACAATAAATTTTGAGGTTGATAGGAAAACCAGATACTACTGTAAGATCCCAAATATTTAAATAATCAACAAGTATGACACATTTAAATGTTTTCATAAAAAATATTTTCAACAAAACATTAAACACAAAGGATCTAGAAATATGGACCCCTTAGTTTAATTAATACTTAAAAAATAAGATATTCCTAAATATAAGCAAAATAATGGAGCCTTTGCTTCAGTATACACTGTTGCTCAATGCACAAGAAAATAAAGACACTAAAGCACAAACTTGAACCATGAATGGATCTACTAGATAGATTATACCCATTTGTAGTCTATAGGATCAAACTAGAAAAGACCTTGCCAAGTTCTCAACAAATACAAAATAGATAGACAACTCAAGATGATCCAAAAGCCTAGCTCCTATCCCTTTTAGTAGGCTTAATGGATTCTCCAGAAAATCTTATTTTATTATTTTCCATAAAAAAAGATAAATATCATAAAAAAATCCCATAAACCAATACCATATTAATAAATACCAATAAATACCATAGATAAATTTTGTACATTTTAACTATATTAAAAAAATATTACATACAATTAGGGAAATTACATAAAATTACATAAAGCAATCACTAGAAAAATTACATAAAGCAATCATAAGAGATTCATTCTCAACCACATTCCCTTTATTTCGTATTGCGGGAGGGAGCATGAAAAGGAAATTACATCAATTTGAAACATGAAGTGCAAAGGATGTAGTTTTTTGGGTTACAATTCTATGATTTTCGTTTCTTGCAAATTTTCCTTGTGCTTTTGAATTCCTTGAGGTATCGGTTATTTATATCTATTTTGAAGGAATTGCTGTGTGGGAAAATATTGTTAGGTTGGTTGTATTGCTTTGAGCTTCATCTTCTCACGCAAATTTTTTTGGGTTTCATTACTAAAAGGGATGGTAGGATAATTATATTGAAAGGTGACTTAGAATTTCTTCAAAATTTTGGTGTGGGTTAATAAACCTGGTGTTTAGGTGTAATTTTTTTTTTTTTTCATTTTTTAAGATTAATTAGAGATTTCAATGAGTAATAAGATGATGGTAGTCATAAGATACATGGCTAGGGTGATCAATGGTACATATACATGCTCCATTTGCAAGTTAGTTGATGTAAAGAGAACTCTTAGAAGGCATGAAGCCATGATCATAAGGAAGAAAGTAATTTGTCAACATTTTAGAATCACAAGTGTAAATAGAGGAAACCAATAAAAATGTCGAAATTGCATTGGTAATGGAAATTATGTAGCAAGAAATGTCGTAGTTTTCTTTGAATTGCAAGGTGAATATGTTTCTTTTAAGAATAATGTGACTAATATAATTAGGTGCTAAAATATGAAAATATCAATGGCTCTTTTGTTATTGGATTCCATAAGCAATAAGAAGGGATAAACACTACAATTAGTGGACATGGAAATGGAATCAAAACAAGTCAATATAACTAAAGTTGTGTTGAAGTAGACACTTTTTGTAGTTATGCTTATAGTTTTTTCAAAATTTGCTTATTATATGTGAGTGAGGTTAAGTGGGCTTATTTAGAGTGGTTGAAAAAAATGTTATTATGGTCTCCATCCAAGTTGATTCCTATATATAATATGGTGAATTTAAAATGAATATTTTTATAATAACTTATTTATTATCCAAACATTTTATTTCTTTTATATTTTTTTTCTGTTTAATTTTAACCAAAGTCCAATAGGGATATTTACAAACTTGAGTTTAAGTTGTTTAATTTATAGAATTTAAGTACCCTAAGGTTTTTCAAGGTGTTGAATTCATTTATATATTCAAAAATATATTTTAAACAATAAAAAAATCAAAATCTTATTTAAAATTGTATTACCAAATTCTAATTAAAAAAAACTATTTTGTATATAAGTTTATATATATATAACCTTTTACATATAAATTTATTAAAAATATAAAATTAAAAAACAAAGTAGGTTTAAAATTTAATTGCCAATGTTTTGCATCTTTTGTGCACAAGCTCTACTTTAGTTTTGTCTAAGGATTTTCTGTGCTTCCCCTAGAGTAGGTGGTATGTGTCTAAGCACAAGCTCTTCTTCATTTTGGTCAACATATTTTTTGAAATATAGTCTTCCTCCTTTCAGTCTTTAGCAGTGGAGTTTCTTCCCATTAGGCATCATCTACTTGGTAGATGCAACTCTTCAGCTATGAAAAATGACAAAAACTATAATTAATATTCTTAACCAAGTGTTTAAAAACTATAATATCTTACATGATATAAACAAACAATTTAAAGAGTCCCTTGAATTAATAGTTACTCATCTTTTTTAATATTTAAAATGTTTTCTATTATTAACTAATATTTAATACATATCTGCACAAAATAATTAAGAATATCAGGAAACATCCATTAAATGTTATCGTAAAATTTTCTACAAAAAGTCAGCGTACGTAATTTGAGTAGGTAGATATCACTGGATTCCTAAGTATCTTGCATAATATGTTTAAGCTGTAGTCTAATCAGTTTTCTTTTTTGTTTTGAAAATCATGGAAAGTTGTCATTTGAGTAGGTAGATTTTACTCGATTTATAAGTATCTTGTATATGTTTAAGCAGTAGTCTAATCAACTTGCTTTTTTTCCCTGAAAATAATGGAAATTGACTCAAAATTTTAATAAAATTCTGTAGATATTTTTGAAAATCTAGATTGCACTTGACATATTTGAATATTTTGGGTGTTGCAAAAGATTTTGAGGGACACTGTTACTCCAAAATTTTTTGAAATTCTTTTGTCCAAATTCTGGCCAATTTTGACAATCCAGACAGTTACTCCACCTGTATAGACTTCTGCCATATTTAATCCCAAATATTTTTACATCGATATTCACGTTGTAGCCCCTACGGTGAAAACCATTCCCAAACAACTAAAGACCACACCCTATTCACGTTTTCAAAATTGGGTCATCCATCCTCTTCTTTTGAAAGCAATCCTTTACCATGGCAGCTCTTTCGTGGAGTATAGGGACACGCACTTCAGCGTTTCAATTATGGCAGCCCTTCGATACATTATAGAGACACACGGTTCAGCTTTTCATGCCCATCACCTTTATGTACACTATCTCCCGATATATATTCCCTTACATAGCTTTTTTTTTTTGTGAATTTCGTAGTGCCTTACCATTTTCTATTTATCAAAAAAGAGATTAAGTCGCAACATATACAAATTTGGTAGCCTCAACGTGCCTGAAGGAAACCAGGTCTGTTGGCCACCTTAAGGAGTTAAACGCCATCCAGTACTGAAATAGTCTTTTTAGTCTACTAGCCGCTATGTCTAAAAGTATAACTGAAAACATGAAAAGCAAAAGCTAGCTGAAAAATTCATGGAAACTTAGAACATCATTTTTTAACCATCTGAAGAGTCTATAGGTGTCAGGCCTTTTGCAGTTGAGCCTGATATGTCGACTTGCTACATAGATTGAAGTTTCCTTTCGATTCGTCCAATACGAGTTGTGGCATGATACTGAGATACTCTTGTATCCTGATTTTGTTTTTTTGATTTCTTGTTGAATTGAGACCACTGTGGGACTTCCTTCATTTTCCTATAAACTTTGCAAGGCTTTTACTAGCACACATTTAAAATTCCAATATGTGTGGTTGGATTGGTGAAAGAGGGATAGTCTCCCTCTTGTGTTCCTGGGGTCTGAAACAAAATCCATGGTTTCCTCCTGAACTTCTATATCTTCTTCCTTGCTATTACTTTCCTTCTCCCAACCTTGGATTACATTGTGAATCTATGGTGGATTGCTTGAGGAATAAACATCGAAGAGATTCTCCATGACCTCTTTCTTCGTCTTCCTGCCTCGCTTGCGTGGCCCGGTCGTGGGTTTTGAAAGATTCTACTTTCCTTTTTCTTTGGGTTTTCGTTTGATAGACTGTCCTTTCAAAATATTTGTTTCTCGGTTGACAAGCACTGACAACAACTGAACTAAACCCGTGAGAATTGTAAACGGGCTTGTAGAGGGTGAGGGAGAATCAGAAATAGAGTACATGGGAAATGTTATGGGACCCACCATTTCTGTTGAAGTGGAGGTGACAAAGAATATGTCCATGCAATTACAATTACTGAGAAAGGTGGTAAAACTAGCTCATTTGAAGACCTGGTAGATTGAAAAAACCAACTAACAAAGATTGCATATGCAACTATTATTCTCCTTATCAAACATGCCACAGTTTAAATTCAACAACATTGCATGAATAAACACTAAGGTAACTAACTGACGGACCAGACTTCTCAAATTACACAGAAAGGGGGTTTTGGTTCCCTGACTACCCCATTCATAGTGGGTAGAGGTGAGGTTACAGACACAGACCCGCTTATCCTGGCACACCATGCAAGCGGTCTTATAGAATTGAGATACACGTTTAGGGTCACAGATCCACCACATGGAAGCCTGAGAGGAATGAACCGAGAGACTCGGGTTGAGAATAAACAAAGGCCAGCAGGGGGTTCTAAAGCATGGCTCAATGGACTTAGCCTAGATGACCATAATGGCTAGATTCTGTCGGATTGACAATCTAAAAGGAATGTCATAACAGAGGAATGAAAATGGCTTCTTAAAATCAGAAAGATAAAGATTCCTACCCTTCCATCAATAATTATCATATAATCCCCCTAACCTACTCATGCAATTATTGTCGTCAATGTTATTACATTGAGCAGGAAGGAAATTAACAATAATAAGAACCAAAGCCATTACATACCGAAGGAGCTGGAGCCGTAACCATTGCAGACCTGTCGCCACCTTGCCTTCCGATCCTTCGTGACTTTGTCAGTTAGGAAGAATGCTCTACTAGCTATTCTCTTCATTCCTTAACCAAATGTTTTGCTATTTCCAATGCCTTTCTGACATAATTAGTTGGCGCTCTGCTGCTGCCATAATTATCCACCATGAAAAAGTACCTACTGACTTCTAGATGTAGGGGTTCACTTCCATAGCTTAATTCAACCCATATCTAAGCATTTATCTGTATTTGAACTCATTAAGTCCCAAATATCTGTCAATAGTCTCCACTTGTACTAAAAAATACACTGCAATACACCTACATAGTGCCCAATCGGTATTTTAAGTTTTAAGTTTTAACCTCTCCTACCACATAGCTTCATATGTGCCACCAAATATGGAGAAATACTCCCTGCAGGAGCATGACCATGCCCATGCTCGAGCAACTAAATATCGAGGGAAAAATTGCTGCCAATTTAAGGGAATCCAATTGCGAAAATGGGGGAGTTGGGTAGCAGAAATTTGAATGCCCAAATCCAAGCGAAGTTATGGCTGGGGTCATGCAAAAGTGCCCAACAAGTCACCCGTGCCTACGACGCCATTGTGTATTGTTTGAGAGGGCCTATCGCCAAATTCAATTTCCCTAATTTTATGCCCGACATTCCCTCTGCATCTTCCCTTTCTCATCGTCAGATTTAGGTCACCATCGCCAAATATGCATTGGATCAATTCCCTTCAAATTTTCCCCTCTTTGCAGAATATTAATAGTAAAGTGATAGAGGAGACCACATCACCGTTAAGACCGGATCCAGTATCATAAACAGAGTTGTTAAGCGATAGTCATCAAATATCAGGCGAACGGGAATTGGATATGTGGGAAAGCCCATTTGAGGTACCAGGCAGCAATTATGAAGGGTGCGTGAGCGTGAGCTTGAATTTGGAGAGAATGCCATCGATTGAGGAGGTTTTGGCGTTGGAACTTGTTCGTAGTACTTGGCAGCATCGTGATCAGGAGAAGGAGGAGCACATGAACATTTGCATATACCCCACAGAATTGTGGAATTTTTGAATAATTGCGTGCATGAATGTGGATTATCCAGAACATCCATGTTCTGAAATCTTAACGATTGCAGCCAAGGGCGAGTTTCGAATTGGCAACCTCTTTATTAAGCCTTAGCCTAACTAGTTTGTTTTTTTTCCCTAAAAAACTATGGAAATTCAAATAAAATTTGGAAGAGATTTTTTGAAAATCTAGATTGCAGCTGTAAATTTCAAGATTTTGAGTGAGTCATAAAATTTTGATGGTGCTAAATCCTTTTCCACCATTAAAAAAAACATACAAAATTTCTTGAAACCCAAATTCTAATTACTTTTAACCATATAAACAATTCCTCCACCTCCCTAAACTTCCCCTACTTTTAATCGTTCAAACAATTCTTCCAGCTCCCTAAAATTCCCCTTAGGGCCCAACGAAAATTGTGTCGGAATTGGAATGATCACTGAATTCCAACTGAATAAAAAGAATCGGAACTAATGGATAAGCACAAAAAAAGATAACTTTAATGTACTAAATAAAAATATTAAGATTCTGAGTCTATTCTACTTTACATGATTTTGGACATGCATTCATTTCTACTTGGATATCTGCTTGTTTGTCTGCACCTGTCCCATGGCAGAGGATATTGTTTTTATATATTTATGGTTTTTCCATTAAGAGATATTGAAAAATGTTTGAGATAATTTACTTTTAATATTGTTATTGTTATTTAAAATATAAAATAATTAAAGATTAGAAATAAATGGTATATATTATTAAATTTATTTATTTTTTGTCTGGGAGGTTTTCTATGATATTGTTACTCAATATCAATTTAGTAGATCCATTTAAATTAAGTAGTTTGTAAATGAAAAGAATTTAAAATATATTTCAAGTTGTGAAGATTTTAAAAAATCTAAAATTAATTGAATTCTATATTTATTTTAAATCATTATTAATAATGATAAAAATATTAATATATAAGTTAAACATGTATATGTTAAAAAAACATGTAAATAGGTTTTGTTACATTACAATGGGTTAATATCACAGTTTATTAATACTTTATGCTCTAAAGATCATAACTAATGTTCATGTGGTACATATTCATTCATATGACAATTTTTGAATCAATTTAATTAAAGTGACAAAAAGACATAACGATTTTTGAGATAAGCCTCAACTTTTGGTATTGTTACTAGGACACTCTAGAATATTACATGGAGATTAAATATTTACCATCCACTTAATAATTATTGATAATTAAATTAAAATTATGAAAGTCATATTCCAAAATAGATATGACTATACAAATTAAAAAGTAGTAATAATGAAAAAATTATTTGAATGTCAGTCATAATTCCACTTTAATTTCACATCAAATTTATATAGAAATAAAATAATTGAAAAAAAAAAAAAAATCTAACTTCTATAATTACTTTCTACATTCTCCTCAATATGAAATGACAAATTATTACAATATAATATTGATATTGCAATACACCTGCATTATATATATATATATATATATATATATATATTAAATAACATAATTTTATATCAATTTTCTATAAAGACATATAAAGTAATTGATATTAATAAACAAAACATATTTCAGTATCAATCATTAATAAAATATTCCAGTGTTCATATTAAGTAAGTAATTTTATATCAACTTTATATATAGACAAAGAAAGTAATTGATATTAACAAAATTTTTATATTTTGACTTTCCATTAAGAAGATGTTTAATTTATTAACTTTTAATATAAGACATTTATAAAATATTAATAACTAAAAAATTTGAATGTAAGACATTTTTAAAAAATATTAATAACATAAATAATTTATTGTAAATATCTATCTATCTATATGGAGAGAGAGTGACTTGATTTGGATCTTGGGGGCTAAGATATGATAAACTTGAATGCAAGAGAGAAGAAGAAAACACGCAAAGAAACTCTTTATTAAAATAAGAGAAATAGTTACAACTACATTTTGGTGCACCAATATGTCTTTTTACAAAGTGAGGCCAATTAGTTATAGTATGGGTAAATATCGGGTGGATGCCACTTTCTATTCAGATCAATCCTCCCCCCTTACAAAGAAATGGTCCGCATTTCATCAAGTTCCCTCATAAGCTTTTGTTGAATATGCGCCAATGAAGAGAAGGCTTTCTTCAAGTTGACCCATAACCTTGGGTTTGTGGATGACCCAAAACCAAGTGCTGTTGAAGATAAGGGTTTTGTGTGGTTGAGCCATAACCATGATGAATGAAGTTCAAAGATAGAGTTACCCTATAATTCTTGTGGGCCAACTATGATGCGAACAATGCATGACTTAGCTAATGGACTTCGATGGCAAGGATTTTATGTGGTTGACCCATAACCATGGGTTTGTGGGTGAGCCATGACCATGATGAATGAAGGTTCGAGGGTAGAGATACCTTGTAATGCGAATAGGCCAACTAGGATACTGAGCAAATGGACTTCGATGGTAACGGTTTTGTGTGGTTGACCAATAATTGTGGTTTTATGGGTGACCTGAACTATTATGAATGAGGGTCAGAGGATAGAGATAATATATAATTCTTTTGGACCAAATATGATACTGACAATGTATGGCCTAGCAAATGGACCTCAAAATAATTCACTTATTGGTCTACCAAGGTAGGATAGAAATATGGTGGCTTATCTTTGTAAATTATCACTATCCAATGAGATGTTATAAAGGTTTTTTTGTAGGTAATCAAGTTTCGCTTCATTTTTTTTGGTCATGACAAAGCTTAAACATGGAGACAAGCTCACTATTATGTTGGTACAATCTAAAGAAGACAAAGAAGAAGGATAAGGTGTTTGTACAACCTTGTAAGAAATGTATTGTAGGATTCCTACAAATGCTATTATTTCAACAATAATTTGTTCCCATACAAAAAGGCCCGACATAACAATTGCAGAACCAACATGGTTGTGAAGCTCCTTTGTGGACCACCCCCTTGTATTAAATGATCCCATAAGGTTGACATCAAATAATTTCTTTGCATTGTGCACACTAATTTGATGCATCTTTGTCCTTCGATTGAAAACATATCATCTCCTACAATTTGTTCCCAAATATGATAAGAAATCAAAATACACAATGGTTGCTTCTATTGTGTATATGCCTTTAAGATCTTGGTCTTTTACAAGAAAGGTTGGTAATTGGGACTCGATCCTTAGACATCTTTGACCCTTATAGTATTGTTGTTTCTTTTCTCTTCCTTTTCTTTTACATGTAATCATAATGTCTAGCCCGAGCATGTGGGATCCAAAGTAGAAATAGGACCATAAGGTGATAATGATAGAAAAAGAAACCATGGAGGGTTATATATTTATAGCTCGAGGAAATTTCTTATTCCACAAGCAAATTGGGAATTTGTACACAACTCATTTCTTTGAAATAAGAACATGAAAATAGAGGGTTTTCATGACGTTTCCGCCCGCTACAATCTCAATTTTGAGTCTGGGCGGAGTCATTACTTTGGATTTCATTGAGGAAACACATCTTGATTTCATGAATTGAGTTCAACTTACAAATAACAATCTCGTTGCCTTGTCTACAATTTCTACATAACTTATCTATTACTATTGTTAGGTTTTAATGCATGTCCTCGCTTCAGAATCATTACTTGCCCCATTGATAGTGGATTTTTTTTCCAAGTATTTCTTCAATACCTGGTCATAAACATGGCACCATTTTATATCACTAAATTTATGAGCTTTATTAATGACCCTCTTTCCCACTTCAAAAAATGATTCTTCGTGGGGTTTGGGTCTCGAGGGAAATTTCTTCTCAAGGTTTTCACCCTTAACCTTATGAGGAGAAGAGCCATGATCATGACCAGATTTCCTCTTTGATTTAGGATTTTGGTGAATTTTATTGAAATAAATCAACCCCATAAAATAAGTACTCAGGTGGCTTTGATAATGATCCAAAAATTTGTGGGCAGGACGAACATCAGTCCCCATATCTAGCCATTGTCTCTAAAATAAAAAAAATGAAGGCAAGGTCTTTGAAGGAGTTGAAAGCTTAAAGAATGATGTGGAGAGAGGGAAAGGATACAGAGAAATATATTTCCTATTGTTGCACGTCTTGACCTTCTATTAAAAACTTTATAAAACTTGATTTTCATGGAGTCGTAAGGCTACTTCGATACCAATTATATGGATATTTGGGGCCAATATCTGAGAAAATTGAATGTCGAGAGAGAAGAAGTAAACACACAAACTCTTTATTAAAATAAGAGAAACAATTACAACTACATTGTGGTGGACCAATTTATCCTTTTACAAGGTGAGGTCCATTAGTTAGAACATTTTTTATTCCTTCTTGAGTTACAATACCATGGTGGATACCATGGCTAAATACCATGGGTGGATGCCATTTTATGTTGGATAGAGTGTGAGAGTGGAAGAGATAGATAAAGTTTGACAGTGCACACCATATTCCATTAATCAAATAATGTTACATATATACAAGGAGTATTGCTTCAAGGTAGGGAAATTATCTTGGACGCACAATCGCTTGGTTGAGAGAATATCTCAACCACACACCAATCTAGGAAACATAATAGGAACAGATTCCTTTATATAGACATAATCATAACTAAGACAAGTAGGAATTACATTTTCCAACATACCCCCTTGATGACTACTTGTCTTGATATCAATGTGCAAAGTCTAGTTGTGGTCAAACATAATAAAAAGATGTGTGTACATCCATATAAAAGACCAACCATCCACCAGAATGCATGGGTGCCAACCGCTGCAATCGTCAACGTCGTAGGATGTCCTTCGCATACATGGTTCTATTAACCATTATGACTGCATACATGTACATGTACGTGTAAATCCCCCTCCAACATCATCATCGTGAGTTTTATCAGACTACCCATAACCATGCTCTAGGTTTTATCGGGTTACCCTCAACCATGCCAACAAGGGCTATCAGCCACTAAGGGTCAATTCAACCACCAAGGCTCAATACTGCCACCAAGGCAATCAATTCAGCCACGAAGTCTCAACACACCCACAAAGGCTCAACTCAGCCATGAAGGCTCAACACAACCACTAAGGCTCGACACAGCCACCAAGGGCCTCAAATCTGCCACTAAGGCGCTCCAGCCACCATGGGCCACAAAATTTCCACTAAGGCTCACTAGAGACTTGACTCAACCAGGCGCAGGGTTCTCTCTGTTCACCCTCAATCTTCCAGGGTTTTGTTAGTTGACCCTAAACCATGCCTACAGGAATCCCAACCCACTTCACTCTCTTGCATGGTTTTTAGCTTACCACAAACCGACACTGCAAAATGGTTTCTAACTGACCACAAACCTGCAATTATAAAGTGGTTTCATATTACCATGAACTTCATGTGAATACACATGCCTCATCATGCTTACATTACACACTCCAACTCCAGGAGTTACCAAGTACATACTTTACAAAGACGACTACAAAAAATCCTAGACTTGCTAATAAATGTATGTGATACTATTATAATGAGTCTATCCCATAAATCCACACTAACTCACAAATATTTACTTTGTTGTCCATCATAATAGTTGTCGCTGCTCCTTTACTCCCATATTTTTATTGTTCGCATCTTGGGCATCTTTGTCTTTGTCAATTAAAATTGGAACTCCATGCTTAACCTATCATATATCATTTCTTACAATAGCTAATTCTAACAAAATAACTTCATATTGAAATGGCTAATCTCAATATATATATCAATTTTAGTTCCAAAATACTTTCATCATGAAATATTTCATTTACCCAAACATGCACAAAAAAATCATGCTTTCAAACAAACAACCGAATTTCTATGTGCTCCACTTGCTAAAGAAGCACATGAAATTTGCAGTTCTCACACCCTATGAAGAAAACCCAACAAGTTTTCCACCTTGCACATCTGATGTTCCGCTAAAATTTTGAATAATCCACGTCATATGTGGGCATCTCATATCGAAAAACTAGACAAGAATTATGTTGTTAAATCCATGGAAGAATGCAAACAAAATTACAGTACAAATGAAAAAAAATGGAGTTGGAATAGGAATCGGAGTTATTCCTTCCCATTAGGAGTTTCCTTGTTCTGCCATGAATGCGAATGGGCCTTAAAAAATGATCCAAAAAAAATCGCATTGCCCAACCTCATGAGTTCAGCCACTTTGGAGATGAGAACATAGGATTAAGAGCATGAACCTCTGAAGTCTCCTTGTCATTTCTGAATAGGGGTTTCAACTATTTTCCATTGAAAAGAATGGAGAATTTCTTGTTCGGAACCCTCCACTTTGCGGGCTGAGGTATCGGAAGCTGCTTCACACCCTGCTATCAATCGAAAAAAAAATGTGCAGAACGTATGCCACAACAATAACTGTGAGAGCAGGTGCTCAAATCCTGTCATCATCAATGAGCTTCCACAACTCCACACCTAAGTTTTCTGCAAGAAGCAGAGGCACCACACACGCTCAGAATACACCAGAGTCGGCCCACAAGCTTTCCAATCAGACATTATATGGATTCTACGAGAAAATTCTTCAAAAAATCAGGCACGATTGGCCTCTCATCGATGAAAATTCCTCTCCAGATTCGACATGATCATTCTCACCGCATTCAGCACCGTCGGGCTGTTGGGAAGGCTCTCTAGGGTCATGTCTTTAGCCTTTGTTTCCACATTAATGCCCTGATCTCCACACTACTCACGTATGAGGATGTTGAGGAGTGTTTCCCTATGGCCAGGCTTGTACTGTGTCTAGATTCTAACCACTGCTAGATGGAGCCACACTCATAAGTCATCACTGTGGCAACAATCACTGGATCCCTCATTATATCCAACAAGATCGGGCACTTACCAGATCAGAAACAAACTGGAAAATCCTTGTCTAGTTCCCATCTCCATAGACTATCAAAGGCTCCTTGCCCAAATCCGGAGCAACAAATTTACTTATATCCCGACCACCATCAAGTTACATTCGTGGACCTTATGTATTGAAAATTCAAGCAATCCAAACCTCAACATTTTCTCCCCTATGATAATCCATTGTCACAGTTTCAACTGTTCTCTTACCCTCATCATAGCAACTTCATAGCAACTGTTGACTTTGATGGACAAATAAATATTAAAACAATACAAATACTCATTTATTTTCCTCAGAATTTTTCTCAGGGGGCCAAGGTACAGAGCCCGTATACCAAGATAAAGTTTGATAGTGCACATTATATTTCATTAATCAAATAATATATATATATATATATATATATATATATATATATATATATATATATATATAGATACTAAGTGTTGCTTTAAGATAGGGAAACTATCTTGGACACAAAATCACTTGGTTGAGAGAATCTCTAAACCACACACCAATCTAGGAAACATAATAGGAAAAAGACTCCTCTAGATAAATAGAATCACAACTGAGACAAGTAAGAATTACATTTTCCAACAAAAATATGATTGTCTAAATGACTATACAACTTTCACACAACTTTCACACATTAGACCTTCCCTTAGGGTTTTGTTGTAGCATGGAGGTATTTATTGATATCCTTTTGTGGGATCCTCTGATGCAGCGAGGTTAGTGATATATTGAAGCCACCCGTCCTCTCTTCAGAATTCCCAAGATCTAGTTCATTCGAAATCCTCAATCCCTAGCCTTATACTTACCAATTTTCACCTGGCATAATGGAGGAAGATTATTCTAGAAGTAACCTCCCCCATTGCCTTGTATTTTGTCCTTAATTGGACCATGAATTTCCTCATTCTACAGTTTTTTCTCCTACTCTATATGACTTTCATTTTGGATCCTTTCACTCTTCATCGTTTCAGGAGGTAGCATAAATTAATCACTCTCTTTTCTTTCAAGAAGAAGAAATGTTGTTATATTATTAACAGTACATAAACTAGATACATATAGCTCCATCGTTTTTGCCTATACCCCTAATAGACCTACATAGTGCCGCATTAGTATTTTGACCCCTGCTCTTATAGAGCTTATTGTGTGACACCAAGCATGGAGAAATCCTCCCTGCATGAGCATGACAATGGCTATCCTCGAGAAAAGCTAAAGATCGCGGCCAAAAGTGCCACCAATTTAAGGGAATCCGATTACGAAAATGGGGGAGCTGGGTAGCAAAAATTTGAATGCCCAATTCCTGAGCGAAGTTATGGCTCAGCTCATGCCCACCTGCCCAACAGGCCGCTTGTGCCTACGTTGCCACTGTGTATTATCTAAGAGGCCTACCGCCAAATTGAATTTCCCCAATTCTGTGCCCGACATTCCCTCTGCTTCTTCCCTTTCCCACCGCTAGATTCAGGTCATTGCTGCCAAATATGCATTGGATCAAGTCCCTTCGAGTTCACCCTCTTTGCAGAAAATTAAGGAGTAGTCTAACTGGGTGAAGGAATTTCCTGGTTTCTGTCACTACTCGAAAAAAATTTCGGTTCCTTCTGGCTCCGGCTCTGGCTCGCAATTCCTCTGCCGTCTAACACACATTCTCTACTGTGAGAAGGAAGATCAGACCGAATCAGGAAACTTTAATCAACCCTGATTTTCAGTCAGAGAAACTTAATGCTGCCAGCAATGTTTCCAATTCATCCTGCCCTGCCACTCCCCTTCCCCTGATCACTCCTCCATTGCTCCCCTTGCTCATTACACACCTGTTCCTGTTCGCAACAAAACAAAACATCGCGAAAACTGCACCTGTTCAATTCAACTTCCTGCATAGCTCTGTTCCGAATCAGCTCTGTAAGTTTTGTTTCGATTGCACAACTCCATTCCGAATCTGTAAGTTTTCAATCCGCTGACACAATTTTTCATACCAACCAGATTGTTTTCACTTGTCTACAAAAAACTAGGGACCATCCATTTCACATAGATAAAAGTATTTTTTCTGCGAACTGTAACAAGGTACTGCTAATTTATGCTACGAACTGTAACAAAAAATGAACTTATCCAAATTCATGCAGAGTCGGCCAAAAGCTGTTTCAGATACATATCAGTGTTCACTGGAATGTGAATTTAAGTGTGTAAAAGTATAAAGACACATCAAATTCTAATGATTTATGCAGCTCTTCGTTTTACTTATCATTCAGTTAAATTTTTTCTTGGTAATTTGTATGATTTTCCTGTAATTGGTTATTCTTGGTAATGTTTCAAGACTGTTCCAGAGATAGGCTAGGTCTAATCCTATAATTGATGGCAATCCTTAAGGTAATGTTATTATGATTGTACTATTTCTACAATTCCACAAGTCCAAGCTTTGTCACTCTCCACACACCGATGTATTATCATACTATTTTTAGAGAGTTAGAGGTATGAGCTTTGATAGCCGTAGGTTCAAGGTGTTGGGGGTATAAGTATAATTCTCCCACATTCTGAGATCCTTACCTCCACCATTATATAAGTCACTAGTGCACATGTGTAGTTTATTCACAAGTCTGACTTTCTACACCTTCACACAATGTGGATTCACCATAGGTCTGATTATTTTTTATTATGTTTGAGCTTCAATATGAATAGTTTTCCACGGTTCTGAAGTTATGATCACATAACTAAGATATTACTTCAGTCAAGAGGAACATAACCATAGGGATGCATAAGTGATGCATAACTATAGGGATGCATTACAATGGTTCTAGAGTTTTCATCGGGTGTTGCTTTGTAACCCCATCGTTATCATTTCCCACCAATCACCAGTGTATCTAATAACATTTATCTGTTGTCATATTTATTTTAATGCAATCACTATATACAATGATAACAATGAGAACATATAACTAATTTGAATAGTCATTATTGACTTGTGTAATAGAAGGCAAAGTTCTTAGTTGAATTCATCCTCCACTAGTGATATGGCCTTTTAAGGGTATTATGAATCAAGGCTCACTTTCCTTGAGATTTGAACCATTCTGTGTTATGACAAATACTCAGTGATGATCCTTCAGTCCCTGAAATGATATCACAAATATTCTCTAAAGAAAAAGAGAGTGCGGTGATTTATCATGTTACAAAAATGTATTTATATTGTAATTGATATTTTGTGGCGTTGGACCTCTCAAACCATATTGATAATATGACATGGATTTAATTTTGAGCCACATCAAAATAGAGATTCAGGTACTCATTTGTTCCTATAAAAGAAATAGAGAAGACAATATCTTACATTTAGGTCTTTGCTCTGCAAAATACACATATTTTCTCTAAAGAGAAAGGAATGCATTGACTTTTATTATAAATAAGTATTAAGCCCACAAGTTATGCTTCATGTCCCTGAACCTCTCAAGCTTTGGTGAGAATATGGAATGGCTTACATTTGAGCCACTTCAAAATAAAATATTAAGTTCTTTGTTTTTTCCTATGAGAGCAATAGAAAGGTCATTATCTTACATTTATGACACTACTACCAAAAATGAAAAAGTAATATGTGAAGTATATGTGGATGTTATACCTGATATGTTGAAGAAATTTTGTTGAACATGAAACCTGGGAAAAGGTGGTATTATCCAAAATCCACCTACATCGTTGAACAAGCATTCATACCTAGAGGATAGTACAAGGCCGTAGTTTGGTTGTGGAGTGTATGGGCACCAGTTCAAACTCCAAACACATGAATTTGGGCTTCACATCCTTACGTAGACAAGGAGGAAAAGGTAATTCTAACACAGAGCCTGTGGATTTTCAGCTCCACGGAAGGTGAATTAGTGGTCTGGCTTTATCATGCCCTCCCTTTTTTCCTTTCCTAATAGCCTTGTACTGAGTTACTTTTAGGGAAAAATTTAAATGTAAAATTTTGTTTAATATTTACATAGTGGCATGTGCCTTTCACAACATCCAAATACTTTTACTACTTACACTGGAAGAAGTCAAATTTCTCTTTGATAATAACTACACTGTCAGAGATTCAAAGAATTTTCTATGAGGCCTTTTAGGACCCTTTAATTTTGTTTCATTTTCCAAACTTCCCACGCCTATCCTTCCCATGAAAAATAAAGATAACCAAAGTCACTTTTCTTGTTTTAAAATAGGTTGTTATTTATTAATTTTTGAGTTTCACACTAAAATATTTTAGAATGAAGTTAGAATTGCCATTCCTCTATGTTAACTATCTTGGTATAGGAACTCTATAAATACTTTTAAACTAAATTTTCATTTCTGGATTTCTTAAATAGATTTAAAAAATTGTGTCATCTTTCTTGATTTATTAATGCGAATGAAAAATAACTCTCATTCATGCTGCTTTGAACAATTTGTTTGAATCTCCCACTTTATATCACAACAATGATTTTTTGTACATGATTTTTTATTTATTGAGATTCTAGGATCATATTACAATGCATCATGTGCAAGCTTGTCATTGGAAAATAGAGATCTATATCTTGCCTTATCTAGAATATCTAGAATCAACGCAAGGTGTTCCCATCACAAAAACTAGCGACTCATTTTCACAGTCAGTTCCACCTGCTCTTAACTTTGGCATTTTTGAAATGTTTCATGGAATCTCATCAGGAGTGTTATTGGGTTTCAATGATTAGATACAGAGTTATAAAAATAGTAATTATACGAGGGAACTGATTAATCATGGCATTGAAAATATGAAGTATATCAACAAACCGAATCAGGGGAAGCTTGGTAAATAAGTCATGTGAAACAAACAACAATCTAATTTTAAGTTTTAACATCTTTTACACCAAGTGAGATTGCTCCCTGCCCTGTGTAATGCAAGGCCAAGTTCTTACCTAGATTCATCCTCCACTAGTGATATGACCTTTTAATGGTATTTATGAATCAAGTCTTATTGGCACTGGGAGTTGAACCCTTTTGTGTTATGAAAAATTGTCAACATGGATCCTTCAGTTCATAAAATAATATCACAAATCCTCTCTAAAGAAAAAGTGAGTGTAGTCACTTCTCATGTTACAAAAATGTATTTAGCCTCCAATTGATATTGCGTGATATTGGACCTCTCAAACCATAGAAAGGACATTTTATTACATTTATTCCATAATTATAGTATATTTTTTGGTGTTATTGAGTTATTTTCAGGAAAAAAAGTAAATGTCAATATTCGTTTAATCCTTCCATAGTGACATGTGCATGTCACAACATCCAAATGGCAACAACGTGAAGTAAAACATCAAGCTAAAACTCTTCAATTTATCTTGATAATTAGTCCACATGTTCAACAATTGACAATGAAACTATACTAAAAAATCAATAACAAGGGCACAAGTTTTCATATAGGTGGAGATGAGAGTGCAAGGGACTTACCAAAAATTGAAAATAGAAAATCAACTTATCCAATTATCAACTAGCCTTTTCAGCCAATGCCTTGTGTTATTTGCCATCTCCATGAGTTGTATCATCATAGCATCCATGCCTTGTGTTATCATATTTATCGTTATCTCCCCACAGAGCATAAGCTTCCTCACCATGAACTGCATCATCTCCTTTAGAAGTTTCTCATCTGTCATCCTTAATGGGATCACCAATCTTATCACCAACAAGATTGTGCTTATAGCTACAACATTCCAACCTATTATAAAACGTGCTCTAGCCAGCTGCTTAAGGAACTGCACCCCACCTGGACCTCCATAGAAGGCTCCCTTCGAATTTGTGACTAGTAAGAAGAGTGAACATAGAGCAGGCTTTGCGAATAGACCAGTTAGTGTGCCACCCAATACTCCTGCAACAACATGAGTATGGAATACACTGAGAGTGTCATCAACCTTCTGTAATAAGGTTGATATCTTATGCAAAACCATCATTTTGAACCACGGGATGATTCTAGACAGCACACCCATTGCAATTGCTGCCCATCCTTGCACAACACCTGAAGCACAAGGAACATAGACAATGGACATCGAGACATGTTCTTGGGTAACTTGAAAATGCATCAATATAAGGCAATATTGAATGGAGGTGAAAATGGACATTTTTTGGGATATATGCACACACATTTTCTTAATCAAAGTTTAGGTTTTGATACCAAAAAGGAAGAAATGTCCTCTAATACCAAGGATGATCAAATTGCCCTTTGTTTTGAACTAGGAAGTTCAGTTCCACTGTTTTAAATTAGGTCCAAGTCTCTTTCACTTTCATCTTAATTTTTTTCACAAAGGATAGAGCCACACATCAGTCATCTAGTATTGCTCATTAAATTCCTTAAAGTTGTCATCAACTCCTTCCTACAATTTAATTGTGAACTCTTTAGGCATTTGATCTTATTTTCACAGTGAATGAATTATTGGTATTGATTAAAAAAGATAAAGAGCATGAAAACAATACCTGCAGTAGGAGTAATGCAGACAAGTCCTATTATCATTCCCTAGACAGCTCCAATGACAAAGGGTTTTCTGAAAAATATGACATCCAAGAAAGTCCATACCAGGAGACTGGTGGCTGCACAAATTTTGGTATTTAATACTGCATTGTTGAATCAATGTTGGCAGCATAAGGATCCCCTCCATTAAATCCAGACCAACCCATCCATAAAAGCCCTGCTCCAGCCAGCATTAACAGTACATTATTGGGAGGAAATATTTCACGGTCCTTTGTTAACCGAGGTCCAACCTGAAAGAAGCAGAAATACAGATATTGTAAGACAATTTCTTCAATATATATACTATAAGCCACTTTCAAAAGAAGAAAAATACATCATATTTTTCTCAAGGAAAACTTGCGAGTCAAAGGAAAATACATCATATTTTTTAAGGGAAAACCTGGGAGTCAGAAACTAGAAATGCTCCCCAAAATTTTCCTTTGGAACCTAGAAATGCTCCCCATAATCATGGATGGCATACTTTGTAAACCCATTAACATTGACATAGATGAATGTGCTTAACCTAAGGATTTGAATCACACACTGCTCGCAGGGAAGTAACCACATTTCTAGAAACATTGAACTAGCAATTTATATCATATGTTGAATGAGCGATTTCAATTAATATGAAATTAAACATACGCAATAACCTGTAGTGAAACCTAAAATGCCTGAAGAGATGTGGATGAAATAACCTCCTGAATAGTCAATCACACCCCATTGGAAAATGAATCCTCCTCCCCATAAGCTGAAGGCTCCCACCGTATATGAGAAGGTGAGCCCTTCCCAGCAATGAAGCAGCCAATAAAATCAATGTTATTACTGCAAAATAAAACTAGAAATACACCATGGTAGCCATATGAAATAAAGGTGTAATCATAACGGTCACCAGGGTGCCATTATGATATTTGTGCTATGATGTAGGAAGGTGGGCAGCTCCAATGAGGTACTTTTGGCCTAGTGCTGGACCTGCCTTGCCCCAGAAAGGAAGCAATTTATGCCCAAATGCCATTTTATATGCCCATGTAATCCAGCAGACCATAACAACAGAAAATGCATATAGTGCCATAAAAGTAGAATTTACAACCCACTTCTTTTTTACTATGCTGCCATATAGGATGACTAGGCCCGACATGCTCTACATACCCACAAACGTGGCTGATACCATTTTCCAAGCATTGTCTCCTTGGTTAAGCCAACCAGGAGATGTAGTCCCATTCTGATAGGCATTTGGCACATAAGTTTCCATGAGTAAAGAAATAATCAACAGAATTCAATACTGGACACCGAGACAAGACCTTTCCTGAGCAACTCTCGGGACCAAGGCCTTACCTACCTAAGCAGAGCTCAAGTTAGATTGTAGACCCTTTGTTCATTCAGATACAATTAAAAATTCATCTAAGGATTTCAACTCATCTATTTATTTACAATCTTACTGCATTCAACTGCAATATTGGATTCATTGCAAAATGAAATTCCCAAGGGCTAATATTCAATTATCACTCACTAGGCGATAAGTTCTTGCCCCATAGGCTACAGACACGAGACATTTAGTTACTTCAAAGATAGACTGCTTGCATTTTAAGATCCCTTTCAATTATCATTTTGTAAGAAATATGATGTCCTATTTAATATTGAGTAATCAATTATATTGACTTTCCTATTTTAATCTACTTCCTGTAATTTGAGATCCATTTAGATTGTAATATGATGATCTTGCATTGTTTTTCAAAGTTGAATGGTTTTTACCTATTCTTCTTTTTGTAGTTTAGCATGGTTTCTTTTTCAAATGAATAGTCTTTAATGTACCATTTACTTATTAATTCTCATGTTTGTTCACTCATTTAAATGCTGATAAAAATCCTCTTGTGCTTGCCTAAGTTATTCATTAGTGTTCAGGGCTTGCTGAAGTTCTTGTAGCTGTAGCTTCAACTTTTATTTAGAACGGATAGCTTTTCTGCTAACATGTTTCTATATAGGCTATATCTCTGATTTCCTTGCATATTATTTGACCAGATCAGTTCAAAATGGGAAAGTGAAGCAAATGGCAGTATATCATGGATCTTGAGGTGCAAGACCTTGAACACAAAATAATATTTTCTAGTAAAGACTTGGTTTGGACGGAAATAGATCGAAATAATAATAGTATTGATCGAGAAGCCTTAATCCCATTAAAATGCGTTTCCGATTTTATCAAAGGTGAGGCAGAGAATCCCATTGCTCCATGTAGTTCATACAGAAAACAAACAAAGAACCAAAACAAAGAGCTATCGCTGCATTGCGATATGAAATGTGAGTATTTCAAAAATATATTGTTTGGATCCTTTGAATCCAAATTTATCTTTCTTTGTATGTACTAACACTTGAAATTTTTGGTGTAGTTATCATTGTTCATTTGGCCCACAGGAAAAAAGAGGAAATCCTCCAACTAAGTGAAAGACCTCCTTTGTGCAAAAAAGGGGTTGCCAGAGCCATTTTATTGTCAAGGTTATGCATGAAATTCTCGATAGATAAATATTAACTTTCAATATGTATGAACATGAAAACAGGCAAGGTTGGCCTTGTCATGGTCAACATGACACTTCAGGTGATACCAGGACCTTGCATAAGCCAAAGCTTTCGAGGGACGTTGTTTCATATGTAGAGAGTTGTTTCTTTTTGGGAGTGCCTATTGATATTATTTATAGAACTCACGTTAAGAGACATGTTGACATGGATGCGACAACTCGAGATAGAGATTTCTTCTTGTGCAGGAAAGATATTGTAAATATATATAATAGGTTGGTGAAGGGAAGTTATCAACTTCACCAAAATGATGAAATGAGTGTAAACCTTTGGTATCAGAAGCATCGAAAATATTTTTTCTTTTACCAAAAGCCCAATGGTGTGGAGGTCCCTTTTATAATAGGGATTCAAACAAAGTGGATGTTGGAGACAATGGTCAAGCTATCACACAATAGCTTACTAGCCATGGATTCAACGTTTAATACAAATAAATTTGGGATAAGTCAGATGCCAATGATTGATTGAATATACTTATTTAAGTTGTAGACATTCAATATGATTAAAAACTTGTACTTGACTTTATGTAATGTTCAATATGACAGTATCAGTTGTATACACTTGTTGCATTTGATGAACAACAAAGTGGGGTGCCAGTTGCATGAGTCGTGGCATCACGAAACACATTAGATGATATTGCACTATGGTTGGAGCAGCTCATGCATAAGTGTTTCGAAACTCGTCCTGATTGGAAAGTCAATGCTTTCATGGTTGATGATGCATTGGCTGAAATCACTGCCTTGAGGTAACTTCAACATTGTCATGATATAACTAAATTTGAAATTTTTCTAAAAATAACACACTAAGATACATTGAATATGGCAGGAGGATCACAGGGTGTGATGTGATCTTATGTGTTTGGCATGTACTGAGGGATTGGTTAGAAAATGTCAATTGGTTGGCCACTAGTTCCATAAAAGCCAATGAGATGTTCAGTGAGTTAGGTTACATCATTGAAACACACTCTCAACAATGAGGTGGAAGATGCAATAAGTCAATTTTTTATCAAATTTTCCGATGAAGAGAAGTTCTTAGACTATTTCCACAAGAATTGGGTTGCTGGAGATAAGATTTGTAAGTAAACAATTTTTTCATATCATATGCATTTTTGTTTTCTATAAAGCTGATGTATTCAGACTAACGTGGTTCTATTTGCACTTAGGGATGTGGGTGAAAGGTTGTCGGGATTTTCCTCATGCAAATAAGGAGATCAATAATGTTGTTGAGTCATACCATTGTTACTTAAAAAAAAAACGTTTCTTTCTGATAGAAGGAAAAAATGTGCCTGGAAGATGGATTGGTTGTTGCATATGCTATTAACAACTGTTGAACCTTGTTATCAGTTCAAGGAAATCTTAAAAGAATAAGGATTTCTAAACAACTACAAGAGAGGAAAACAACTGGAATCATTAGTGGAATGAGTAAGAAAAATTCCAGATACTGATTGTTGTCCTCATGAGAGCATAACCCGTGCTTACTAGGTCAGAAGCCAGACTGATAAAGGTGAAAAATACCTTGTCACTTGGTATCACATGGATTTTATAACTTGTGAATGTCCATGGTCAATTCGTGGAAACCTTTGTAAGCATCCCATAAAGGTTAATTGGCTGTATTTCCACTTGGATAATTCAAATCCATTGCTTCATCAACATGCAACAGATAACATATTCAGTGACCCACCTGAGATCAATATAGAGCCCCAAAACCATGGCGTAGATGTCAATGCTACTCTTATGACCACAAATATTGATGATGTAGATGTTGAGACACTTCATTTGGAAAGGGAGGAGATGTTTAGCACTTTACATCTCATTTTAGATAACTCTCCTACTACTTTGGCGAAGACAAAGCAGTTGACTGGTATGCTTAACAAATTGTTGGATGAAGCCAATAATTTGCATATTATGTATTTTGACTTCACATCTGGGTCGAGTTCTCTTGATTCATCTTTGAAGAGGAAGAAGAGTTTCCTTAGCCCTACAAAGAATAGAAAAAGCAGGAGAAATAACAATGATTTGGAAATTGATTTAAATGTTGATCCATCAGAATATGAACCATTTGAGTTTCGATACCTCAATAAGTGAGGACATCCTCGATCAAATAATGCCATGTCTATGATTTCAGGTTAGTTTCATGTGTTGAATAGACCAATGGTTTTAGATTTAAGTATTTAGTCATCATCATTCTTTAACATGTGGTATGTTTATTTTTATAGAAATGCAACAATCCACAACCATGGCGATAACCCAAGACCAAAGGGAGATGCAAGACCATTCAACCATACCTGCCATGCCAGGTACATTTGAAACTATTTCATTGTGTGCACACATATCCCTTTTTTGCTCTAGAAATTTCATTGCACTAACATATGACACATTTCCAGGTAACTATAGAACAAGTGAAGAAACATCATCTTCTATCATGACTAATCATCCATTGAAGTGCTTCAACTCTAGTGGGAATCAATGAATTATGAAAAAACAATATGTAAGTACTTTCCCGAAAGTGTATGCATGTACTTTTCGAAGTGATGGGTCAATTAATTGCATAGTAACTTAGATAGGATTCTTTCATTTATTTGGTTTGAGTGTAAAACTATTCTTAATATTCCTTATAATTCCATGTGCACTAGACCCAATTCTGAGTTTAAAAATAAAAAATAAATACAATATACAGATATATTATTTATATAATGTGAATCTCAGTATTTTTCTTGTGCTCATTTGTTGAGTGCAGACTTCTTGCAGTTTTGTTACTATTTGTGGCATCCTCTTGTGTGATGGAGAACCAACTGGTTCATGTAGTCCTCAAAAGTAGTATTATGGGCACTCATGGCGAAAGAAACTCAAAACCAGGGACTCAAAAGCAAGCTCAAAACAAGTGTGCACGTGATTAGGGACTTTATTACACAACCAATATTGTCATAAAAAATGTGGAGAGATTGGAAAGTTGTACCAACTTATCTGAAGCTGGGAATATAATATTTGAACTTCATATTTTATCTATATAGTTAAATTTTAGTTGTCCAAAATGGTCTTCTAGCATATTTTGTTTTCATCTATCGTTGTCTTCATGGTTTGGTAATTTACAACAATTGTTTGTCTTGTTCATTTGAGATAAGTTCAAGCTGGAATTGTTGACAATAACTTTGATATTGAAGAGAATAGGGCATAATTCATTACTTTAATTATTGTTGTCATTAATACAGTCGGTTTTCAACCATTCAATAACCCACTTGCTATTTGCTCAAATTTTGCATGGATCTGGAAGAAATCAGAACAATTGTATTATACAAAGCTTAATTAAATGGTGAGGTCAAGTTTGTGGAAATAGGCTTGAAAACACATTGTAAAAAAATTGGATCGTCCAGTTTGAAATACCTTTTGGAAATAAAAACATTAAAGAATGTTGAACGTTAATATCAGAACCTAAATAGTTGACTTGGAAGCCATCTACAAGAATATAACCAGTAAGGAATGTGCCATCATCTCTAACATGTTCAACCTATTGTCACCACTAAAACAGAAGTAAAGGAAACCATTTTTCAATATATTTTGAGATCTCTCTCGAGCATATTTGAATGTAAAATGATATTGTTGTGGATCAACAGAAAAGAAAGGCGTTTTTTTAAAGATTTGCACATGTTTCATGTATTTATGGCAGCAGACTAGGAATTGATAAGTTGATGATTCTTGTTGGGCCGTGAATACGACCACTTTTTAACACTTATTTCATCCATTTCTGTTCTTCTTTATCATATAATTTATCATATAAATCCATTTTATAATTATTTATACTCTTATGGATAAATATATTTCTTCTCCTTTATTTTTAATAAATTGATGATTATTATGCATAATTTTATCAATGATGGTTTATTAATATATTTTGTAACATCACTCACCATTTTAGCCTCCAAGATATTTTCCAGATTGTAGATTTGATCTCCAAATCATCATCAAATATTCCAACTCAGAAATTCGCTAGAATAAGAAGTGGCAGTTTTGCAGTTGATATTCTGGGCAAATGGAGAAGAATCTGGAAAATCCGGAACATGGGTTTTGTCCAGAACGGACCAAATTAATTTATTGAAGAATTCTTTGCCAAAATACGACTTGTATTGAGAGAAATGCAAGGTTCTTTAAGCACGATTTTCTCAGATTTACTGTTGCGATCATCCTCCAAATTATCTCAGCTGCAAATCGAAATTCGACTTGCTCTTGTTGAAAGATTGTTGGAAATATATTTTCTGGTTGATCAAGTTGTTCGGAACAATCCAATATTATTATTAGAGATCATATTTTCTATTTAACTTCTTCTCTTCTAATTATAAAAGGAGAGCATGTATTATGTATTGAACGATGGATGAGAGATGGGGAGATTTCCAGTTGTAATTACACAATTCCTCATCGACTGTCATTGATTAAACAGAGATCGACTGTTTGTGAACGTTGTTATGCATGATTAATACAAGAACGTGTTGCCCTTTAATTTCTTAGTTCTGCAGTAGCCCAGCGGCGTTTCACTGGTGGTTGAGGGCCCGGCCCTGGTGGATCGATCCGCTGTTTGTATTTCTACCCTTTTAATTACCATCGTGTGATAGTTTGTGGTTTTTCTCATTACATTTGCAATATTAGTTTTCCGTTGAATTATTGATTAGTTTTGTTATGTTAATGAATCGCATTGTTGTTCCATTTCAGTAAGTAATTTAATTCATGTATTAATTACTATGTTAAACCTTGCAGAGCATTGTTGTTCAGTATTATATGTCTTGTTCCAATTGATTGCTGTTATGTTGGATTACTGTTCATTTCGATTACTATTTAACAACGTTTGCTGTGGGTTTGGTGTTTAATAGAATTGTTGTTTGATTCCATTAAGTTAATATTTGCTGTTCGATTCTTCTAGTTTCAGTTTTTTATTCATTTACATTGCTGTTCAATTTTATAGTGCTGATCATTTCTGATTCATTAGCTTCAGATTGCAGAAAGATTGTTTATTTACATTGTTACAGTTTGTTGTTTATGCACATAGCCATTCAATTACATATTGCTGTTCATTTCTAATTCTTGATTTTAATAAGAGTTCTTTTTTGTTTACTTTCAACGGAAATTAGTTCAATTTCGATTTCCCTTTAATTGATTTAACGCATGACTGTCAACTATAGAGAATATTGGTTATTGCTTCCACGTTCTCAGATTGATTGTCTTGTTCCAGTTTGATTTCAATTGCATCAATTTCTAGAGGAATGAGTTATTGCTACTGTATCCTCGATTGATGTTTGTTGAATGAATAGATATATTTTAAGAGAATTTGAGTTCATGTTATTATAATTAGATTTATTTTTCAAACATCCGTTTAATGTTGTGTTTAGAGCATTGTACTACATCTTTCATAGCATTACTCTTAG
The DNA here is from genome assembly GCA_034641835.2 of Pinus albicaulis. Taxonomy (NCBI): domain Eukaryota; kingdom Viridiplantae; phylum Streptophyta; class Pinopsida; order Pinales; family Pinaceae; genus Pinus; species Pinus albicaulis. The sequence goes on along the minus strand of CM076579.1, from coordinate 299,306,099 downwards.
CTCAATTGCAGTCTCAAACAAAGTACACTCTTGAAACAAAAATTTGTTCCTGGATTGATAATTAATGTGAGATAAATAAGTTTTAAAAATATATCTTTTATACCTCAACATTTTGGCGCCGTTGCCGGGGAGAGTGTATGCCATTTAGAAAGAGTGATGCATATTTAATATTTTCTGCTTGGGAAGAATTGGGTATTAAAGACGGAAGGTAAGAACCTGCACACCGAGCAAGAAAAACACTTGTTCACTGGCCCGCTTCACAGCAGAATTGAGTGAAAGCTTAAGGTAGAAATGAATGCTTGCATTTTTTTTTTAATTTTAGAGGTAGAATTTAAAAAAAATCTTGTAATTCCACTCGAGTGGTGATGTAAGCACCACCCATTTCACTAACCAATTGACAGGAACATTTTAAGGAGGATCCTCAAAGAAACACATGAATAACATCTTCTATTATGGTAAGAAATGGCTCACATTGCAAATTTTGAATTCCCTATCAAAGGTCTAGGAGGAGTGACACAAATGCACATAATTCCCCCATTGTCTCTACCAAATTTTCATGGTTTGACAAATGAAGATCCAGATACATTCTTATTTGAGTTTGAAATATTTTGTAGAGGATATGATTATTGTAATAATGATCAATGGTTGAAAGTGTTTCCTCTTACTCTAAAAGGAGAAGCTTTCTAATGGTTTATGGGCCCAGGAGGGAACTGCATCCAAACATGGGAGGACAGGAAGAACATATTCTTGAAGAAGTACCAAGACTATTGCAAATCCAATGAAGATATTTTCGATATGATACAAGGGGAAGATGAAAGCTTGGAGGACTATGTAGAGCGATTTCGATACAACCTTCAAAAAACAAAGCATAAACATTTGGAAAAAGAGATCTTGAAAACACTCTTTCTTAAAGGAATCAAAGATGATTTTTTAGGACTCTTAAATCCGATAGGAAAAGGTGATATTTTTCAGTTATCATATGATGATGTTTGTGAGTTGTGCATAAGGTATTCAAGAGGAATTTTCAAGGCTGGTAAGAATTCTAGAGAAGTTTCTTCTTTCTTTTCCAAATTTACTACAAGAATAAGAGAAATAAGAGCTAAAATCAATGTTTTATTTGAAAATTTTAAATATGATTTTATTAGCTCTCTAAATTCACAATTGAATGTTTTGCAAGTTCAGAAAAATCAAGAATTTGATGAAGTGTTTTACCCTCATCACCAAAAGGAGCATCCCATAGATATTCACTCTTCCTTATCTAATTTGGAAGTAGCATATCAAAGAGATGAGGAAGCTACAACAAGGTCAAAACCATGGAAATCATGGCCTACAAGTATGGTTCAAAACACTTCCTCTTCATTCTCTTACTTGCATAATTCGTTATGGAATACTCATATGTTAGGGCAGCCATGCCAATCTCAATATAACCACCACCAATCTTGTCTACAAGTTTGGCATGGTTCATCTTATGATTGGATGACTACTCTCCCTCATCTTGTAGCACAAACACATCTTCCAGCTCTTCCACAACATCTTTCTTGCCCATCAAAATTATCCATTCAACCCAATCAACTACATCATCAAGAGGCTCCATTCCCTACACAATCTCCTGCTCAACTCATTCCACACCCTCATCATAAAAAACCAGTACAACATGCTTACAGTGTTGAACTGCAAAATTTACCCACCCATTCTATCTCACATGCACTATTGGAGAAAACTTACACTGAGACTGAGAATGTATCAAATCCAAAAATTGTAGAAGTAATGAAAGAAAATGAGGTTTCTTCTAGTTTGCACCAACAAATCATTTTAAAAGCTCAAGAACTTCATGATATGATGGCTATGGGAAATCAAAAAAGCAAGGGATACATTGAAGATTGGTTTCACTCCATCATTTGTTTGCAACATCACTCTATGCTTCAACAATTTTTGGCACCATCTTTTCAAGGGAAGTTGGCTTCTCATACCCTAATTTTTATCAACATGCATTTTTCAAATTTGGGTATGTACATACTAGAGGCCTTATTTTTAAAATGGTTCCACTGGAAATACTCTTATACATAAACATATTCAATTCTCAAAGAAGAGTATGATAGTGGAGAAAATAAAATAAATAAGGAAATAAAACAAACACATTTTTTTTATTTTTGTAAAAATAGTTGTTTCTTTGTTGCAACACGCTGTGGAAATCAACATTGATGATAAATATTCTAATTTATTTGTGTATGTAGATGAATTATATTGCAAATAACCATTCTGCAAACACTTATATTTATTTTTATCATCAATATGGAAAAATTGCTTGAATATCATTTTTTGGCTTGAGGGCTTGATGAAATTTCTGAAAACAAAGTTGGGACAGTGATGTTTTGAGGGACCAAAATTGAATATTTTTAAAACCTGTTTCTATCCTAAGTAGCCCTTTATGTCTACTTTTCAACCCAATTTGAATCACTCCATTTGGATTTGAAACGAAAAGGTTAGAACCAAAACATTGACAGGGTGTCTGGTAGGCAGCTCAAGAACAGAGTTGAGACAGTCAGTTTTTGGAGACGTAAATGACTATATTTTTAAAACCTGCTTCTATGGTAAATTTCTCTATGAATCTAGTTTACAACACAATTTTAATCACTCAATTTAGATATCGTATGAGGAAAGTTTGACCAAAATACTGACTGCCTATCATAAATCAGCACTCTTGAAACTCTGTTTTCTCGGCTGTTCATTAACGTATTTGACCCATCAATTATTATTGTCTTCAAAACCTGTTTCTAGTGGAGATCAATAAATAAATCTAATTTAATCTCCAATTTGAATCGATTCAATCCACCATCAAACGAAAAATTTATGCTTGAAATATCAATTGTTAGTCTAAGCTAGAAAATCGAAAATGACTCTATTATGCAGGTTGTTCTAAGAAAATTTGACATATCATAGCATTAAATTTTAAAAAAATGTTTCTATTGGAGATAAACCTTTGAATTGGCTCTCATTTGGCTTTGGAATTACTCAAATCGAACAAAAAACAAAGAAGGTATGATTAAAAAAATGTTGGTTAGTATCGTCGACCACTGCTCTCCCGTAGATAACAAATATAATTTGTTTTATTCTTCTGTGGATATGTTCTACAGAGTAACTACTTGTTAGTTTTTTGCATAATTCTTAGATTAGGAGAGCCCTATCACCTCTCTTTCTCCATGATTTAATGTTTTATTGCAAGTAGACACTCGTTTTTTTGCAGGTCTTAGGAGAACAAAGAAGGTCAATTTATGGACGAGCGATTCTTGAAAGAAATTTTGGTAAAACAAGGGCATTTCATCAAGGTCATTACGTAACGGATTCATAACAAGAAGAAATGAAGAATTGGTTTCCATTTGAAGATTCATGTCACTGCTGCCAAAATATTTTTCAAAAAGATCATTTTTTTCCATTAACAGGTTGATATTCCCTTAGGAAATAACATCATAGCTATTGTAACTTAATAAAGTGTTGCTTCTTTTCTGATTTCTTTTATATTTTTGTGTTTCAGGTGTTGATCCCCCCAAATTGTAGTTTTCGCTCCATTTTCAATTAAAAAATAAGGACCCCACCATGCAAGTTTCAGTTACAGAAGACAACTCTTCGGCAACACCAATTCTGTAAAATATATATATATATATATATATATATATATATATATATATATATATTCTTGAAACTTGTACATAAAGTTTGTTTTATTTTACTTTGTTTGTTTTTTTGTATAGAATTTTATTTCTTGAACCGCTCTTACTTTGCTTGCTGTGAATTTTTTGTTGTTCCTTTCCAAATGAACAGCACTGTTGTTCCTTTCGAAAGGAAAAACAGTATTGTTGCGAGCGTTTTTGCTGTTCCTTTGGAAAGGAACAAAAATTTTCACTGTTTATTTTTGCTGTTCCTTTGGAAAGGAACATCATTTCCGCTAATAATTTTTGTTGTTCATTTCGAAAGGAACAACAGTTTGGCCAATTGTTTTTGCTGTTCCTTTCGAAAGGAACAACATTTTCACAGATTGTTTTTGTTGTTCCTTTGGAAAGGAACAACACTTTTTGAATGCATTTTTCTTGTTTTTCAACAACATTTCTAAGAATTTTTGTGAGTTTTTCATGACTCTTTGAAAGACAAACATACAATTCATGCAAGGATACACAAATTAGAGGTTACTGGAATCAGCTAATCAAGAGAAATTGTCATTTTTAAGAAAAAAAAATTTAGTGATAAGAAAAAGGAAAGGACACAACCATCTATATCACTTTGTTGTCTTTATTTTCACTAAAATTAATATGATCGATTATCTTTATCATGTTGGTTCTTCCCTAAATTTTCATAACTCTTTTTTATTTGTATTTATTAAATAAGAATAAGTGCATATTTTCTCTATTGAGATGTTCAGACTTCTTCCACCATCCCTACTCTTAAGGAGTGTTGAACCACAGTTTATATATAAATAGGGAAGTGCTATATGTAAAGAAAAAGGAAAAGAAAAATTCCTATATGATTACTAACAATTCTATGATATGGCAGGTGGAGGATAGGGGGTCTCATCAAGAGCCAGCCTACCATGATCATAAAGAAGCAGTGAAGTGGCATTCCCATTATGGCCACCACACTAGGGATATGATCCAATGGACAACTCAGAAAAATAAAAAGTTCCTGGAACAGGAGGTCTCATCAGGAGCTGGCCTGCCCACCTTTCACTCATTTCTGGTGAATGGCATTGTGATTCATTTGGTTCCCAAGCCAGCACAGTGGCCTCCATCATGACATCACACAACACTTTCCTAGGGATAAATAAAGGAAAATGGTTCCAAGGGTGAGAAAACAACTTTGTCAAGGTTATAAACACATGTGGGCAACAGAGCTCTGCTAATGGTATTGGAGTCATATTTTTCACAAATCAATAGTAATGATAAACCATTTTATTATATCTTTATCTAATATCAAATGAGAGTATGCCCCTAAACCCTTTGTTCGGAACCTCTTATGCATGAAATTTATTTATAAATTGATCATAATGGTTTATGTGGATAATGACTGCATAAGTATTTTTTCATCAGTTGTCATTTTCCCTTATTTTCGAATCATTACATAAACATTTCCATATCTACTCACGATTTCAAAATATGCATTGATTTCAGTAATGCGATAATTTGTTGATCATATCATAAGTATGTATGTCTTTCCATGTTGTATAATTGTTGTGCAGTAAGCTGCCATTTTGCCACAATATTCATACTGCATTTCTACAGAATTTTTGCTGATTGAACTTTTTGCATGCATTTTATATGTTTCCATTCAAAACTAAAACTATGGATTCAAAAAAATTACATACATAATCGTGCTTTGTTTACAGGAGAACAACAAATATGGGGGGGGGGGGGGGGAATTCTATCCGCAGCACGACCACACTATTGCAACTAACAGCAAAGGCTCGTGAATGCGTACAATTCTTCATACATGATGTGCTTGCATGGCTTCCACCTTTTGCATCACTTTCAGTATCTACTCAGCCTACGTCAGCTTCAACAAAGGCTAGTCCCTACATGTCCTTCCACATTTTTTCGGAGGTAACACTTGAGGTAAAATAGCATAATTTTCTGATTTATTATGAATTTAGGAGAATTTCATGAAAATCTATTGAGCATTATTTATCATCATTCATTCCACATCTTTACCACTTCTCATTTTTTTAGACACATCTCATCTTTCAGTTTGGGGGAGTGTTGATTTCCTTCATTTCTTTCTTTTGACTATGTCAATAATATTCTTTATCATCCATTGATATTCTTATTCATTCTCAACACCTCCCTTATTCCATGTTGTTTTACACCAATCATAGATTTCAACAGATTGTAGCAACCACCTCTCTTTGTCTTTTGGCATTGCATGAGGATATGCTAATTCTTCAGTTTGGGGGAGGAATTGCCACACATGATGGATGTTTTCTACTTTCTTTCTCATTTAAGACATACAATTTCATTTGTATACATTGCAGAAATTTATTTGCATATATCTTCAAAACCATGAACTGAATTCTTGTGATTTCTGGATAACAAAGAGGTATCATTAAAATACACAAACCCAAATAATTTCACGCTAAATTAGTTCATAAAATTTCAAAAATTATGCACTATCACCTACAGCCATTTTGTTTATATCTCATGATCTGTGCATCAAAACGATTTTATTTTTGAGAAAAGGGTTAATGAATTTTGTTGTTACTTATATCACATTTTTCTGTAACTTCATATACATATAGTTGAACGTCAACTGTGGAAAATTTTATGCCTTCATCAAGATTTCTAACATTGAATATTCATTATTTGAGGAAAAATTCATTTGTTCCATCTATTTCATGAGCTGGGATGAACATTTTTTTTTGCTTGGTTAACACATGGGTTTTGTCTTTGGGTTGCATGAGGACATGCAATATATTCAGTTTGGGGATATGTTGGACCATGAATACGACCACTTTTTAACGCTTATTTCATCCATTTCTATTCTTCTTTATCATGTAATTTATCATATAAATCCATCTTATAATTATTTATGCTCTTATGGATAAATATTATTTCTTTTCCTTTATTTTGAATAAATTGATGATTATTATGCATAATTTTATAAATAATGGTTTATTAATATATTTTGTAACATCACTCACCATTTTAGCCTCCAAGATATTTTCCAGATTGTAAATTTGATCTCCAAATCATCATCGAATATTCCAACTCAGAAATTCGCTGGAATAAGAAGTGACAGTTTTTTGGTTTAGATTATGGGCAAATGGAGAAGAATCTGGAAAATCCGGAACATGGGTTTTGTCCAGAACAGACCAAATTAACTCCAACATAGAACGGTCTGCCCAAATTTGGCCTGTATTGGGAGAAACACAAGGTTCTTTGAGCATGATTTTCTCATATTTACTGTTGCGGCTGTCCTCCAAATTATCTCAGCTGCAAATCCAAATTTGACTTGCTCTTGTTGAAAGATTGTTGGAAATATATTTTCTGGTTGATCAAGTTGTTCGGAACAATCTAATATTATTATTATAGATCATATTTGCTATTTAATTTCTCCTCTTCTGATTATAAAAGGAGAGCATGTATTATGTATTGAACGATGGACGAGAGATGGGGATATTTCTGGTTGTAATTACACAATTCCTCATCGACTCTCATTGATTAAACAAAGATCGACTATTTGTAAACACTGTTATGCATGATTAATACAAGAACATGTTGCCCTTTAATTTCTTAGTTCTGCAGTAGCCCAGCGGCGTTTCACCGGTGGTTGAGGACCTGGCCCTGGTGGATCGATCCGCTGTTTGTATTTCTACTCTTTTAATTACCGCGTGTGATAGTTTGTGGTTGTTCTCATTACATTTGCAAGATTAGCTTTCCGTTGAATTATTGATTAGTTTTGTTATGTTAATGAATCACATTGCTGTTCCGTTTCAGTAAGGACTTTAATTCATGTATTAATTATTCTGTTAAACCTTGCAGAGCATTACTGTTCAATATTATATGTCTTGTTCCAATTGATTGTTGTTATGTTGGATTACTGTTCATTTCGATTACTATTTAACAACGTTTTTTATGGGTTTGGTGTTTAATAGAATCGCTGTTTGATTCCATTAAGTTAATATTTGTTGTTCGATTCTTCTAGTTTCAATTTGTTATTCATTTACATTTTTTTTCGATTTCAGAGTGCTAATCATTTCCGATTCATTAGCTTCAGACTGCAGAAAGATTATTTATTTACATTGTTACAGTTTGTTGTTTATGCACATAGCCATTCAATTACAGATATTCGTTCATTTCTAATTCTTATTTTTAATAAGAGTTCTTCTTTGTTTACTTTCAACAGCAGTTAGTTCAATTTCGATTTCCCTTTGATTGCTTTAATGCAGGACTGTCAACTGTAGAGAATATTGGTTATTGCTTCCACGTTCCCAGATTGATTGTCTTGTTCCAGTTTGATTTCAATTGCATCAATTTCTAGAGGAATGAGTTATTGCTACTGTATCCTCGATTGATGTTTGCTGAGTGAATAGATAGATTTTAAGAGAATTTGAGTTCATGTTATTGTAATTGGATTTCTTTTTCAAGCATCTTTTTATTCTTGTGTTTAGAACATTGTACTACATCTTTCATAGCATTACTCTTAGCTCAATTGCAGTCTCAAACAAAGTACACTCTTGAAACAAAAAGTCGTTCCTGGATTGATAATTAATGTGAAATAAATAGGTGTTAAAAAGATACCTTTTATACCTCAACAATTCTATACTTTATAGAAACAGTAAGAAAAGGTCATGGAAAAGAATATGTATAGAGTTGGAAATAGCCTTCTATTGTCGTTAAAAGTTGCCTGTTTTTTTCCTTACTTTGGGGAGATTTTGTCATTAAAGAAAAATCTACATTGGACTGTAACATAAAAAAATAAGTGATCATTAATAAAAACATCTTACCAACAAAAAAAATATAAGGCTCATCTCTACAACTCTTTGTAAAGATGTAGCTGTAATGTTCAATGGTGTTCCCGTGGGACAGATAATCCATTACATATAATTGCCATTAAAACTGATGTAGACAACAAAATATAGGGGCTTGAACATGTTTTGAAAAAATACTAGCACACTTTACAAAAGGCACAGACTAGAAATTTCAATAAGATAATGGCGTTTGCAACTAAAAAATAACATACAGTGCTGGATGCAACTAAAGATCAGCTGGAAGGAATTTGTGAGAAATAAATTTGGTGTACAACGACATGGGACTGGAATAGGGACATGTTAGTTTCTATGAGGATTGGTGTAGTAGTGTACAACAACATGTTAATTTCTATGCTAGTTTCTATTAGGAATGGTGTACAACAACATGTTAGTTTCTATGAAGGTGTACTGCCTCTTAAAACGGTTTGGACTGGATCTAAAGGCCCCATGTTCTAATGTTTTCCATTCATTTTTTCACTACCCAACGTAGATCTTGCAAATATCATTCAACTTTCATGCAACCTTACTCTTCATTTACAACAGAATGGCTTTCGAAACTAAGCGTGAACCACTGCTGCATATTAGAAAATGTATCACACATATTGCTTCATGAACTTATCCAATAAGTGAAATGTGCTTGGATGTAGACCACTTGGAACTGGAATCGTTGATCCATAAGTTTGCTGCAATATTTGGTTGGCTGCTGCTCCATGACAGCTGCTTCTTGGTAAGTATATCCTTCTCAAAATTAGATCCTCCTTACAGCACCTCTGTGCTAACAATAGTGTTAATGCTCTCATAATTTGTATCTGTAACAACTTTATATCTTTTGAAATTTGATCCAACCATTCCAAATTTTCTTCTTGTCAGTTTCAAGGAAATAATAGTTAACCCTGAGAACTGCAATAGCATGGCAGCGTGTTTCTTAAAAGATTCAAAAAAAGGTCTGAATGGACAAAGACATGAAAAATTCCCTACTCAATTGAGCGTTTGCTCTTATCTGGAATAAAAATAAGAATAATTACATGTACCATCACGGGAGAAGGATTAGGCCCAAACTTCTTGGCATGAACTCCTTGGAGCACCAAACTTCTGAAAACAAGATTTGGGAAAGTGGCATCACCCAGATAAACTCAGATCACAATTAGGTGCTACAAAATAAAAATAAACACCAACACCTTCCATTGGCTATGTAAAAATAAACAGTATTCAGTGTCCACAACATAAGCAACTGCCTGATCAATATTTCATAGAATGAAAGAGCATTCCTTAGTGGATTTAACCGTGACAACCATTTCAGGCTCCACCTCAACATCTAAGTGGGTTATCAAGGATGATTCAGCTGCTGTTAGAGAGACTATTGTGCCAATCAACTGGTAGCTTAAAACTCTGCTAGAAATCTTGCCAAAGAAATGTATATATAAATATTGCTTCAAGTAGAGTGGGAGATTGACATGAAGGATACTGGCATGTGAGCTTTATTTGATCTCTGTTTTCTATTTATGAAAGATTTCATGTTATATTATTTGGATGGATATGAAAGAAATTGTTCTCAAAAAAATTTAAAACCAGTAAAATATATGAAAGCAAAATTCGAATCTTAACATTATCACTCATCGATTTGCGATTTTCTTCTGCATCTTTAAACTATGCATGTTCATGTTCGTCTGAAACACATATCATGATCCTTTAGTCATTAATGTAGGTTCTATTGATGTTCTATGCACAAAAATTAAGTAGGGTGTATATTTCTGCTGTAAATATAAAAAATCAGCAACCTTAGATCATGCTACTCCACTTTTATTGTGATAAATATATAAAAACCAACAAGCTTAGCCCAAACTGATAGATGCCATGTCACTCCTAAAGAAACAAGTGTACATGTCTGTCATGATCACGTGGATATTCTTTAACTTTTGCAGTTACACAATTATACATTTACAACATGTGTTTCCAACACAAAGGTAAGAAGTATCAGATGATGATACAAATTAAATAATGATTTCCATTTAAAAAAATATTTCGCAAGATTTTAGCCAAAAATCTAAAACATAAAAATAAATTAGACAACGCCATAATTTTTTAATAGCAGACACAAGACCATGAACCAGTTAATTTTCTCCAAATAAATTTGTCCATATACATCGAATATATTATATTTGTTCATATATCTGTCACCTTTATAAAAAACTGTACTAGTTACAAGTTGGGGAAAAATAATACATTAGCAGGTTCTTTAGTGAAAGAACCATGCCATGATAGAACCAAGAAAAATGATAACAACAACCCATTCGCATACTGGGGACCTATATTGATGCTGATCAATTATGTCTGTTGCAGTGGATAATGATCCTATGTCATATTTGACATCTACATTTGCGCTTAACAATGCCCTTGACATTATATCACTAGACATCCTTTGAATCACTGCAGAGTAATCGATGGTAAAAGTTTGAAATTGACAACTCCAGTTTATTGCTTCCCTTTAAAGGGGTTTTAAATTGTCCACTCGAACCCGATAGATTCCTTTCATCTGATTACATATCAACTCCGAGTTGGTGAAGAGTTGAATATCATTGACATTGTGTTTTTCTGCCATTTTTAGCCCTTCGAGAAGGGCAATGTAGTACGCTTCATTGTTTGTTCTCCCATGCACTTCTTTCTTTCCATGGACCACATGATTTGTTGCCATGTTGTGAAGGGAAAATTTCAGAACTCCTCGACCTGGATTTGGAAAGCATGAAACTTCAATGCATAAACGCCATTTTTGCACCATTTTTTACACTTAGAAGATCTGGAAAAAAAAAAGATAACAATAAATTCATATTAGACAAGTAGGCAGTTATCTAGTTTTCAATACTCAACATGTTATTCAGTGATATATAATTGAAAAAACCAGTTAGCTATTCCTAATCTATTCCACTAACCGCTAATTAATTGAACATCCATAAACCATTTAATTCTTCTTTTATTTTTTGCTTTTCAAATATCATGACAAGGAAAAAAAACTTAAAAATATCATAACACACAGCTAACATCACAACAACACAGCTAGCATCTCCAAGCAAGAAACAAAAAACATTTGGGAACATTTCTGGTGGACACATGAAAATGAAAATGAACATTTCTTGTTGTTGCAGACTAAATGAGCTTCTCCAACACATCATATCCATCCATGCAATCAGGCTACTCTCAATGCAATAACCAATCCTACTGAGGCAAAGCTCCATCTCATGTTTTAAGAATATCAGATCCACCATGTTGCCAAGACCCTCCACCTATGGTATTATGCCCTATCACATCGATTCTAAATAAATTAACTGCATGGCATCAGGGCAAGAGGCAGTTGTTGAATTTTCAAACCACTGCTATAACCCATATGAAATCCACAGTTAGATTACTTTAGACTGTTCAATTAACATAATTATTGAATGCCTTTGACAACTGATCAGATCAACCATCTACTGCACTGTACCTGAAAATTCCTATATGCATTTTAGCAAGGAGTTCAGCAATATCAACCTATAACTAGACGAAGCCCACTTCATCAACTATCACCCATAAAAAAGACTTCATAGTAATTTTATCTGACCACTGGTAAGTCCTATAGTAGAAAACATTGTTATTGTAATTCAATTACCTAAAATAGAAATTGACAACTCCGCCCAGTTAGACTACTCCGATTTTAAATGTGGACATTTGATTGGGTTTGAAGGAAAAGAAACGTAGTTATTATTTATTGTATTCAAATAGATTGAAAATAGATACATACTCAGAAGGTCAACAGGTCAAGTCTGATCTTTGATTGATTTTAAATGTGGAGATTTGATAGGGCTTGAAGGCCAAACAATGTTGTAACCTTTTCTGACCTCCCAAGTCTCGTAGAGAATCTGTCTCTTACTTACTAGTGAAACTCTAGGGTCATGACTCAGCTATTGAGAACCAACAGTAAAAGTAATACATTGCAAGTTTCTCCACATACAGACGTCTTGTTGGCTATATTATTAGTACCCAAAGTACTATCAGTTGGTCGAATTATCTGAGGCAGAATAATGATTTGATACCTAATTGTAGATCCAACAGACCTAATTCTCAAAAACACGAAAGCATATCAATATGTATTAAGCGATGCATATTGCAGATTTAACTTACATCCAATAGCAGGACAATTGTAGAATTTTAATTCTAAATCCACAGCTACGTTGTATATAATAGAGATATTATGAATGTAAAATTATGGTTGTTGATTTTTTTTGAAGATTTTCTAAAAGCCAACTATGTTGGAGCTAGTATTATGCTTGGTTCATCTATTTCTAGTAGTTATGGTAGGGATAGTGATTGGGTTGTCATGGAAACCTGAGTGGGCTATATTTGTATTGATGGTAACGAGGAGTATGTTTAGATTTGTTTGGAATGCCCCACCCAGTTTTGGCGCTTGCCACTTTTCGTCTGTTCTGCCTACCTCATTAGCTTTTCCATTGCTGAGAAAACATTAGGATAGTTTGAGAGCTAGGAAGGCCAAAGCTTTATATTGAGGCATTTGCAAGCTACCCAAGAACATGTCTCGATGTCCATTGTCTATGTTCCTTGTGCTTCAGGTGTTGTGCAAGGATGGGAAACAATTGCAATCAGTGTGCTGTATAGAATCATCTCATGGTTCACAATGATGGTTTTTCATAAGAGATCAACCTTATTACAAAAGGTTGATGACACTCTCGGTGTATTCCATACTTATGTTGTTGCAGGAGTATTAGGTGGCGCACTAACTGGTATGTTCACAGAGCCTACTCTATGTTCACTCTTCTTACCAGTCACAAATTCGAAGGGAGCCTTCTATGGAGGTCAGGGTGGGGTGCAGTTCCTTAAGCAGCTCGCTGGAGCACATTTTATAATAGGTTGGAATGTTGTAGCTACAAGCATAATCTTGTTGGTGATAAGCTTGGTGATCCCATTAAGAATGACAGATGAGCAACTTCTGATTGGAGATGATGCAGTTCATGGTGATGAAACTTATGCTCTGTGGGGAGATGGCGAGAAATATGATAACACAAGGCATGGATGGTATGATGATACAACTCATGGAGATGGCAGAGGGCAGGGTACCAGTCGATCGTTTTACCATTTCATCCATAGCCATACCATAATTCACAAAATATGAATTCCATTATGAAAACCTGTGAAATCATATAAGTTTTAGGAATTTTTTGAATTTTCTGATAGGCCACCCTATTACGAATCTGAGAATTTTCTGACAGGCCACCCTGTTATGAATCACGTCGGAAGAAAACAAAGGTAGATTCTACTAATGATCTGGTCCTTAGTAGTGGAGATGATGGAAATAGAAAGATCTCTGCAAACAAATCTCATAAGCGTGCTCTTGTGTAGGTGAGAAGACTTTCTTGCTACCTCCACTGTATTACACTTCTAGGATGAGATTGCAACTTTTAACATTTGTAGGAAATTGTACCTTTCTTCATTTTTGTAAAGTGCATGATATCATATATAGCTAGATGTTCTTCCTTGACACATATATTTTTAGTAGCTTGCTATTTTAGTTAAAAATGAAATGGAACCATCCTGAGATAAGCAATGTTTGGACCTTTCAATTTGTTATCTAGTGATGGCATTTATGTAGAGCTAAAAAAATTTATTGGTATTTCCACTTTTCTCTATTTTTGTAGTAGGTTAATTCTATGAGCACAAATATGTGTATCACAAAGATTTAAAATCAAGACACAAAACGCCTAGTCCATGTTACAACAATTTTCCTATTGCATTAATTACATTAATTCAATTCATAGTGTGGTTATCACTGGATAGATGATCATGTTGCAGATAGGACTGAGCACTTCTAGGCACATTATCCTTTAATATGTTGATTTTGGTTTTGCAAAGCAATTTGGGTCATTATAAACCAAATCAACAACCTTATTGCAACTTTTCGTTTAATATGTGGATATTGGTTATGCAAAGCGATTTGGGTCATTGTAAACCAAATCAACAACCTTATTGCAATTTGGGTCATTGTAAACCTTATTGCAGTAGCCTTATTGCAATAAGGTTGTTCATTTGGTTTACAATGACACAAATCACTTTGGGTAACCAATATCAACATATAAACCAACATATTAAACGATAATGCACCTATGTGCCTAATCTTTAATATGTTGATTTATATCAGTGTAAACCAAATCAACAATCTTTAATATGCTTATTTATGTCAATGTAAACTAAATCAAAAAAATCAACAACTTTACAAGTGCTCAATCCTATTTGCAGCCTGGTCATCTATCAATTGATAGTCATAATGAGAATCTGGCTTGCATGTGAAAGCATTCACACTATATCTGGAAGATGAGAAATTATGGAAAAAGCCAAGCAACACCCAATGAAAACTCTAGAACCATTGTAGATTTTTTGTTACAAGTTGAGCACCATAAAACCCTCGAGAAGATTGGTAAAGTTTTATATGGCATCCAACATTGACATAGGAGATACATAATAATGTAGTAGTGAAGAATTTTCATTTTAAAATTCAATCTACTTTGTAGTAACTCAAATTTTTGTGACGAATACTAAAATATCTATGTCCCTCCAGTTATTAAATCTTCTTTTCAATTATCGAACAAGCTTATAATGCATAATTCTGTCAATATTGTACATGGGGATCAATCTAAACAAATTCTCATCTCAATATATGTCTCCGATGTGCCTTCCATTTCACTTATGTCAATGTATTTGCTGAGACTAGACAAATTTAGGAAGTGACATGATGTGGAGCCTAAAAATGAACGGAAAATAATGTTTGTGAACTCGAAATTTATTAGTATTTGTGTTCAACGATGATTCAAAATTAATGCACCCATGATCTATGATTACATGGGGTGACATTGCTCCCCAATCCTTTGTCTTTCCCATCATCTGCCTCTAATTTTGTGCTGGCACTAAATTTATATGATCCACATGATCATGGAGATCCATAACCCATAATCAAGGGAGTAGTCTAACATCCAATGTTTCCAATTATTTAAAAATACAAGCAACACCCAATGAAAACTCTAGAACCATTCTACTAGCGATATTGGAAATAGAAATATCTCTACAAACAAATCTCATAAGTGTGCTTCTTGTGCAGGTGAGAAGGCTTTCTTGTTACCTCCACTGTATTTCACTTCTAGGATGAGATTGCAGTGTTTAACATATCCTATAGCTAAACGCTGCATGGGCAGGGAGAAACCCTACAGTAGCAAGGTCGCTACCCTATTGAATGAAAATCAGAATAGACTAGTGACAGTGACAGAGAATGAGGAATAACCAATTACCAAGAATAACCAATTACAGGAAAATCGTACAAATTACAAAGAAAAAATTTAATTGAATGATAAGTAAAACAAAGAGCTGCATAAATAATTGGAATTTGATGTGTATTTAGACTTTTACACACTTAAATTCACATTCTAGTGAACACTGATATGTATTTGAAATAGCTTTTGGCTGACTCTGCATGAATTTGGATAAGTTCATTTTTTGTTACAGTTCACAGCATAAATTAGTAGTACCTTGTTATAGTTCGCAGAAAAAATACTGTTATCTATGTGAGATGGATGGTCCCTAGTTTTTTGTAGACAAGTGAAAACAATCTGGCTGGTATGCAAAATTGCTTCAGCAGATTGAAAACTTACGGATTGAAAACTTACAGATTCGGAACAGAGCTGTGCAATCGAAACAAAACTTATAGAGTTGATTCATAACAGAGCTGTGCAGGAAGGTGAATCAAACAGGTGCTGTTTTCGCGATGTTTTGTTTTGTTTCAAACAGGAACAGGTGTGCAATGAGCGAGGGGAGCAATGGAGGAGCGATGAGGGGAAGGGGAGCGGGAGGGCACGATGAATTGGAAACATTGCTGGCATCATTAAGTTTCTCTGACTAAAAATCAGGGTTGATCAAAGTTTCCTGATTCGGTCTATCTTCCTTCTGACAGAAGAGAATGTGTGTCAGATGACGGAGGAATTACGAGCTGGAGGCAGAGCAGGAAGGAACTGGAAGTTTTTCTGACCGGTGACGGAAACCGGGCAATTCCTCCGCCCGGTTAGACTACTCCGAAAATTAATAGTAAAGTGATAGAAGAGACTGCATCGCTGTCAAGACTGGATCTGGTTTCAGAAACGGAGTTGTCAATCGATAGTCACCAAATATTGAGGGAACGGGAATTGGATTTGTGGGAAAGTCTGTTTGAGGTATCAGGTAACAATTATGAAGGGTGTGTGAGGCTGAGCCTAAATTTGGAGAGAATGCCATTGATTGAGGAGGTTTCAGCCTTGGAACTATTTGCAGTACTTGGCAGCCACCTGAGCAAGAGGAGGAGCACATGAAAATTTTCATAGACCCCACAGAGTTGTGGAATTTTGAATAATTGGTTAGAGGAATGTGGATTATCCAGAAAATCCGCGTTCTGAAATCTTAATGACTGACACATGGGCTACTGCAGCGTAGGGCGAGTTTCGAGCTATCGACCTCTTTACTCAGGGCCCAGCCTAAGTTGGCTCGGAATCAGAATGGTGATGGAATAACAAGAATCAGAACTAATGGATAGGGACAGACAAAGATAACTTTAATGTACTAAAAAACATATCAAGATTCTGAGGCTATTCTACTTTACAGGATTTTGGATATGCATTCATTTCAGTCTCTGGATATCTGCTTGTTTTTCTCCACCTGTAGCATGATAAACAATATTGTTTTTATTTATTTACTTATTGTTTTTTCCATGAAATTGAAAATCGTTTGAGATAATTGATTTTGGAGTCGTTTATTGAGGCCGATGAAGGTCAAAGGGAATTTGGGATTTTTTTTTTAAGAAATTTTGTAATAACAGTGTTTGAATCATGTTTTTATAGTGGAAATGGATTTAACATCATCAAAAACTCGGTACCCAAAATCTTGAAATTTGACAAATATAACCTGGATTTACAAAAATCTGCTAGATTTTATTAAAATTTTCCCCAATTTTCATAATTTTCAAAACAAATTTTTTTATTTAATATTTGTTTGGGAGGTTTTCTACACAATGTTGTCACTGAATATAAAATTAGTGCATCTATATAAACTAAATAGCTTGTAAATGACAAGAGGTTAGAATACATTTCAAGTTGTCAAGATTTTAAAAAATTCAAAAATTAACTGAATTATATATTTATTTTAAATCATTATTAATAATCATAAAAATAATAATATATATGTTAAATATATATGTTAAAACAAAAACATGTAAATAGGTTTTGTTACATGACAATGGGCTAATAGCATGGTTTATTAATACTACATGCCCAAAAGACTATAACTAATGTTCATATGGTATATATTCATATGACAATTTTTTAATCAATTTAATTAAAATCACAAAAAGACATAATTATTTTGAGATAAACCTCAACCTTTGATACTACTACTAAGATATTCTAGAATATTATATGGAGGTTAAATCTTTAATATCCACTTAATAATTATTCATAATTAAATTAAAATTATGAAAGTCATATTCCAAAATAGATATGACTATACAAATTAAAAAATAGTAATAATGAAAAAATATTTGAATCTCGGTCATAATTCCGCTTTAATTTCACATCAAACTATATATAAAGATAAAATAATTGAAAGTAAAAAAATTTAACTTCATGTATAATTACTTTCTACATTCTCGTCAATATGAAATTGACAAATTATTACAATACAATATTGATATTACAATGCCACTGCATTCAATATATATTATATAAAGACATATACAATAAAGTAATTGATATTAATAACCAAAACATATTCCAGTACCAATCATAATTAAAGCAATATAATTTTATATCAATTTTATATATAGACTGATAAAGTAATTGATACTAAAAAAATTCTTACATTTTGACTTTCCATTAGGAAGATGTTTAATTTATTAACTTTTAATATATGACATTTATAAATATTAATAACTAAAAAAATTGAATGTAAGACATTTCTATAAAATATTAATAACATAAATAATTTAATGTAAATATCTATCTATCTATCTATATGGAGAGAGAGTGACTTGATTTGGATCTTGGGGGCTAAGATATGAGAAACTTGAATGCAAGAGAGAAGAAGAAAACACAAAAATAAACTCTTTATTAAAATAAGAGAAATAGTTACAACTACATTGTGGTGGACCAATATGTCCTTTTACAAAGTGATGCCAATTAGTTATAGTATAGGTAAATATTGGGTGGATGTCACTTTCCATTCAGATCAATCCTCCCCATTTAAAAAATGGTCCCCATTTCTTCAAGTTCCCTCCTTATTAGCTTTTGTTGAATATGTGCCAATGAAGAGAAGGGTTTGGTCTACCTGACCCGTAACCTTGGGTTTGTGGATGACCCAAAACCAAGTGTTGTTGAAGACAAGGGTTTTGTGTGGTTGAGCCATAACCATGATGAATGAAGGTTCAAGGATAGAGTTACCCTATAATGTTTGTGGGTCAACTATGATGCGAACAATGTATGACTTAGCAAATGGAATTACATGGCAAGGATTTTGTGTGGTTGACCCATAACCATGGGTTTATGGGTGACTCATGATGCTTATGGGCCAACTATAATACCAAGAAAATGGACTTGGATGGTAAGGGTTTTGTGTGGTTGACCAATAATAGTGGTTTTATGGGTGACCCAAACCATTACGAACGAGGGTCAGAGGATAGTGATAATCTGTAATGCTTTTGGGCCAACTGTTTTATTTCGATTGTAATTTTTTTTTAGGAGGCACATTTTAGACCTCAAAATTCCCCTAATGGGATGAATTGATGTAAAAGTTTTGGAACACCTGAAATATTAAGTCATCACATTCCATTCCAGATTCAACATGAATGTGCCAAAGCTGAATTCTACCATGAGTTCTAAGATTATGCACTCTTTTTTAAAATTAGGAATTGTGACAACTGTATTAATGATAACTAGTTGTTAACTAGTTAAAAGACATTTTTAATTATTGTTTAAAGAAATGACTGAGACAATTAGTATTTTTGCTTGAAAATTTATTTTCCTTCTTTTTAATTATGAATAATAAAATTGCTTATGGAATGTAAAAGTGAAAAAACTGATGGTAAATGTTTTCCAAGAACTGGAAGGTGGTTGGGGACAGTTGGAAACAGTTACCTGCTCCTCTAGGGATAAGAGACTGATCCCAGTGAGGAGTAGGGGTTTTGTTAATGGAGAAAGGGTGAGTGAAAATTTTTGAGAGCTGGTAGTGACCAGTGGAAACACTCAGAAAAATCTCGAATTATTTTTGGTACTGACTAGACTAGGTGTCCTGAGGTCACAACAAAAATATTCACTATTAACCCGTACCTTTTAGGATTGGAAAACAGGGCCAAGAAGAGGACGTAATCGCCTCTCTTGAAGGTTGGGAGGACCACAACCCCAATTCTGAAACTCAGATAAGTAACTGTGTATGCTCAGTGGAATTAAGTATTGTAATTACTTTTCATCTGGATAAGTACAGATTATGTTTTGTTTATAAGAAACAATTGTTGTGATTTATATGATAGTACTATTTAAAAAAAATGATATTAGTCTCGGAATTATTTAACATCCTATAATGCATTTTCCAGACTTACATAAGATGCTGTAAAATTATATGTATAATGAATTTGTGTTTAAAAGTACAGTAGATCCTTTTCTTACGGAAGGAAGATGTGGAGAATATAGTTTACTGGGTAAACAACAGGGTTGTCAGATATTGGATAAGAGGAACGAAACATAAATAAATCTTTTAGGAAGAGTTTTTCATTGTTAAATCTATATAGAGAAGACCGTTGGTCTTGGGTACATGGTAAAACCCAAACCCTGAACACATCATCCCTCCAGAATGGAAAACACGGACTATAGTTAAGGTGGTCTGGTCACTTGTTTAAACTACAACAGATGAACATTAAAGAATAGAACCAGATTCAAGAAAAATTGATAGCCATTTATAGAAAGATTCCTGTTAGAAATATTGTCATGTGACAGATGTTTAACAATATTTCTTTTAGTATAAGCATATTTTAATGATTTTTCAGGAAACAACTATTATAAGCATAAAACTGTTGTGATAAGGAAATAGAAATTTTTGATAGAATACAGTTTAAGCAGCAAGAACCAAGCGAGACTTCAGTTCAGGGCACAGGGATGAAACCTCGACCCAACATGCATCTCATTATTAGACTATCTATACACAAACAAACTGTGGTGGTCCGGTCACTGAAATTTTTATCCTATTGTAAAAATAATATAGACAGAGAGATATACATATAAACTGGATATTTTTACTGCTATATACAAAGTAAAACATTCATTTCTGAATAAGAAAAACTAAAATGAGCCTTTATCCATATTTACCAATTTCAAATAATTTAAAGAAGTTAAATGCACCAAAAATGTAGAACTGTGGTTTCAGAATGTTGTAAGAATATTATTATTCTTCCATTAAACAACAGAAAGCTACTGGCGTAAAAGAATAATCACATACTATTCAAATGAAACCAAATGTTTCCAAAAGAAGAATTTAGAGTAGTTCTTTTTACATAATATACACAGTAAGAAAACATAACCTATCCAAAGAAGCCATAGTATAAATCCTAACATCTTAAGCTTGTTGGAATTGCACTGCAAAGATCGTAAATTAGAGACTATCCGAGCCTCAAGGGTTTAGTCGGATTGTGCATCAAATTTCTTTGCAATTTTACAAAAAAAACCAAGGCATGCAAGCCAATAATTATCTGATAAGCAGAACTGAGACTGGGAATTAAAACCCTCATGAGAAATTAGGAGTGCGCCCAAGGCAGTTGAGAAACTGTGTTGGGAGCAAACATGTAAGTACTTGGAAGAAGCTAGTCACATTAGTCGTGAACCCAGGTAGCCAGCAACTCCAAAGACCTCACGAAAATAGGGTAACTTCATAATTAGTAAAAGAGCTAACCTTTCATACATACGATGAAGAAAAAACGAATGAGAAGGTTTTATTTAAAATGTAATGTGAAATAGATAAAGAAGAACTATGTTTTACAATGAAGCATCGAAATTATGGACATGAAGTATACCTGTAAACGAAAGTTCGTTGTGGCATACCGAGTATTGAATCCCTTCAACAACAAGAAAAGATAAATATTAAAATTTATGCATGGATAAGATGTTGGGAAGATAAACCCTTGTAACTTGTAAATCGATTAAGAAAACACACCCAAGCTTAAGCTCTGAGGTGATTACCTAAACGAGGAAGACAACAACGGAAGAACGCATGGGCTTGTCGTGAGCTAGAGTTGAACAACTCTGGAAACGCTCCAATGCTTGAAGGGAGATCTCTCTCTACTATACTGAAACCTCATAATTCCTTGCCGCAAGTTTTACCCATGGAAATCAGGATGATGAAACATTGTAGCTGAACCGGAACTCAAACCCTCGTTGCGAAAGAAAAGTTCTCAGAGAATAGTGAAGGAAAACAGACAGGGTGCAAGAAAAAATGGAGGAAATCATTTAGAGTGGGCGCGGATATCAAGTCGATTCCCACACAATTTGTGAGCCGTGGATTTTCTAAAATAAACGGCGAGGATCTATAGGTCAAAACCATCGAAATCTGCACAAAATCACAACGGATACTACACCTGTTCATAAAAATTAATCATTGGTACCATCTGCATTTAAAACCCCAGTACTTGCGAGCAAAGCATCGTTTGAAACAACACTCTCATTAATATATTTTGTGGGTTGGTTAACTTTATAAGACCATGACATAACCCTATGTCTGAGTCGGAGTGCATATGTGTATAAACCCCTAACAAATATCATATGAAAAACGTTAAAAGCACCATGCCTAGGGTTACCATTTATAGGTGTTAGTAAAACCATATAATATTTGACTCTGGAAATTTTACCTTAAGCCATGGGTTTTGGCATTGTATAAAGATGCAATATGTTTAAATGATACATAATAAGGTTCATATTTTTATCCAAGGGTTCTAAGTAAATTTTTTTTCTTATGTATGTCACAAGTGGCATCAGAGCAACGTTCATACGCTGGGACCCTAAGGGTCAACGAACGATTAAGCTGTGTGTATACTGATGCACATAATAGAAGCTTAGTAGGAAACATCATGAGAAGTGGAATAACGCAACAACCACCCAGGACACCGAGGAACCCCAAACACAACCAGTAGTGAACCCTGAGATGTGGGTTCAGTTGAGTCTTGATCAACACTAGCAAACCAGTAGGCTGCTGGAGGAACATCAACATCAAACCAGTATACTGCTGAATACAATACAATATTTACAGGAAGAAATGGTTCGAGTTCGAAGGGATAACGAATGATTAATGCAAGAGCAAGAAAAGATACTCAAAAGTCTGTCTGACAAAAAAAATCAAGAAATGGAACACCCCAGTACTAACAGGTGCATGCAAGAAGGCGATGAACAACAAAAAAGAGACAACACCACTGACAGAGTAGAAAGAAGCCCATCCCAGCAAAGTAATAAGAACAAAAACTACAACGAAGCAGAATCGGGAAATTTGTCGGATCAACAAGAAGTTAAGAAACATAAAGTAGAGCTCCAGGGGGGGTTTCAGAAAGTAAAACCACCAACATTTGATGGTGAAGATGAGGAAGATGCAGAAGCATCGTTAATAAAAATGAATAAGTACTTTCAGGTGTATGAATACAACAGCAACCTGAAGGCCAGATTGACCATATATGAATTAAGGGAGAAAGCCACTCTATGGTGGGAAGAAGAAAAGAATGTTCGCAGCATTGAGGAACAAAATGTTACTTGGGAAGCGTTCTAGCAATACTTTAAAGACAATTATTTAACAGAACATTTCTATGATGAGAAATCTAAAGAAATTCATGACTTGAGGTTGGGACAGATGACTATGGATGAATATATCACCAAGTTCACCTCCCCGTTACGATACATTCCATACCTTCAAGAGGAAAAGGCTAAGGTGCATAGATTTATGAGCAGCCTGCCAACACATATGAAAGAAAGAATTGAATTTTTAAATCCCAGAACCTTTGAAGAAGCCATTCGTAAGGCACGAATGCGCTATCAGCAGTCTAAGGCCAAAGGGGAGGTTGGAAAAAGTTAGCAACCAAGGAAAGGATAGAAAAGAAACTCCAACTTCAAAGGAGCTAAAAGCAATAACTTTAAGAATTCTGCATGAAGTTCTGTCAGTAAACAATTTGGCAGAAATCATCAAAGGACTCGATTTCCAGCAAAAGAGAAGCCTACCTAGGCATCTAGCAAACCTGAGCAAGGGTAGGTGACCAAGCCACCCTTACAGTGTTGGGGGTGTGATGAGGCACACTATTATAAAAACTACCCACAGCGAGCAAGAAATGACACAATTGAAAACTTGAAGGAAGCTTCTACAGTGGGCGATGTGGCACGAAACATTCCTCGTATCAACGCAGAATTGGAGGATCGACAAGCAGATTATCAACCAACAATGATTGAGTTAGAAGGTAAATTACTATCACAATTTGTTTCCATTTTCATAAACCCAGGTGCAAGTATAAGTTATGTTAGTCCCAAAATAGTGGAAATGTTTAAATTAAAAGAGAAAAAATTAAAAAACTGGTGGCCGGTACAACTAGTCACCGGAGCAAAATGAAAGGTAACTACCAAAATTCCAAACTGTACTTTGGAAATTTCATAACAACATTTAAGTGTAGACCTAAACATACTGCCATTAGGGTCCTATGATGTTTTTTTGGGCATGGACTAGATAGAAAAACATTGGACCTTAGCGGACTACAAGGAAAAGATTATTTATTACATAATGCAAGATGGAACACGTAAGGAGATTCAAGGAATCAGGAAGCCGCTATAGCTACGTCCAATTACAGCGTCCAAAATGAATAAATATATAAGGAAAAGTATGCTAGATATATGCTATTTAGGTGGGATATGCTGAATCTAAGGAAAAATCACCTTTGATGGAAAACATACCTGTGGTGCAAGATTTCATGGATGTTTTTCCAAAAAATATTCCTCGATTACCACCAAGACGAGATATCGATTTTACCATGGAATTAATTCCAGGAGCATCACCTGTGTCAAGGGCCCCTTACAGAATGAGTGTTCAAGAACTAATTGAGTTGAAAATGCAGTTACAGGAAGTGCTGGACAAAGGTTATATTCGTCCGAGTGTATCCCCTTGGGGAGCACTAGTGTTGTTCGTGAAGAAGGACATAACCATGCGAATGTGCATGGATTATAAACAACTTAACAATTTAACAGTTAAGAATAAATATCCTTTACCCAGGATTGATGATCTGTTTGATCAGGTGAAGGGGGCTACAGTGTTTTCAAAGATAGATTTAAGATTTGGTTATCACCAGATTCGAATCAAGGATGAAGACATTTGCAAGACAACATTCTGTACCAGGTACGGGCATTATGAATTTGTGTTGTTACCCTTTGGGCTAACAATCACACCAACAACCTTCATGAGGTTAATGCATGGAATCTTCCATCCTTTCCTGGATAATTTTGTACTCATATTTATAGATGACATTTTAATTTATTCTAAAAACTAAGAAGAGCATAAAGAGAATTTGAGGATTGTGCTAGAAATGCTAAGAAAGCACCAACTGTATGCTAAGTTCAGCAAATGTGATTTCTTTAAAATAGAAATCCAGTACCTAGGCCATGTCATTTTAGCAGAAGGGATTTTTGTTGACTCAGAGAAGATAAAGACCATTATGGAATGGCGAGTACCCCAGAATGTGGCATATGTTCGATCCTTCATGGGATTAGTTGGGTACTATCGAAGATTTATTGAGGGGTTTTCCAGAATTTCTTTTCTCATTACCTCTTTGCAGAGAAAAGGAAAAGTTTTCAAGTGGACTGTTGAGTGTCAGAACAGTTTTGAAAGGCTAAAATAGCTTTTGACCACTGCACCAGTGTTGAAGGTAGTGGACCCCAACAAATAATTTGAAGTTTGTATACATGCAAGCAAGGAGGGTGTTGGTGCAGTTTTATCGCAAGAAGGGAAAGTAGTGTCTTATGAGTCAAGAAAGTTAAAAGAGCATGAAAAAAGGTACTCGGCCTATGATATGGAATTAATAGCAGTAGTACATGCACTGCGGGTTTGGAGACACTACTTACTAGGTAAAAAGTTTGTGCTAAAAACAGATCATAGCAGCATGACCAGTTATTTCAAGCAAGCTTATTCAAACTCAAGACAGGCAAGATCGAATGCCTTTTTAAGTGAGTTTGATATGGACATCCAGCACGTGAAGGGTAAGGAAAACCAGGTAGCTGATGCTTTAAGTATAAAACTACATTGTTTTTATGAGCTTTATTACAATCAGCTGGAAAGTAAATTTTTAGACCAAATGAGGGAAGAAGCACAAAAATATCTAGAATATCAATTCCAACGGCAACAAATGTAAGCGATCAGAAAGCAAGGAAATACTTCTGAATATGGAATAAATAATGATCAGGTGCTCACCTTTAGAGGAAAGGTGTATGTACCAAACCGCGTGGGCTTAAAAGAGCTGATTATGAATGAATACCACATAAGTAACTATGCAGGTCACCTAGGATACTAGAAAATGTTGACATCAATTAGAAAGGTATATTTCTTGCCTGGTATGCGTAAAAATATTGCTGAGTATTTAAATAAATGTTTGGAGTGTCAGCAGATGAAGGTGGAGCATTAACATCCCGCAGGATTGTTGCAGCCCATACCAGTACCTGAATGTAAGTGGGAGGTCATATCCTTGGACTTCATTACAGGTTGACCGTGGACAAAAAAACAAAATGACTCCATCATGGTGGTAGTAGACAGATTGAGTAAACCTGCACACTTTATGCCTATGCAGTCTACTTACAAGACTATACAGATAACAGACATATTCATGAGGGAAATTTTTAGGCTACATGGCATTCCGAAGACAGTTATCATAGACAAGGATGCTAAGTTTACATCAACATTTTGGAAGACTATTTTTATAGGTCTAGGGACCCAGATAAACTTTATTACAACTTATCATCCCCAGATTGACGGTCAAACAGGGAAAGTAAACCAAGTACTAGAAGACATGCTACGCATATATGTGATGCAGCAGCCAACCAAATGGGAAGATTATTTGCATCTTGTTGAATTTTCTTACAACAATGGTTATCAGGAGTCCCTGAAGATGAGTCCTTTCGAAGCCTTGTATGGGAGGTAGTGTCGCACACCCATAAATTGGAGCAGCCCCAAAACAAAAATAATGTTGGGACCGGATATGATAGCTGAAATGGAATCAAAAGTAAAGAAGATAAGACAAAATCTAAACGCTGCGCAAGATCGACAGAAGATCTAGGCAGATAAGAAGAGGTCTTATTGGGAATTCGAAGTACAAGACCATGTGTATGTGAGGATTAAACCCAAGATGAGTACCTTGTGGTGGACCTCTTGTGCCAAGTTGGCTCCTAGGTTCTGTGGACCCTTACAAATTTTGGAAAGGGTAGGACCTGTGGCCTATCGGCTGGCTTTACCCAGTCACATACAAGTACACAATGTGTTTCATGTGTCCCTGTTGAAGCGTTATGTGCATGATTCGAAACACGCAATTCATTGGCAAAATATGCAGGTAGGATAGAATTAAAAATCCTAACTGGAAATATGATTTCTTTATGAGAATTTGACAAGGAATTTTTTTGTTAGCAGGTAGATTCAGACGGCAAGTTCCTGTTCGAGCCGCAACACATAATTTACCAGAGGGAAATTATGCTCCGGAAGCAAGTCATCACCCAACTAATAGTGCAGTGGAAGAAATTCGACCCGGATGAGGCTTCTTGGGAGGACGAAAGATTTTTGCGTGAGGCTTATCCAGAGTTCTTTTCAAAGCTAGAGTGAAACACCGAGGACGGTGTTACTTCCAGGGGGAAGTTGTGACAAATGAATTAATGATAACTAGTTGTTAACTAGTTAAAAGACATTTTTAATTATTGTTTAAAGAAAAGATTGAGACAATTAGTATTTTTGTTGGAAAATTTATTTTCCTTCTTTTTAATTATGAATAATAAAACTGGTTATGGAAATTAAAAGTGAAAAAGCTGACGGTAAATGCTTTCCAAGAACTGGAAGGTGGTTGGGGACAGTTGGAAACAGTTACCTGCTCCTCTGGGGATGAGACTGATCCTAGTGAGGATTAGGGGTTATGTTCATGGAGAAAGGGAGAGTGACAATTTTCTAGAGCTGGTAGTGACCAGTGGAAACACTCAGAAAAATCCCGAATTATTTCTGGTACTAACTAGACTAGGTGTCCTAATGTCACAACAGAAATATCCATTGTTAACCCGTACCTTTCAGGATTGGAGCACGGGAGCAAGAAGAGGGCATAATCACCTCTCTTGAAATTTGGGAGGACCACAAATTTAATTTTCAAATCAGATAAGTAACTATGTCTGCTCAGTGGAATTAATTACTATAACTACCTGTCATTTGGATAAGTACATATTTTGTTTTGTTTATCAGAAATAGTTGTTGTGATTTATATGATAGTAGGATTTTAAAAAAATGATATTAGTCTCAGAATTAATTTAACATCCTATAATGCATTTTCCAGACTTATATAGGATGCTGTAAAAATTATATGTAGAATGACATTATGTTTAAAAGTACAGTAGATCCTTTTCTTATGCAAGGAAGATGTGGAAAATATAGTTTACTGGGTAAACAACAGGGCTATCAGATATTAGATAAGAGGAAGGAAACATAAATAAATCTTTTAGGAAGAGTTTTTCATTATTAAATCTATATAGAGAAGACCGTTGGTCTTGGGTATAGTGTAAAACCCTAACCCTCGACACATCGTCCCTCCAGAATGGAAAACACATACTACAGTTAAGGTGGTCCGGTCACCTGTTTAAACTACAATAGATGAACATTAAAGAATAGAACCAGATTCATGAAAACTAGACAGCCATTCATAGAAAGATTCCTGTTATAAATATTTTCATGTGACAGATGCTTAACAAGATTTCTTTTAGTACAAGCAAATTCTAATGATTTTCAGGAAACAACTATTATAAGCAAAAAACTGTTGTGATAAGGAA
Source organism: Pinus albicaulis (assembly GCA_034641835.2). Lineage (NCBI taxonomy): Eukaryota > Viridiplantae > Streptophyta > Pinopsida > Pinales > Pinaceae > Pinus > Pinus albicaulis. The sequence goes on along the minus strand of CM076579.1, from coordinate 299,277,473 downwards.
ATAGAACTTTTTGATAGAATACAGTTTAAGTAGCTAGAACGAAACGAGACTTCGGTTCTGGGCACAGGGATGAAACCCTATCCCAACACACATCTCATTCTTAGACTATCTATACACGGACAAACTGTGGTGGTCCGGTCACCGAAAATTTTATCCCATTGTAAAAAGAATATAGACAGAGAGATATACATATAAACTGGAGATTTTTATTGCTATATACAAAGTAAAACATTCATTTCTGAATAAGCAGAACTAAAATGAGCCTTTATCCATGTTTACCAATTTCAAATAATTTAAAGAAGGTAAATGCACCAAAAATGTAAAACTGTGGTTTCAGAATATTGCAAGAATATTATTATTCTTCCATTAAATAGTAGAAAGCTATTGGCGTAAAAGAATAATCACATACTATTCAAATGAAACCAAATGTTTACAAGAGAAGAATTTACAGTAGTTCTTTTTACATAATATACACAGTAAGAAAATACAACCTATCCAAAGAAGTGACAGTGTAAATCCTGATAGCTTAAGCTTGTTGGAAATTGCACTACAAAGATCATAAATTAGAGACTATCTAAGCCTCAAGGGTTTGGCCGGATTGTGCATCCAATTTCTTTAAAATTTTACAAACAAAAACAAGGCATGCAAGCCAATAATTATCTGATAAGTAGAACTAAGACTGGGAATTAAAACCCTCATGAGAAATCAGGAGTGCGCCCAAGGCAGTTGAGAAACTGTGTCAGGAGAAAACATGTAAGTACCTGGAAGAAGCTAGTCACATTAGCCACGAACCCAGGGTAGCCGGAAACTCCAAAGACCTCACGAAAATAGGGTAACTTCATAATCAGTAAAAGAGCCAAACTGTCATCCATACGATGAAGAACAAACAAATGAGAAGGTTTTATTTAAACTGCAATGTGAAATAGATAGAAGAAGAACTATGCTATACAATGAAGCACCAAATTTATGGACATGAAGTATACCTGTAAACGAAAATTCATTGCGGCATACCGAGTACTGAATCCCTTCAACAACAAGAGAAGAAAAATATTTAAAGTTATGCATGGATAAGTTGTTGAGAAGATAAACCCCTGTAACTTGTAAATCGATTAAGAAAACAGACCCAAGCTTAAGCTCTGAGGTGATTACCGAACGAGGAAGAGACCAACGGAAGGATGCATGGGCTTGTCATGAGCTAGAGTTGAACAGCTCCGAAAACGCTCCAACACTTGAAGAGAGGTCTCTCTCTACTATCCTGAAACCTCAAAATTCCTTGCCGCGAGTTTTACCTATGGAAATCAGGATGATGAAATAGTGTAGATAAACTGAAACTCAAACCCTCATTGCAGAAGCAAAGTTCTCAGAGAATAGTGAAGGAAAACCGATAGGGTGCAATAAAAAATGATGGAAATCACTTAGGGTTGGCGCGGATGTCAAGTCGACTCCCACCCAATTTGTGAGCCGTGGATTTTCTAAAATCAACGACGAGGATCTAAAGATCAAAGCCATCGAAATCTGCACAAAAGCATGGTGGATACTACACATGTTCATAAAAATTAATCATTGGTACCATCTGTATTTAAAACCCCAGTACTTGCCAGCGAAGCCTCGTTTGAAACAATACTCTAATTAATATACGTTGTGGGTTGGTTAAAATTATAAGACCATGACATAACCCTATGTATGAGCTCGAGCGCATATATGTATAAACCCCTGACAAATATCATATGAAAAATGATAAAAGCACCATGACTAGGGTTACCATTTATAGGTGTTAGTAAAACCATATAATATTTGACTCTGGAAATTTTACCTTAAGCCATGGGTTTTGGTATTGTATAAAGATGTAATATCTTTAAATGATACATAATAAGGTTCATATCTTTATCCAAGGGTTCTAAGCAATTTTTTTTTTCTTATGTATGTCACAGGAAGAATGAGATTGTTCAACACTTGAAGGGATTTTGCTATCAGTTGTAATATATCGCTAACGATATCATTATTGTAAGGCAATAGTGGTGATGTTAAATCTATGATTCTACTGATACAAGAAGCAACTGTAAGCCTGGCCTTTTCCAAAAGATGTTTTAGAGTTTGGGTTGTATCAATGCAAGCATGGATGGCTTGAGAGCCTAGCTGAGTTTCTTCCATTCTAGCTGCCCACCCTAGATAAACACATGTCTAATTCCTCCCACTTATGAAGTTCTATGACTTACTTTGCTCGCTGCAATTCAGATCCAAGTGCGAAGAGACACTTTCATTTTACATCTTCCTTCCAGATATCCTTTCACTGTTGAAGGATGACATGGATCTTCTGATAGGAAAACTTGTTGTTCTGCTCTTGCTTTTGTTTTGTAAATTGTTGCCATTTTTTATCAAGAAAAGTATTGCAACTTAGAGGACCAGCTGATATATTACTATGTTGATTCCTAAATTGTTTCCAAAAGTAAAAAAAATGATATTATAGCTTGGATCTCAATACTCAACCTTCTCTCTTCAGCTTTCCCCACTATTTTTTATTTTATTTTAAATTATATATATATATATATATATATATATATATAACCAAATCCCCTTTATATGAATAACTTATAACTCCCAATGTTACCAAAGTGATCCCCTAATACTATTCTTCTCCTTAAACACTGTCTGCTCCAAGATTACCGTCTAATTGAAATTCATTAATGTTTCATATCAACGAACATAGAGGCTACTATGTATGGATCAGAAGATTTTTCCAGTGCAACAATGACAGTTGTAATATGCGTGGCTCTAGAAGGAATGTGATCAGCCCTTCTCGTCCAATGTGCCTTTTAAATAATGTGAACATCCTAAGCATGCAACTCCACTACAATAATAAAAAACCAAGAAAAAGGCTCCCTCAAACTTATAAGTGGAAAATCAGAAAAATAATCGTGCCCATTATAGAATTGTATTCGAAGCGCATCACATGAATTGAATCGTCTTGTGAAATAAACAACCTCCTCCATGCTTTTGAACTTAGCCCTATCCCAGTGATCCCCACGGCTCTCGATCCCTGAAGAAAGAATTGATGCCATGCCCTTTTTTTCCCTTCTAATAAAAAAATAAATTTAACAGACCTATATTACCTTCACTTAATCATGTTGTGTAATTTGAAAATAATGATAAAAAATATTTTTAAAGCAGGAAAAAATTAAAGAACCCAAGTATTAAAAAAAAAAAACATCAATGTCATTAAAAAAATCATCTTAAGTAATGCATCCAACAAAAGTCCTTAAGGTTCTTGTTGGCTGGATTTCTATGTAGCACAAACTGCATTTCTCATTTGTTATGAAAAAAAGCGAAAAAAAAGGAGGTTCAAAACTTCAAAAATATATCTCTAACACTGCTCCCACAATGAACTTCTACTTTTTCTCATCATTTTCTACCTATGTGGCCTTTTTTATTCAAACTCCTACCAATCAGTTCATTCTTTTACATGCTCTTGACCGTACCCCCCATCACCTCTATATCGGTAGTTCTACATGTCGGTCTAATCCAACGGCTTGCACTAATCTGATCTGATGGTCTCGTTCCACACACAAGGCCAAATCGGTGTCATGCTCGAATCCAATGGAGTTCCAAATTGGCCATGGAATGCTGCAGTGTTTTCCATGGCGACTTGGTCAATCTGACATTGAACCCTATTCACCTTAGGCCTATGCACCTCACCCTTGGTGTGATCTCGTCACGGTGGCTCACGACTTTTGCAGGATTTTTGGCCCTGAACACACTTTTCACCCTTGTGAATTCAACGTTCACAAATTGAACTAAATGTGATCGCAATTCAAACTGATGTGTCTTAACATGTGATCACTCCCCATCATAAAATATTTCCATTTATCCCAACACAGGAAATTTGATCTTTGTGCACCAAGTCGCTTGCTACAAATGACAAACTCGTATAATGGGGATGTAATCATCCAAAAACTCTCTTTGTGACTGGGCAATGATTATGTGGAAATGTTATTCCTTGTGCGAGGGTGAGACTCACCTGTGACTATCTTCAGGCTTTACTTGGCACCAAACCCTCCCCTCAATGGTGCATCGACTAGATTTTGTGTTTCTTACTGTTTGTGGCCGCTCTCGTGGCTTGGCTTAGAGGGCCTTCGATCTTCTGCCTTCTTTGCGAAGAATGTGAGGCTTCACATCTTACCACAATCCATGATCCACTGCACACAAGAGTTGTCACCATGGCGCCCACACGACCCACTTGATCCTTGACACAATGGTTGGTGGTCCACCTTGCCCGACCGATGTTGCCCCACAACCTTTAATATATTCGGCTTGATAACTATGGCGACTCCCTTCAATATATTCGGACAAATTTTCAAAAAATACAAAATATACAAAATACATAGACAAGTCAGGATGATCCAAAGGCTTAGTTCCTATCTTCTTTAGTAGGCTTGATGGACTCTCTAGAAAACCTTATTTTATTATTTTCAATCTAAAAACGAAGGAAAATATCATGAGATCAACCAATACCATGGTAAATATCATAGGTAAATTCCATCCATTTTGATCATATCAAGAAAAGAGAATATTACATACAACTAAGAGAATTACATAAGTGATTCATTATCAACCACCTCCCTTTTATTTCATATTGGAGGAAGGAGCATGAAAAGGAAATTACATCAATTTGAAACATGAAGTGCAAAGGATGTTGTTTTTTGAGTTACAATTATAGGATTTTATTTTCTTGGAAATTTTCCTTATGCTTTTGAATTCCTTGAGGTATCTGTTTTTTAAGTCTATTTTAAAGGAATTGGTGTGTGGGAAAATATCGTTGGGTTTGTTGTATCGCTCTTAAGCTTCATCTTTTGAGGCAATATATTTTGGGTTTCATTAGTAAAGGGGATGGTAGGCTAATTATATTGAAAGGTGTGTTAGAATTCCTTCAAGAACTTGGTGTGGGGTCGATAAACTTTGGGTTTAGGTGCAATTCCTTTCATGTGGAGAAATAGGAGGATGGTAATCATAGGACACATGGCTAGGGTGGTCAATGGTACATATACATGCAATTCATTGCCCATTTGCAAGCTACTTGATGTAAAGAGAACCCTTAGAAGGCATGAAGCCATCATCATAAGGAACAAAGTAATTTTTCAACATTTTAGAATCACAAGTGTAAATAGAGGAAACCAATAAAGATGTTGAAATTGCTTTGGTGACAGAAATTATGTAGCAAGAAAAGTTGTAGTTTTCTTTGAATTGCAAGGTGGATATGTTTCTCTTAAGAATAATGTGACTAATATAATTAGGTGCCAAAATATGACACTTTCAATGGTTCTTTTGTTAGTGGATTCCATAACAAATAACCAGGGAGAAACACTACAATTGGTGGGCATGGAAATGGAATCAAAACAAGTCAATACAAAATTAAAGTTGTGTTGAATTGCATACTTTCTGTAGTTACGCGTAATGTTTTTCAAAATTTGTTTTTTACTAAGTGATTTGGTAAGAAGGCATATTTTTTCTTTTTAATTTAAATATGTCATCATAAAGTGAGGATTACAAATTTTGAACCCCTCTAATACTATTACAAAGACAACTTATTCAATGTGTACTTTCATGCAATTTATTTATATATGTATAACTTCTTAAATTTGTTATAATGAAAAATTAAATAAACATAAATATATAAATAAAAGTGAAAGACATCATATATTCTTATACTCCAAACTATATACTATATATATTGTTGGAAATACTAAGAGGGGGGTGAATCAGTATTTCTTTTCAATTGTTAATTTTACCAGTTAGATCACTTATATTTAGAACACACAATGAACAATAAGAATAAATGTTTTTATTAATTTCTTCTTTACAATAAATCAAGTACAATATATGTAGGGCTCCAACCCTAGATGAAGACACCAATCTTCAATCTCCCAGGCTCCAACCTGTATTTTCCAAGCACCAACTTGGACTTCCAAGGCTCCAACCTTGTCAATTCTGAGGCACCAACCTCAAGGGCTCCAACCCTATATCTGGTATAGGCTCCAACCTGGTCTATTGAGGACTCCTATCCTCTAGGGCTCCAACTCTATCTTCCAAGGCACCAACCTTGTCTCTATGAGGCTCCAACCTCCAGCTTCAATTCGTCAAGATATATCTGGTTATACTTCATGGCTCCTAATGTTTTCTTCAATGAGCCCTGGAAATCTTCAGTTATCCCCTCACTTAGTCTCCACACCACTTCATCAATGACAACCTTGCTCTTCACATGAAGGTGTCTCCACAGCTCTTCATGGTACCCAAACAATCTTTCCAAGGTCACTCCATGGGGGATTCAATCAAGGTCTCCGAGAATGTCACCAAGACCAACTTCTACACTGTTTCAACAAGAAGTCTACAAGGGTCTGTCCAAAAACTGCTGCAAGTATTGTGTTCTTCAAGTATTCCCTGCTATTATAATGTTGCTCCAGGACAACAATTCTCCAAAGATGCTCATTCAAACAAGATCTTTTATGTTGTATTTTCAATGCTTAAGATCTATTCTAATGATAAAACTAATGCATTTGTTCTTCCTTCAATTCTGAGAATTGAATGTGTTCTTCCCTCGATGATGTGATTATAATGTTCTTGATTATGTGGTTATGCTTTGGTACCACTTTTACTTCTTGAAACTGTTGTAGGTCACATTCTCTAACAGTGATGATGATGTCCTTACTAATTTCTTCTTAAATGACCGGAAAAGAATATCTTTAGTACTCCTCCTACTTCACTACTTTGGATAATGAACCTGTTGTAGCCAATAACTTAACATTGAGACAAGATAACTCGCATATTTGACATAGTCCAAGACTGCAATCCAAAATAACCTGCAATCTGAGACAACCCTCTGTAATGCTAGCTTCTACAGGAGGCAAGTTCAAGCTCTCCACACAGAAGCTACCACAGGTAACTGAACCAATAGCACCGAGCTGCCCTGAAGTCTGAGTTAAGGAGAAACCTATCCACGGGACTGAGCTAATCCGAGCCTAAACTAGGTTGCAATACAAGTCTGAGGTTCAGTTTAATATAATCATAGGCTTGTGCCTTTATTTCACTGATATGAGGTATAAATGCTAACTAATCCGAGCCTCTACAAGCCTTGGATCATTGGTCTGAAGTTCTTCAATGGGACTACAAGCTACATAACTGAGTTGTAGTTCCAAGCCACCAATGCTAAAGCCTAGCCTCCATGGGACTGCAATCTGTAACAAAGATCAGAGTTATGTCCTCCAGCAAATGAGCACAATCCAATGTTGCAAACACAGGTGTATACTTTAGGTTTCAAGATGATTGTCCTAGATCGAGCTGTCCACTAGCCTGAGGTAACCCAATCACAAATATTTAGCCCAAAACGTGATGCCAAAGTCCTTCTCGGCCTCCTCCTTAATTTTGTGCTCAATTTATGAAATTTTGACCAAATTCATGGTTGAAATGAGGTGTTGGACGTCATATTTATATAGGAATTTGACCTTTAATAAAGGTACACGTCTCTTGGAGGGAGGCCGACATGAATGTCTAAGTGTGGGTTGGCTAGCCTTAAAAAATATTACTTTTAAACTTAAAAATTCATTTTCTCACAAACCACTGGGAGTTTCGGGGCAAGTAAAATCTCATTGGAAAGACAAAATTATGCTCTAAAAGATGGCATTGGTATCAAATTGAGAGGTTGCCTCTAAGATAGTAATTTTTTTTTTTTAATGTGACTGGTCATTAGTTAGTGCAGAATTTGAGGTAGGGCAGATAGGCTTCTCTTGTTAGGCTTCTTCATGGTTTTGGCTTCTTCATTGTTTAACACCTTCATCATAGGATCATGGTAGGACATCTGCAATGAGTGTATTATATAGTGGCACAATGATATGTTATAGGCAATATCATTAGGAAGGTCTCTTTCAATCATCAATCACGTCATTTCTCAGTCTTCCAATCTTCATCAGAAAACCATCATTAAGTGTGGTCATATAAGAGTATATCATCATCACAAGTATGGCTTCATTAAGTATAGTTCTTCACATCATGGACTTGTACTTAGGGACTAGATCACTAATCAGACATTTGACAACTTCTGAGGGTAAGACATCATCATCTAGAACCAGGCATCTCAAGAATATTGACATCTCAGTCAAAGCCATGTTTCCATCAATGACAACCTTGATTAAAAATCTCCCCCTTTGTCATTGATGGAAATATTCCTGCCCTTCCAACATTCTCTCCCCCTTTGACATCAATGGAAAACGGGGTGTCCAAGTACTCCCCTTGTCAAGTTGCTTCTTTTCTTTATGAATAGTAATCCTTCATAGGTATGTTGCTCCCGCTGTCATGGTGCTCTTTCTTCTAGCAATATGGTCCATGATAGATGTGTTTGTATCTCTTCATGTAATGAACCAACTCCCCCTACCTACATAAAATCCTCTAGCTTCAAGAAGGATTGTTGCCTTGTGATCGGGTGGAAGAAGTCAATATTGGAATCATGTTCTTCAATGGAGTTGCTCCTGAGAGACGATCTATCAAAATTGTCCATGTGTAACTCATCAAGGATTTCATAGGGCCCACTCACGGATCACTTTCTATAGGAATACTCAAGAATCACAAACTCCCCCTAACTATATGCATGGTCTCTTTTTGGCAGGGTTTCACCATCAAATACTTGGAATATCAAGGATGACTTCATCTAGTCAACAACATGTGATGTTCGTTGGAGTGTTCAAGAGACTTCTAGACCCAACTTGTTTCCTTCTCCATACTTGTGTAGCTTTCTTTTCAGGCATGGTTCTAGCTTGTGCAGGGGCCCAATTCAAGTTACAATCGCGTGCCATATGTCTAATGTTATGGAAATTGAAGCACTCTATTTTGTTCATGAATAAGAAATCATGACTTATTCTTACAAAATTTCTTCAAGGAGATTAACGGATACCATTATATTTGTCTTTGTGATATGCCCTACATTATTTTTCCATGTGCCCAAAGTTTGTACAAAAATAGAAATAACCAAGAAATATACTTTGGTACCTCAGAGATGGAGTTTTCCTTGATGTACTTCTAAAGTCTTTTTGCCTTGGAATTATTAGATGATATTCATTGCCTTTTGTATTCTTGACACCATCTGCAAGTCTCCTTGGAATAGAATTTCTTCCGTTGTTGTCTTGATTCTTCTCCTTACCCTTGCTGGAACTGGGAGCATCAACATTCTTTCTAGGTTCCTCACATCTTTGTTGTTTGAAGCATTATCATTCTTGATTGAGGATTCACCTGCATAGCCCAGACTTGATTTATCAAGGGGAGTCCTTTAATGACTTAGGATGTCATCTAAGGTTTTAGAGCTTTTCAAGTTCTTATTCAGCAAGTCAACTTCCTTTTTAAGAAAGACAATTTATCCTTGTTGCTTCATGTGCTTCGATTTTAAGGGAAATGATATTTGATTCCATTATGAAGACTTCTTCATTCTCTTTTGCTAGACTTCTCTACATTTCTTCTTTTATTCTTGTAGCTTCACATGTTTCGACCTTGAGAAGATTGATGTCTGATTTTAGTGTCAAGATTTCTTCATCCTATTCTTCTAGTTGGCATATCATGGTGTTTCTCTCCTTTTCTGCTTCATTAACTTGTCCTTCTATGAATGCCAAATTTTCCATCACCTTCTCAGCTCCTTGGGCTTGTTTCCTTGCTTCTTCTAGTTGAGATCTAAGAGAGGAGACCTCTTCCTTGTATTGACTAGTCTCTGCTTCAAGATTGTTCAAGCTCTTAAGTCTTTGTTCAAGGTGGCTTGACAAAGTTTCTTCCCATTTCTTTGCCTTATCCAATTGATTTGTCATAGATATGACTTCTTCATGATGCATTCTTTTGTTTAGATGAAATTCCTCTCTAATTTTGGTGAGCTCCTCATCTCTTTGTTGTACTTGAAGCTTAACAAAGTCAACTTCCTTCCTTGTCTTGTCTTGGTTACCATCTTGTGCTTTCTTCTTAAGTTCCTCATTTTCCTTTTTAAAACTGTTAATCTCTTCCGTGGAAGCCATAAGTTTATTCAGAAGATCTTCTTCAAAGTCTTCTTTGTTCTCTTCATCTTCTAGGTCTTCTTTAGCCTTGTTGTCATCTCTCTTATCTTCACCTTCCTTGATGGATTCTGGACTTCTTTCTTGTTTTCCATCATCTTCTTGACTAGAGATCATTGTCAACACTCTTTTTGAGTGGATATCATGAAGTTTGTCCCATATGACTTTTGCTGACGAACATTTTTCAAAATTGGCCTTTATAGAATTTGGTAACCCATTCAAAATTGCCTTCATTTCTCTTGTATTGTACTCCTTGGATTCTTCATCCATCGTGTCATTAGTAATCACCGATTTCCAAAATTCAATTCCTTGAGCCTTCAAGAAATTCCTCATTCTTGCCACCCATATATCAAAATTTCCATTGAACAATGGAGCCTTCACAAATTTATTTACTTCAATTTAAATGTTTGAGGAAGACACATCTTTGGGAGGAATGGAGACTTTATTCCTTGGCTTTGCCATTTGTGTTCTAATGATCAACCTTCAAGCTGTTAGGGTTTGAGTGAAGGTATTGGCTTTGATACCAATTGTTGGAAATACTGAGAGGGGGTTGAATCAATATTTCTTTTCAATTGTTAATTTTACCAGTTAGATCACTTATATTTAGAACACAAAATGAAAAATAAGAATAAATGTTTTTATTAATTTCTTCTTTACAATAAATCAAGTACAATATATGTAGGGCTCCAACCCTAGATGAAGACACCAATCTTCAATCTCCCAGGCTCCAACCTGTATTTTCCAAGCACCAAATTGGACTTCCAAGGCTCCAACCTTGTCAATTCTGAGGCACAAACCCTATATCTAGTATAGGCTCCAACATGGTCTATTGAGGACTCCTATCCTCTAGGGCTCCAACTCTATCTTCCAAGGCACCAACCTTGTCTCTATGAGGCTCCAACCTCTAGCTTCAATTCATCAAGATATATTTGGTTATACTTCATGGCTCCCAATGTTTTCTTCAACGAGCCCTAACAATCTTCAGCTATCCCCTCACTTAGTCTCCACACCACTTCATCAATGAAAACCTTGTTCTTCACATGAAGGTGTATCCACATCTCTTCATGGTACCCAAACAATCTTTCCAAGGCCACTCCATGAGGGCTTCAATCAAGGTCTCCAAGAATGTCACTAAGACCAGCTTCTACACTGCTTCAAGAAGATGTCTACGAGGGTCTATCCAAAAACTGTTGCAAGTATTGTGTTCTTCAAGTATCCCCTGCTATTACAATGTTGCTTTAGAACAAAAATTCTCCAAAGATGCTCATTCAAATAAGATCTTTTATGTTGTATTTTCAATGCTTAAGATCTGTTCTAATGATAAAACTGATGCATTTGTTCTTCCTTCAATTCTGAGAACTGAATGTGTTGTTCCCTTGGTGATGTGATTACACTGTTCTTGATTATGTGGTTGTGCTTTGGTACCACTTTTAATTCTTGAAACTATTGTAGGTCACATTCTCTAACAATGATGATGATGTCCTTACTAATTTCTTCTTAAAATACCGGAAAAGAATATCTTCAGTACTCCTCCTACTTCACTGCTTTAGATAATGAACCTGTTGCAGCCAATAACTTAACATTGATACAAGATAACTCGCAGATTTGACATAGTCCAAGACTGCAATCCAAAATAACCTGCAATCCGAGACATCCCTCTCTAATGCTAGCTTCTACAGGAGGCAAGTTCAAGCTCTCCACACAGAAGCTACCACAGGTAATTGAACTAATATCACCGAACTACCCTGAAGTCTGAGTTAAGGAGAAACCTATCATAGGATTGAGCTAATCCGAGCCTAAACTAGGCTGTAATACAAGTCTGAGGTTCGGTTTAATATAATCACAGGTCTGTGCCATTATTTCACCAATCTGATGTATAAATGCTAACTAATCCGAGCCTCTACAAGCCTTGGATCATTGGTCCGAAGTTCTTCAATGGGACTGCAAGCTACAGACCTGAGTTGTAGTTCCATGCCACCAATGCTAGAGCCTAGCCTCCATGGGATTGCAATCTGTAACAAAGATCAGAGTTCTGTCCTCCAGCAAATGAGCACAATCCAATGCTGCAAACACAGGTGTATACTTTAGGTTTCAAGATGATTTTCCTAGATTGACCTGTCCACTAGCCTGAGGTAACCCAATCACAAATATTTAGCCCAAAACATGATGCCAAAGTCATTCTCGGCCTCCTCCTTAATTATGTGCTCAATTTCTGAAATTTTGACAAAATTCAAGGTTGAAATGAGGTGTTGGACGTCATATTTATATAGGACTTCGACCTTTAATAAAGGGACACATCTCTTGGAGGGAGGCTGACATGAATGTCTGAGTGTGGGTTGGCTAGCCTTAAAAAATATTACTTTTAAACTTAAAAATTCATTTTCTCACAAACCGCTGGGAGTTTCGGGGCAAGTAAAAGCTCATTGGAAAGACAAAATTATGCTCTAAAAGATGGCATTGGTATAAAATTGAGAGGCTGCCTCTAAGATAGTAAAAAACATTTTTTAATGTGACTGGTCATTAGTTAGTGCAGAATTTGAGGTGGGGCAGATAGGCTTCTCTTGTTAGGCTTCTTCATGGTTTTGGCTTCTTCATTGTTTAACACCTTCATCATAGGACCATGGTAGGACATATGCAATGAGTGTATTATATAGTGGCGCAGTGATATGTTATAGGCAGTATCATTAGGAAGGTCTCTTTCAATCATCAATCATGTCATTTCTCAGTCTTCCAATCTTCATAAAAAAACCATCATTAAGTGTGGTCATATAAGAGTATAGCATCATCACAAGTATGGCTTCATTAAGTATAGTTCTTCACATCATGTACTTGTACTTAGGGACTAGATCACTAATCAGACATTTGACAACTTCTTAGGGCAAGACATCATCATCTAGAATCAGGCATCTCAAGAATATTGACATCTCAGTCAAAGCCATGTTGCCATCAATGACAACCTTGATTAACAATATACATTTATTAAAAAATTATATATCATAATATTATTGAATATTAAACACATTACATTTTTATAAATGTTTTATACAAATTTCTACACATAAATTTATTAAAAATATCATTTACTTATTTTATATGTGAGTGGGGCTAAACTGGTTTATTTTGAGTGGTTGAGAGAAATTTTATTATGGTCTCCATCCAAGTTGATTCCTATATATAATATCTTGAATTTATAATGAATATTTTTATAATAATTTATTTATTATCCAAATAATTAATTTCTCTCATATTTTTAAAAACTTAAGTTTAAGCTGTTTAATTTAAAGAATTTAAGTGCCCAAGAGTTTTTCAAGGTGTTGAATCCATTTATACACTCAAAAATATTTTTTAAACAACAAAAAATCAAAACCATCTTGGAAGAACATGGGAGGAAGGATGGGAACTGTCTTTTCGCTTAGGGTTTCTACAGGGCTCGACGATCGCGGATGACACTACATGGACCTGACACTCACTGCAACTTTTTTGTCCTGCATACAACCACAACTGTCAGTATAGTTTTAGGGTTAACAATGCGACCACCTACACCTCCTATCACTGTCCCCCGCATTTCTCCCCTCCCCTCCTGTCTTTCAGTATCGCTCCTACTGACGGCTCACGCCCCTCTAAATCCTCCAATTGACCCGCATCGAATGCCATGGAGGATGAGCTGTTGGATTATTCCCCAGACCCATTGGAAGATATGTCGATCTATACCACACCGCGACACACCCCGTCTTTTTCATCTGCGATGGCACATCCCACATCTGCTGCTCTGCCAAATGGAACTAGGGCTTCCACCTGGCCTATATTTTCCCTGGAGGGATCATTTTCCCTTGGGTTTCACCCTCATTCTTTTCCATCTGCATTGCATGAGTTCTTTCCCCCCTTCTTGAAGCCTATCCATTACTGATTGTGTCGTTATCTCCTGCATCTCATCATTTTTTGACTTCCCTTCTATCGCCGCAGACCTCCCCCTCTCCCTGGGATATCTCCACCTCCCTGGATCCCACACCCTCACTACCCTCTTCCACACCCTCTCTTCATTCACCAAAGTTGCACCAGTCCAAACCTTCGCCTACGTCGTTGGGCCCCCCAACATCTGGGTGTTTTGCGGGCACCTACCCCGTTGATCCGCCCACACATTCTGTCGAGACGACTGAGGAACCAATCTCGGATTTGGCAGAGGAGAAACCATCCCTTGGGACACAGTCGTGATCATCCAGGAAGACGAGATGTGTTAAGAAAGGTAGCAAGGGTATTGATCTTGCGTTCGGTAACCATCAGAATATGGGCGACGTACTTGACACGACGGAGAGGGTTTTGGTCGGACATGTCCAAGGTCATAAATATAACTCGGAGTGAATTTGGCTATGGACTATGGATATTTGGGGACAATTTATTAATGTTTTACCCTCTATCATCATTCTTCCCAGAGGATGGTTCGCACTCAGTTTCAGTCGGCCGGAACACCTGCAATGGGTACTGGCCCGGTATTGGCACATTGAACAAGCCCCAGTCCTGTTGAAGAGATGGATCCCTCTATTCGACCTCGAGCGCGAGCACTTGGGTGATGGACCCATCTGGGTTCGCTTACTTTGGCTCCCTATGCACTTCTAGTCTGAGGATACCTTTGCACACATTGGCAATGCTCTTGGGTTCTATCTTGATCATGACAAATCATATATTGCAACTGGGATCATGACCATGGCTCAGATTTTGGTACATTTGGACACCAGAGAGGGCTTGGAAGAATCCATCACATTGCGATGGAAGCAATTTACCCTGATCCAACTCCTGGATTATGAAGGTGTTCCTTATCGATGTAGAAGGTGCCATGACATTGGGCATATCTACAAGGACTGCCCACTCCTACAGAAGAAGGCTCCATAGTCCCTGCCAATAAAATTTGTTCCTTCATAGACTCCACCGGCCCAGGCGTTCCTTCGAAAGAAGTCTCATCATGGTCGTGCCCCCCGGGCCTGCGCTCTAACAGAAGTCCCTGCAACACACCCACCTTGGTCCCCGTTGCCGCGCCTCACCCGTTCTAGAGCAGCTGTCGTACAGTTATCTGTGGGTATTACTTCTCTCCTTTTCCTAGCATCTGATTTATCTGTTGTATCTACTATTATACATTCATCATTCCTCTTTGTATCTGGGTCGTCTCTCACCTCTATCCCCTATCCCCCCTCCTCTCCACCTCTCCCCTCATCCTTGACCCCTCCCTTTATTCCTTCTCACACTCTCCCCCTACCATTTGAGGCCTCATCCGACTCTGTGAGTAGCCATTCATATTTTCTCAGGTCCCTCTCTAAGCTATATTCATTCCCCCCCCCACCCGCACCCCTCGCCCTGCGGACTTGCTATCATTCCCCCCCCCAAAGATTGTTTTACCTTCTCCTGGATGCAAATCCTATATTTCTAAAGCCATTGTCCAGGCTGGCTAGGAGGTAGCCGACGGACAGCAACACACTCTCGATCGGGTCCTTAGAGCATAGACAACCCATGCTACTATTCCCCCATGATAATCCTCTCCTTCAATTGTCGTGGCCTTGCAAGTCAGGCCAAAAAAATTGCACTCCGCCGACTATTTGAATCCACCACATGTGACATTATCTTCCTCCAAGA
This sequence comes from Pinus albicaulis, assembly GCA_034641835.2. Classification (NCBI taxonomy): domain Eukaryota; kingdom Viridiplantae; phylum Streptophyta; class Pinopsida; order Pinales; family Pinaceae; genus Pinus; species Pinus albicaulis. The sequence continues at coordinate 299,261,781 of CM076579.1, read as the reverse complement.
GACACTTGGTCCTGAATCATTGACTGTCAATATTCTACAAGACCTACGCCCTGGCTAGGTATTTCATGGCCTAGATGCTCGAGGCAGATCAGGTGGCATCGCACTGTGTAGATGACTTCAAAAGAAATAAAATTGAATAAAACTTTTTTTTTTACCAGACATCTTTTAAAATTGAATTTAAAACTTATTTCAATCCTATTTGTGTTTTGTAATTCAACTATGATGTATGCATCATAACTTAAGATTGTACTTATTTTCTTAGTCTATGAAACTAGAAATCTAAATTGTTATATTTTTTAATAAAAGTGATATTATATAGAAAAAAATTTAAACTAGAGAAATAATTAATAGATCCATAAAATTCAAAATTTAATGAACATCCATAAACAAGATTAACAAAAATCCATAAATTGAAATAATGAATGTATTAATAAATTTTCCGTATGAAACTATATACAATTTACAGTTGTTACATGAATGTCCATAAACTGAAATAATAAGCATCCATAAACTGAAATAATGTTCATGTACATCCATAAATTGTCCATGTATACAAATATAAAAAGTCATTATAACATGTGAATGTGCCCTATGAAATGGGCCTGAAAATATATAAACTATCCACTCTAAGTACCACCATAACTCCTATGTGAGTTCAATTGTGCAAAGTAATTGTCCATAATCTGCAACTGCAATATAACACACTCAAATTCAAACTAATTAGGTCATTATTTTACAAAATAAAAAATATGGAAATAAATGATTTTGAACCATATTTAATTACATATATGAATCTACTAACCTCACTCGAGTCCAAATGCAAGTCATCTAAGATGGGGATCTAATGAAGATGGGTGTGGTCATCCCATGTCTGTGGCTCAAATATTGGGGCCTGCATCGATGGACGGGCATCATCAATGCCTTTATACCCAACATCCCACTCATGCATCCACATAAATGCAAACATTTACAACACTCTGCATATGGTCCTATGTACACAACGGAAAGGAAAAATTATAATTATTCTACGAATTAATTAGCATGCATGTAACTTAAAAACAAGGAAAATATTGAAATATTATGAATAAAAATGTTTACCTCAACTCTTGGTCCATGTTATTGTATATAGTGACTCCCCTCCACATGAGTGTTAAGAGGTGGAGGTGGAGGTGGAGGAGAAAACATAGAAACATGCACTGGTGGAGGCAAGTCTAATTGATGAACTTCCCCCTTGGAGGACCTCATAAGCTCATCCATGTAGTTGGGCTGTGTCTACATTTTATCATGAACTTATTAATATAAATTCAATCTAATATGAACTAAATTAATATAAATAATTATGTATAATTTGACGATAAAAGTAAAAAATTTAGTATATATGTACATGATTTGTGCCATGTTGGTCATGCACCATCCAAATGTCATGGATGGCATCATGATACATACATGAATATGAAAAAATTTGGTTAATGGGTAGAATCGTGAGATATGAATAATCATATAATGGAACCACCGAGTCAGAAGGAATTGATGATGGTCTTCTTATTTCTCCATGAAATGTGACATGCACACTGGGAAATGTCGTTTGCATGTTATTTGCAATGGAATTCCCAGTATCAATGTCGAGCTTTGACGACTCCTTTAACTCTGTCAGCAATACCATGCTTTGAGATAGTAGTGGAAACAATCTCAAAGGTGGTGGTACATGCCCAGGGTCTCGTCATGATCATAGGTGCTTCCCAAGCAAGATCCTTGTGTTGGTGTAATACAACCTCATATGTAGCATGAAATTTGCATCTATATGATTTCTGAAGTAAAGGGGGGCCTAGTAATGGTGGGGTAAATGGCCTCAAGCTTCGATGAATCGATCATAAACAAAAGGGGTTGCATCAACATTCTTAAAATATCTAAGTGGAACCAGGCCTTGATGTTTAGCAAGGGCACTCTAAAGGGAATTCGAAAAACTCCCCACAAACATAAATGTTACCTCTTTCACCACCTCCCAAGTATATGGGCCTCTAACCTCCTATCTCCTAATCCTCTGTATGGAATGTAGGAGGAGGATATGTGGGCTTGCCCTCCGGTATGTCTCGGTCAACCTATTGATTTTATCCAACATCAAAGACAAACTACGCCTACTAGATGAACTAAAAGATATTTTTACGCATCTCTCTTGTCATACATGTATGACATGCCATAACATCCTTCAGTGTGATACTAGTTGTAGCATCATCCCACAAATGGATCGACATTGCACTATGATCCTCAGCTTCTCCCTGTTGAGTGTCTGCAAATCATACACATAATTTAACATATATATAACAAAATAGATGAATAATAACATATACATTAAATTCAAACACCTCAGTTGAATACGTTTTAAAAATTAAAGAAAATTTCAAGACATAAACACATAAAGTTTAAAGAGGATTTTAAAGTGCACCTCCAGTAGGTGAAGATAGTCTACTATCTGCAATATGATCGTCAATAGAGATAGGAACACTACCTTTGACACCATGACTAGTATCAAAGCGAGGACCTATGAGTGGAACACACACTTTGGTTGGAATACATGATCTATCGGAAGCCCAACCATGTATAACAGATACCCCCACACTCTGGCGGCCTATGGTTAGTGGGTGTATAGGAGATGGCTCCGCATATTACATATAATACATATTTAATACATATAAATTAATCCAAAAAAATGTTTCCTAAATTATTACATATAATACAAAACTATTATGTATGATACATATAATCTATTCCAATAAAAAATGTTGGCTTACAAAAGATGTTGACAAGAATACCATTTCTAAGCTCAAGTAGAATAATCTGGCCTACTGCCCTAAACTTTAGAGTCCATTTTTTGATAATTTATTAACCAAAGTATTGAGTTCCATGTAAACACAATCAAAAGAAGTGATCAAATATACTTTCACACTTTTTCCATTTCTAAATAATGTATTTTATTCATAGGGCATAAGTATGTAAATATATATGTAAAAAATTGAAATAAACCTATTTTCAAAACCAATAAAAATTTATGTCAACCAAATACTCCAATATATTTTAAGTTCTTATAATGTTTGAATTTGACACTTGACATGTACTAGGTGCAAGCACATGAAGACAATGTTTATGTACAACACACTATATAATGAAACAATATGGTACAAGTTAGAAAATAGTCAAAATGCTTTTATTCACTATTAAATGCACTTTCCATCATGGATTTAATGTATCTATCAATGACGCATTATTGAAACTTGAATATATATATATATATATATATATATATATATATATATATATATATATATATATATATATATATATATATATATAATTTTTATTAGTTATGCTATGTTAAATGTTATAATTATATTATGTTATGATTATGTTGTACATGTCACGCTATGTTATGTTATAGTTATAGTGTTATGTTATTCATAATTTATAATTATTTATAATTATGTTTGATGAAGAGATTATCCCCAGTGTGATCAAACAAGAGTTGACGTTTCAAATCCCGATGGGGATCCATCTTCAAGACAAGCTGAGAAGTGAATGAAAAGTGAAAAAAGAAAACGCAGAGGACAAGGTTTAAATAAAGAGAAAACCATATATATATATAGCTATAGAACTATGTTATGTTATATATAGAGTTATAATATATAGTTATAGTTATAGTTATGTTATAATTATGACCTATATAATTATATATATCTAGTTTAATATATAGTTATGTATATGATAATTATATAGTTAAATGTTATGTTATATATATATATATATATATATATATATATCCTAGGGGCATATAATAACAGGTGATGGCGTGTACTATTAAGTCACTCTGTGATGTGAAGGTCACCATTTCAAAACTTCGTGGGAAAAAATTCAGTCATCTTAAGGGTTCAAGTGGCCTAGGTCAGGTGCGAACCCAAGATGAATTTAATAGATTAGATGCCCCTAGGTTGCATTTTCTCAAGCTACAGTAATCTCTCATGAACTCACACCACTTAACAAACAAAAAAAATTAGAAATTTTGTTGATAAAATTTAATTAAAGAACAAAATTTTCTTTTTTGGATTTTTAACTTTAAAGATAATATTTTATTTAAGTAATTGATTTTTTAAAAATAATTGTATAATATTTTAGGTTGTTTTATGTTTTGGAGTTTTTTTGGGCATATTTTTTTGTCAAATTTGTTCAAAATTTAAAATGCATTTTAAATAATAATAATAATAATAATAAATCAAAAAATCTTGAAAATTTATTTCACTAAATTCCTAAGAAAGCCCTTCAAAACATAAAATAATTAAAAAAAAAAATTACCATTCAAAATAAGAAAAAATCATAATAAACATGTTACCATTGCAATTATTGAAAAATTATTCAATGAAATAAAAGAGTAAAATAAAACCTAAATTATCTAGGTTTTCTTGTGGTTTTTAAGAGTTTTCTTGGTGGTATTTTGTGGTTTTCTAGTTTTTTTTGGGGGGGTTTAAAAGGTTTTCTTGATGGGTTTTGTGGTTTTTTATTTTTTTTTAGTTTTCAAGGGTTTTCTTGGTTGTTTATGTGGTTTTCATGGTTTTTGTATGGTGGGTTTTCATTTCAAATTAATTTATTTTTTTCGCAAGAAAAAATAATTCAAATAGAGAAAAAATGATAGGAAACCTACCTTGGCTTGTAGAAAATTGTCGGTTTGATCTTCGGGGACATTGGTGGGGTTATTGCTCCATCTCCCAAATGCTCGGTCGAGTTGTTGTTCACCTTGAGGTTTGCAAAAATGGCTTGCCAGACCGTGGCCACAACTTTTAATGCCAAATAGAGGCTCGGTTAAGCCTATAGCTTAATGAATCTTTAGAGCTCGATTAGGCCTAGAGCTAGAACGAGTCCTATGTTAACTTGGGTAACATTGGAGATTGATCGAGCTATGTCTGAGCCCTTAAGAAACTCGATCAAGCACTTAAAATGCCACGATTGAACTTCCTTTTTTCACCGAAACATGTCTTTTCTTTGCCAAAAAGTGTAACCCAGCTCCATGCATAGACCCATTTACATTACTTTATTTCCAATAATTCCTCTACCTAATGTCTTGTTTCAACTTTGATATCTATTTATATTATTGACACATTGTTGCAACTTTAACATTTAATTTGGTTAATTACATAGTGTTGCATCTCTTGATCATACACATAGTTGCAACTTTTACAATTGTAATACGTATTTGAAATATAATGAAAATGCATGACTCTAGTAGTGCTGAACGATATAATATATATATATATATATATATATATATATATATATATATATATATATATATATATATATATATATATATATATATATATATATATATATATATATATATAAAGGGACACATTTTTCCTTCATGATATAGATTTAAAATATTTCTCCATTTAATAAAGATTTGGACTTTATCATATTATCATTCTCTTTATTTTATTTTTCATTCTCTTTCTATTTATTAAAGAATAAAGTTCTTATGATATTATTATTATTATTTCCTTATTTTATTTCTATGTATTGTGACAAAATTTAGTCTCATTCCTCTCACAACCCAAATCAGTAGTATCAAAGCAATCTTCTCCTTGTTGTTTCCAACACATGTCCCCGACAAGGTCAGAGTATACATAGTTGAATCTCAAGCAAGCTTCACTTGAGGAAAACCACTCTCACCATCCCAACTAAACTCCCATGGTGCAATAAAATATAGATGACATAGTAGTAGGTCCTATAAGGTTGATGCTCAAGGAAGCATTCACACAACAAAGGAATGAGATGATGGACTATTTTTCATAGATCTTTTGATGACTTCCAATAGTTTCTGAGGCACCTTTAATAGGAAATATATTTATATGTGTGGCACCCTTCAAGATGCAAGTTAAGTTTGATATACCATTATTCAAATGCCAAATACATGCAAACACTTTGGAGAAATGGTTAAATCTATTAGAGGGCTATTAATTTGTCCATTTTTTTCCAAAAATGGGAAGGTAAAATTCATGATCCTGAAAGCCCTTTCCCATGTCAAATATTGGTGGGAAGGTTATTGGAAGAGACACAATAAAGATGAGTCTATAATATTCAATGCAAGGCCTTCTTCAGCCGCTTTTTTTGTTTCCCTTAATGAATAATTCTACTATATAGGGAACTACGATGACCAATACATGAGATGTAAAACTCTACGACAAGAAAGAGACTAAATAGTACCATAGTACACCAATATTGTTGATACATTTTTCTCAAATTTGGGTGTCAAAGACTTTTAGAAAGATTTGGTTTTGAAGTTCCTTAGTTGCCTACATAGGTACGTCCAATCAAAGATGCATTTCCTATAAATCTTCTCACTAGGAGCCACTTATTGATATGTATCAAAATATAGCAAAACATGAATCAAATGAATAAGTGAGGGCTTGCCTTTACAAATCCTTTACAATAAAAGCCTAGAAAAGGAGGCCCTAATTCACAGAATAAGGGAAAAGTAAGGAGAGCCAATCTCAAGATAAATATCCCAAGTCATGGGAAAATAAGGTTAATGGTAAGTCAAAAGGGCAATATAAAGTGGTTTGAGTTCAAAAAAAGTCCCAGGCACAACACTAATGAATGCTTCTTGAAAAAATCATTGTTGGATGAGCTTAAAGAGATAAACAAACTTAGGCTCTGATTTTGATTCAGAATGGGATAGAGGAAAGTGGATCATCGATGCATAACGCAATAGTACCATCGCAATCACAAAAATCCAAACAAAAGAGTCGAAGGAGCCTAAGGTGGGGGGGCACCTCTTTCATTGACATATGTGAGTAAATGGGACTCCAATACATTTCAAAGTTAAAATTTGGATCCAAAAGAACATGATCTCAACTGAGGTTGTCAAGATATTGAAGCTAACTACAATACCACACCCCCAACCATACACCATTGGTTAATTGAGTCATGGATGAGACATTTGTGTCAACCAACAATGTTTCCTGTTATATGTCATCAAGCCCTTCAAAGATGAGGTATTGTGTGATGTTTTCCCACTTGAATTTTGTGATTTTCTTCTAGGAAAACCTTATGTTATGTTATAATTGATTCTTGACCACATATGTCATTATTACTATATGGTATCATCTCTAAGGATACTAAAGGCAATTCCAACTACAATAAATTCATAAATCATAGCAAAAAAAGCCAAAATTAGTCTTTCATACTTTTAATAGTGTTCTCTTCATGGTTCAACTAGAGGGAGGATGAAAGGTCACCATGACCATCATAGCTTTACCACATTCTTTCTCTATAAAAAAAAAATGAGCATGTGGACAAGCTTATAGAAGGGCTCAAAGACATATTCACCTAACCTACAATTGTGAAACTACACTTCCAGGTGAAACATCCATGCACGTGAGATGAAAACTTTCCATATGATCAACATGGATATAATAAAGTTATCCACAACCTTATTGGACATAATTATTTCAAGACATGTTTGAGGTTCCAGCCAACAACCCCCATTGATGTCACTCTTTCAGCCACATCTTTTCCAACAAAGTCCTCCCATGTTCTAGCCAAAGTAGATTGAGCAATCAAAAATTTTGAATGGATCCAATACCGCCAAAAATAGGTTCATGATATCCTATAGAAAGTTAGTGCCTCGTAGAAGAAAGAACACGATTATCATTGGGTTTTGAACAAGTTTTGGGTTGATGATAAGGTGTCATTTATTTAATAGAAAAGATGTCTCACAAGTACCCATAGGAAGCTTAGACCATTTCAATATGGACCTTGCAAATCACAAAGGGTGTGAGTGAAAATGTTTTTAAATTGAGTATTCCCCCTTTCCTTGGCTTGCACACTATGTTTAATGTGGAGTTTCTTAAACCATATTTTCCACCTTTGTTGGAAACCTTGAGGTAATTAGACAATTATTCCCCACAAAACTCAATCTTAACTACATTAAAAAATCTACAACTAATTATATTATGGACACCAAAACGAAGGATAGCCACCAACAAACAATACAACTCCATTAAGTTGTCAAATTAGGGCAACTTCTTCACTAAGAAAAATAGCTTATTAGGAGTAAAATTCATCAAAAGTTCCCCTAGGGGATGAGGAAACTTATGCAATGGAGACTATTTCTTCCCAAACAAGGAAAATTGATCCACGTGGATATTCATGAATTACCACAATCAATTATTATTTTCTATTATTACTAGTTTACAAGCCCATGGTTTTGGTAAATGATGATATCCATCCATTGTATTTGAAAGGTTAAAGAACACAACATAAAAATCTAAGTGTACTATTAACTTTTACCATATATTTGTTAATTTTTATCATAGTGGTTTTCCATATTCACCTATGGTAATTATCCATGGTTTTTTTTGTAAGACATGGTATTTGAAATATAGTGAAAGTGCATGATTCTAGGTGCAAAGGCACTAATAAGTACTACACATATAGGCCTTTCATTTCTAAAAATACACACTTCCCCTTCATCATATAGATGTAAATGATTTCTCCATTTAATAAAGAGTTTGACTTTACCATATTATCATTCTCTTTGTTGTGTTTTCCATTTTCTTGCTATTTAATAAAGAATTGAATTCTTTCCATATAATTATTATTCATACTTTACCTTATTTCTATGTATTGTGACAATATTTAGTGTTGTTAGAGTTGGTATCTTCATCCCTCTGTCAGAGATCAAATTTCTCTTGTTGCATTTCATTTTAGGTGTCTCACTCAGTTCAGTCAGCTGCATTCCATTAGAAGCATGGATCCTCTGACGGTAGGGGCTTGTCACTCATATCCCTCATGTCTTGTACCTGCTGGCCTATTTCTGTTCATTCAAATCATGTACAGTCATGTTTGGTCTCAATGTTGGCAAAGAGTCATTTTAGGGTTTTTAGTCTCATTAGGTCTAGTGTTTAGTTAATTAGGTCTCAAAATGCCTAATAATGGTCCGCAGGCACATGAGGAACCTTCAAATAAGGTTTCGGTGCAAAAATTTCATCATCATAATGCTTGATAATGATTTTTCTTCAAAACTCTATTTTGAAGAAAAATAGTCTATTTCATCTTTATGTAATAAATGCAATGTAATTTTCAAATTTTTTAGTTGTAATAACACTCCACTCGCAACCCTGGTCGCCTTTGCCAAAACTCCATGCCATTCATTCCCCTACAAGACAGACAGAGAAGCTCATTATTCAATCCAAAGCACAAAGGAAACAAAACAGAGTTTAGAGTGAAATGTCAAAGTTTGCAACATTATAAAGTGGGTTTTTTCAAATGAAAAATTTAAATCCTTGGCATATAAGATATTTTCAAGTTTAAAACTTCATTTGTGTGCCAAGAGACAGCAGTGAGCCAAGGAGAGCCCGTGAGGAGTGAAGGAAGAAGTTCGGAGGTCGGACTGTGTCAAGTTTCCAAGCGCGACGCATTGGGCAGCCAGCACGACGCATCGGGTGAGCACGACGCATAGGGTCGTTTCCCTGTGTGTAGCTTTGCTCCTGCGCGGCGCATTGGAAGGGCACAACGCACTGGGTTGGTTGCGCGGCACATTGGGCCGGAACACACGTTTGTTGCCATTCCTTTCAATCATCAAAATTTTCTCGATCTCTTCTTGTTCGAGTAAGTCAAAGTCACTTCTCCATTGCTCTTAACAAGTGTTTGGTGTTGATATGAGAATTTAAATTCAAAAAACTCAAACCCTATTGTCTTGTTTAAGAATGCTCCTAGGGTTTTGAAATTAGTTTTGGTGTCAAATCATTCCCTTTCCTCCATCCCTCCTCACTGTTTATCTGCTCACCACAGTCCCCTTTCCTATTCACCTTATATCCCCAAGTCAATCATCCCTATCCCATTGCCATTGTCCCCATACCACTTGTAAATATCCCTCAAATCCCAAGTTATCCCAAATAACTAAGTGGCTATCCCAACACACAGATTTCAAGTGGCAAACTCACAATTTCACTTGATTATAGCCCATCATTTTCATTACCCTATACCTCCATATTCCCTCCCATTTGACACATATTTGGCAATCAAATCAAGAACACTGAAATTCTCATACAAGACAACATAGACCTTGCATAGACCTTGGACATCATGGAGACAGATACCGATACATCTTATGACCGAGACAGTGACTCCACCACTGAGCTACATGCACCTAGAAGGCCTCATAAGAGTGGCAGACATGTGAGAGAGGAGCCCACCTCATTGGCTAAATTGCAGGCTTGTCCACTTGCCATGGCATGTTTTCAACAGCAATCGTGTTATCAATTTTGTGAAATGATTGCTAGGATCCATTATCATCGGGAGCTGGCTTGTTTGTTTGTGTTGAATTTACATAATGGTCAAGTCACCCTTGCCGGTGTGACTTTCACTTTAACACCAGAAACTATCTCTCAAGAAACCGGAATACCCAATGTTGGAGAAGAATGGAACAAAAGACAGCAGGTTGACAGAGTGCACTATGAACCATATATCAGGCCTAGCTTTGTGAAACAACTTAGCAGAGTGTTTCCTTTCTAGTTCCTAAAGGATTCCTATGCACCTCTGATGAAACTTATTATCAAATATTTCAGTTGTGAGGGCCGGTTTTCACATCTCTATGCCTATTATATCAGGTTATTGATGCATTTTACCAGGGTGAGGATGATGAACCTCCCTTATTTCACGTGCCGGAATATTGAGAGAATGAACACTCTCGTGCAAAGGAAAACTCCTGAGCAGCAGTACAACAGTATCTATCACTTTGCACTCATCAAGATTGTGGTTTTGCATCAGCTCGGCTTGTAGGGTATTTCATGGGAAGATTTCATTTCTAATGATTTCTTCACATCTCCTCAGGTTCCTCCAGAGGTTGTTCATGATGCAAGTGAACCTTCATATCAGCATGAGGGTCAGGAGACAGAGACTACTAGTGTGCCGATGTATGTCACTTATCAGAGAGGCACTAGAGGATTATTTGCAGCAGCCCAGCGAGTATTATCTCCACTTGGGGTGGAAGGGGTCTCGTTTCCGTCATCAGCAGCACAGGTACAGGTACAGGACAGAGGTAAGAGGCCCATGCAGGATGAGGGGCCTTCAGGAGGCCAAGATACAGGTTTCATACTCATTGATGAGGATTTGAGCTCTCCAAGCTCAAAGTTGAGAGAGACTATTCAGGAGCAGAAGGCAGAGATAGACACTTTGATCGTTAAATTGAAAAGAGCCCAATGGATTATCAACTACCTTGAGCTGCAAAAAAAATAGTTGGAAGATTAGCAAACTATCATGGAGTTGCAAAACATCCATGAGAACCGGCAAGCTGCCCAAAGAAGCCAAACTGAAATGACATCCATTGAACGAGAGATTGAGGCCGATCGAGAGACTTGGCTTGAGAGGGTCAATATTCATTTGGAGAAGTTGTTGGAGAAGGCCAACAAGGAAAATAACATGCTAAGGCACATGAAGAATCATTATTGGGCGAGGAATCATGTTTGCAAGGCGCGAATCAAGATCCTGAATGCAAAGTTAAAGAGGGCATTAAAGCATCGCAAAAGGCATGATAGACTCCAAATTTTGGCCGAAGCTTCTTTGGCCCAGCATAGAGCTTTATGGTGGACATTCAGCCCAAATTTCAAGAAATTTGGGACACATTTTGTCAATTTTGAATTTTTTGGCCTTAACACAGATTTTTCTGCCCGACGCGTCGCGCCACTTGGCGCGCGCTTATGATTGGGAGCTCCTCTTGGGGAAAAAATTGTATTTCTGGATTTTTCATGAAAATTTATGCATTTCTACCCATTACCTAGAGATTTTGACAAGTTTTGGGTTGCCGAAATGGTCAAAAACACCCTAAAAATGACCTTTCTGCCCCTTTTTGGACACACAGGAAGCAGTGTTGGGAAAATTAATTTTTGGAGAGGCCAATGGCAACCAAATTCAGAAATTCCACTTGGGTTGGAAAGTAGATGGGCATAGCTTTCCAACGAGCTATTTTGCACTCAATTTGGACTCCGGGAAGGCCCTCAAAATCAGCTCCAAAGTGGCGCGACGCATAGAGATTTCAGGCGCGGCGCATTGGGAATTTTGGCTTGGTTTTCACTCAGTAACTCAGTTTTTCGCCTAGTTTTGGCCAGTTTGACTTTTTTATCTCCAAATGTAAAGCTCTTGATGTAACTTGATGTAATTCCATGGTTTTTGATGTAATTTTGATAAATTTTCACTCATGTAAGTATATTCATTCACCAAAAAGTGAATTGTAACTGAATGAATCAGTTTCCTATCTTATAGAGGCAAGTTGTTCCACAGCCTATTTTCCAGTTCTTAGTTTAGATCTTGTTGAAACAGCTCCTAAACTAGTGAGCTCGACCCCTAGAGGCATGGGGATGAGTTAGGCTTATCTATATCTTCTATTTTCTCAGTCATTTTCAGGGTTGGACACTTGGGATAGCTCCATTGTACATTTCATCTCTGCATTTTGGCAAAGGAATAGACCAGGGTTTGCAGCACTCTTTGGGATCCATGTGGCTCTATGTTTTGATGTTGTGTTTCTCTCTGTGATTGTAAGTTTACTGAAGTTTCATGTGTATCATTCCCCTTCTCCTTTCTTATTAAGTTAAAAAAACAAGTAATAAAGGTGGAATTCATTAGATTTGTAGTGCTCTGCCTTGAGTTTTGTTTAATTTTCCATGTTTTCAACTGTCTGAAGAGGATTCTTGAAAGCCTCTTGCCCTCTTCAACTCTTCCCTGGTCTGAGCTATCCATTTCATTCAATTCGAAGCATCAAAACAATTGCCTTTCTTGCCCCATTCAGCTCTCTGCAAAACTGATCATTTCCCGGACCCAAAATCTGCCTTTCCCTTTGATTCCAACAAAAACCCTCAAAAACAAAATCAAACTCTTTCACATATATACCTAGCCTAAAATCATCCTTTATTTCAAGTCATCTCAAGCCTCACTTGATTATTTTTGCTGAGATTGACGAGGAGAGAGCCCTCTCCCAATCTGGTAGGGCTAGCTACCAGATTAAGTGTGGTTTGATGTTACCCTAGACTCTGCCTTCTTTCAGCCTGAGGTATATTTAGGCAATAACAAGTGTCATTCCTCTCACAACCGAGATCAAATTATTTTCAAAATTTGCTTATTACTTGTAAAGTCTATAAAGGTGTACATACTCCACTCTTATGTGAATTTGAGGTTCTAACCTCTTTAAAGGAATGAGATGTTCTTAACTATTGGGCTCTCTCCCCCCCCCCCCCCTCTCTCTCAACATTATTGTGTGTGTATTTTTTTAATAAATATAAACATTAAGTTTTAATGATTTTTTTTTTTCTAGTGTGTGTGAGACTAATCTATGGTAGCTCTATATGGGTATTTAACCCATAAAAATCACTTGGGGATAACACCCTACTTTGACCAAACCAACTCTTAACATGACACATTTTTCGTGGTATCTCCTCTCAATTCTTGTGATTAGTGAGTTTCAAATGTAACAAAATCCTCAAAATCCAATGGAAATTTCACAAAGCTTAATGATTATGTAATTGATCATTATTTCATTCTTAAAGTTATATATATATATATATATAATTTTATTTTAATTAAATATTATAATATTTTTGAGTATTTTCCCACTAGGGATAGAATAGATGGTCATGGCGTGTATTGTTAAGATACTCCCTAATGTGAAGGTCACTGGTTTGAAAATCTATTGGAAAAAATCCAGTCATGTTAAGAGTTGGTGTGGCATACCCCTAGTGGGATCCCGGGTGATTTTGAAGTTTAATTTCCCTTGTGCCGTGGTTTCTCAAGTCACAAGTCAAGCCTCATGTCATGTAATCTCTGATAGCTTAAATGCCCTTGGGTCCTAGTTTCTCAAGCCACAAGTAATCTCATGAACTCAGACCATTTAACAAACAAAACAAATATTATTAAATATTTAACAAATGTCATACTAGAATGTAAACTTCTGTGATTCACAGCAAATATCATACTTATAAATATTTGATACATTCTCTACATATAAATTTATTAAAAATATCATTCAATATATATATATATATATATGAAATTTGTAAAAAAATCAATTTTTTTTTCAAAATATAAAAATAATATTTTAAAATACATTTAATATATTTTTTAATTTAACCAATCAAATTTATTATTAATAAATATTAACTATCATCATTATAAATATAATATATACAATTTCTTAAAATTAAATATTTAATTGGAAAAAAACTTAAATATCTTTGCATGTAAATTTATATAATTTTATATATAAATGATACAAACCATGATTCACATATACAATAAAAGCTAAAAAAAATTGTCAAATTTATATTATAATTTATAAAATAAATCATAATGCAAATTATATAATATAACTACCGTTGTTCTTAATGAAATAAAATATGTCAAACTTAAAAACTATAATAGATCATATGATACGTTAACACTCCAAATTCTATAATATATAATAACTAAAAACTATTAAAGTAATTAAAGGGCTTTGTCCGTTGCGGCAGTATATTTGGCTGGAGGTCAAAAATAGTTGGAATTAGTTTTTTTTTTTTAATAATTTTGGCAAAAAGAGTGTTTGAATCATGTTTTTTTTTAATAGATTTAGTACCATAAAAAATTGATCGAGTATTTAACTAAACAACTGTAACTTAAATTTCTCAAAATTTCTACCAATTTTTATCAAAAATCTTACCAAAAATTATATTATTTTCAAGAAAATTTTAAAATCAAATAAACTAAAATTATCAATATTATATTTGTTAATATGTATCTAACTTTATTAATATGATTGGATTAAAAAAAAATCGTTTTGTTAAAATAGTCAAACTTCAAACTTCTCAATAATAGCTTAAATTTTAATTTTTAATATATACTTTATAAAAAGTGTTCGATACATACGTGTGGACTACGGCCAAATTTTTTAAGGATAGTTAATCAAGTAGGAAACGTCCCTTACATCAGCAAATCCTGCGAAATAAAATGTCAGCAAATCTGCGGAGTAAAACATGAAAATCAATTCATAAATTATATGATTTTATTTTTGTCATCAGAATCTTGCACACGTGCAATCACTAATCTTTGTACATCAATATTCACATCTGCAGGCCCCACGCTGAGAACCCTGGTCCCTCACCCAAACGAGTAACGACCACACTCTCTTCGCGTTTTCAAAGTTGGGCCATCCGTCCTCTTCTTTGAAAATCTAGTCATTAGATTATATGTTTATGCTTTTTGGGGTAAGTAGAGCTCCCTAGATTCCTAGCGATGGTATGGGTGTCTAATTATAATCTCGGTCACCAAATCTTTTTACATCAAAAATCAATATTCACCACCTTTGCAGGCTCAAAGTTAAAAGTCTTTTTCAAACAAGTAACTGATCACTTTTTTGTACCACAAAATTTGAAGGATCAAGTCTCTTCATCTAACTATTGAATATTGAATATAGACATGAACTCTGATAAAGTAATTCATGTGTGATTGATAAAAAAAACTTGAATCAAACCTTTTCACCTAGATATGAACTCTAATAAAATAATTTATACATGATTTTCTTTTAAAACTTCGTACATAGGTTATATTTCATATTCTTGATACATGAATCTTCTTATTTTTTAAAGGCATTTACCTATTTTATTTAGAGAGTTAAAGGTTGTCTTTGAGTTGAAAGGAATTTGATCTTGCTCCTAACTATTAAATATAGACATGAAATAAATATAGACATGAACTCTGATAAAATAATTCATCCGTGGTTTTCTTTTGAAACTTCGTACATGGGTTATATTTCATATTCGTGGTACATGAATCTTCTTATTTTTTAAAGACATTTACCTATTTTATTTAGAGAGTTAAAGGTTGTCATCGAGTAGAAAGGAATTTGATCTTGTATTTGGATGTGATACATAAGAATGAGTGTATTTGATTAGCATTAAAAATTTAAAACATCTTAATTAATTAGTGCTTATCATTGTTTTAATATGGATATATGTTGATGTAGTTTGATTGTATGTTGGTTTATATATATATATATATATATAATTTGAATTAAGAGTTTTTTTATATTTGTTTTTAAGAATATTTCAAAATCAAAAATATATTTTATATTTGTGCTAAAAGGTACTCTTTCACTAAGTATTGGGAAATTTTGTACTGTTGTAAGTGTTTCTAAACATTTAATATAAATATAAAACAAATTAGTTATTAGTGTAATGTTGGTTTCATATGTTTTAATTAATATTCAAATTAAAACATATAAAAGTAAAATGTAATGTAAAATGTAAAATATAATGTAATGAAAAATATAATGAAAGTAAAATATAATGATCAAAAGAAATTAGTTTGTTTATAATGTAAAGTTGACATATTATTGTTTTTAATAGGTTATTTCTTTATATATTATTATTGGTATAATAATCAATAATATTGATTATTATTATCCCAACATATTATAATCATCTACATTATAAGTATTGTTATATTAGACCTTATATATATTATTGATTATACAAAGTGACAAGCATCGATCTTATAGATGGAGGGGGGAGAGAGACATAGAGAGACAAAGGGGGGGAGGAGAGGAGAGGGGCAGAGGGAGAGAGTAAGGGAGATAGTGATAGCGATGGAGGGTAGAGAGAGAGAGAGAGAGAGAGAGAGAGAGAGAGAAGGGAGATAGAGAGGAAGGAAGAGAGAGATAGAGGAGAGAGGGAGGGAGAGAAAGATGGAATTGGAGGGGGAGAGAGAGGGATGGAAGATAGTGGCATAGCTGGAGGGCGGAGAGAGAGAGAGAGAGAGAGAGAGAGAGAGAGAGAGAGAGAATTATGTGGGAGAGAGAGAGGGAGAAGGGAGATAGAGAGGAAGGAAGAGAGAGAAAGAGGAGAGAGGGAGGGAGAGAAAGATGGAATTGGAGGGGGAGAGAGAGGGATGGAAGATAGTGGCATAGCTAGAGGGCAGAGAGAGAGAGAGAGAGAGATTTGGAGGGGGAGAGAGAGGGAGGGAAGATATTGACAGAGATGGAGGGTGGAGAGAGAGAGAGAGAGAGAGAGAGAAATATGGGGGAGAAAGAGAGAGAGAGAAGGAGGTGGGAGAGAGAGGAAGGAAAAGAGATAGGAGGGGAGGAAGAGTGGAAGAGAGAGAGAGAGATGGAGTTGGAGGGAGAGGAAGAGGGAGGGAAGAACAAATACATAGAGAGATAGAGGTGGATAAAGAGAGGAAGTGATAAGGGAGAGATGTAGAGAGAGTGAGGGAGAGAGGAGAGAAGGTGAGGAGATAGAGATAGGGAGAGAAGGAGAAGAGAGGGAGAGGGAGAGGCAAAGATGGAGGGGGAGAGGGAGGGAGGGAGATAGTGATAAAGCTGGAGGGAAGAGAGAGATAAATAGTGATGGGTGGGAGAGAGAGGAAGGAAGATAGAGAGAGGACCCGAGAGAGAGAAGGAGAGAAGGAGGCAGATAAATATGGAGTTGGAGGGGGAGAGAGAGGGAGGGAAGAAGAAATACATAGAGAGAAAAAGGTGGAGAGAGAGAGGGAGTGACATGGGAGATATGGAGAGATAGTGAGGGAGAGAGGAGAGCGGGATGGAAGAGAAAGAGAGGGAGAGAAAGAGGGAGAAAAGGGTCTGAAGAGAGAGAGAGAGAGAGAGAGAGAGAGAGAGAGAGAGGGAGAGATAGATAGATAGATAGATAGATAGATATGGAGAGAGAGACTGTATGTTTGGGGGTGAGATAGAGAGACAAAGAAGGAGAGATGGAGGGGGTGAGAGGGAAGAAAAGAAACATAGAGAGAGATAGGTAGGGAGAGATAGATAGATATGGAGAGAGTGAGTGTGTGTTTTGGGGGTGAGATAGAGATACAAAGTAGGAGATATCAAGGGAGATATAGATATAAATGGTAGGGGGAGAGAGAGGGAAGCCTAAGAGATAGAGAGAGAGGGAGAAATATAGGGGAGAGAGGGAGGGAGATAGACACAGATATGGAAGGGGGAGAGAGAGGGAAGAAGAAAGAAACACACAAATAAAATTAAATATATTCGATAGTATTATATAATATTGAACATTATTAACCATCGAGGAAGAGGAAGTAAGACTTTTACAAAAGGTAAAAGAAGTTGGATTTATAAAGCCATGAATATTTTAGTTTTTCATTGAAATAGATGCATTGATTTCATCGTAGATGTTGATTCCTAATCATATTTTATTGTTGCACTTGATGCATTCATTTCATTATAGTTGTTGATTTCTAATCATATTTGATTGCTTTCACTAGATGCATTGATTTCAATGTAGTTGTTGAATTCTAATCCTATTTGATTGCTTTCACTAGATGCATTGATTTCAATGTAGTTGTTGATTTCTAATCCTATTTGATTGCTTGCACTAGATGCATTGATTTCATTGTAGAGTTTGATTTCTTGCACTAGATGCATTGATTTCAGTATAGATGTTGATTTCTAATTTAATGAAACTAGATGTATGAAGTAAATTAATTTCAAAGTAATCAAATTAATAGTGTGCATTGATTTCAATGTAAGAACAAAATAAATATTGACGACGTGCATTGATTTATATGTTACAGTAATTAAACCATAAATAAAATACTTAAATTTTCATCTTAAATAAAAATTTCACTTAAAATATTTTCTTCTTGAAGCTATAAACTATTTGTAATTGACTAATTATTCCCATTTTTCATAATTCAAGATTGTTAGTCACTTTGCATTCAAACAAGGTAATATAAAACAACTTGCATTGAAACTTACTTGGGGTTTAACACTCCATAATTCACAATTATTAACTTTGGAGAAATCTACTATTAATATGGAGAGAAAGAGAGACAAGCTACGCCATTTACTACAAAAGCTTGAGTTAAATATTTGAATGGTCTATGATTTCAATTGCCTTTTTCGTATAATCAACATGAAAATATGGAAAAACTAACAGGCGTGACAATAAGAATAGTAGAAGAAAATAGTTTGAGATTGACCATAATGAATACTATTTGTAATTGAATACATTCTTATTATTCACATTTTCTACCATTCAACATTGTTACATTGTTAATTTGCATTCAAAATTTGTATTTCATCATTTTTCGTCATTTAGTTATTAACGGTCTCTATCTTCTCAAAATTTGAGTTAACTAAGAAAATTTAAAATTAAATGGCCAAATTAATCTTAGACATATTTAGCATATTTAAAATGATAAAACTAATTAGGTGTTCAACAAATTTTGTATGACTCTACATGACTAAAACCAACCTAGATCCATCTTAACCCCAAATCTATCAGTTGTTGAGAGGGATCAAATCTCTCGAGGTGCAAACCTTTCCTTGAATTTTGCACTCAAGAAAGAGGTTTTCACCATGAGATATTTGATCCCTCTCAACACTTGATAGATCCTGGATTAATATGGATCAAGGATAGTTTATAAATCTCTCGAGGTGCAAACCTTTCCTTGAATTTTTCACTCAAAATAGAGGTTTGCACCTCGAGAGATTTGATCCCTCTCGACACTTGATAGATCCAGGATTAGGATGGATCACGACTGGTTTATAAAACTCACTATTATGATGATGATGATGATGAACAATTCAAAATTGTCGACATATTTTATAAAATCCATTATTATAGTGATAATGATAATTATTAATGTCCATTAATATCAAAAGCATTATTGGTTTTAATCTTTTATTTTTTAAAAGCATTAAGAGAAGCATTACAAAATCACCGTAATGTTTTTTCAAATCAAGATATATAAATTTTATGACTAATTTTTTATTAAAAGAAACATATTCAACTTAACATTTTCATTAAAATTATATTTTATAAATAATTAAAAAATCATTTATAAATTAAAATATATAATGTTTTCCGACACTTTCCAATGAAGTATTGTGTGTTTACAATACACAACTATTCATTCCTTCATTGGAAAGTCTCATGAAACATTAGACTTATGGCCTTATACTCATCAAATTTTGAGAATTGTTTACACAAATATAGTTAACACTAAAAATTAAAATTTTACACACATCAAGCTACATTGAATTTTTTTGACATAATATGTTGGTGAGTTATTTAATCGGAAAATTGCTTCAATGGTTCACATCGTACTTATATTTCATATTCTATTGGCTTACTCCATCTTGGTAACATGGTATCTATATTAATATTCCATCTATGTAGCAAGCTTATTATGTAAGGAGTATGTATTTAATGAGTGAATTCTTCTTAAAAGAAACTGAAACTAGTTGGCGTGTATAGTCGGTTGAATTTAATATCAACACATATTCTTCAATATTGCATGTATGACTAGAAACACAAGGGTCACCATTGCAGCCCCATAGTGTGACTTTGTCATCTTCTTCATTATCCTGGCATATAATTAAACCAAGGAACACCCTTTTCTTTCACCTACATCAATATTTCCATGATTCCAAAGTCTCAAACATTTTCAAGCTCTACAATAACCCTCATTTCACAAATATTTTTTAGTTCTAAATGTCATTCATTATGATGATGTCTTTCACAAGTATAGTTGTCCAAATAATTTATAGAATAACAAAAATACATTGACATTAGATGTATAACACATATTTAATGAAAAACCATGGATACAAGAATGCAAACAGAATCTAATTGTGGACATGAAGCATGGGTAAAGTCCAATGAAAAACCTACTATGATTTCATCCCATGTGAAGAATCCATAACCATCATGTTCATGCCTTGTGGTTATGAACTATTGCTCCCTAGGATGTAGATGATGTGCATGGAAACATAGGTTTTGCCTAATGTATAATAGATAACTCACGAGGATGGTCTATGATTCATCCTCTTACCACCATATCTCAAACCTTGTATCTTCTTCTTACAATATATTTAAGTATGTTGTGGAAATTATAGTTATGGGAATTTATTCTTCGACATATTTGAGCTCATGGGTCATTCCTAGGATTGGTTTATTGATGATTCCACATTTATCCTTAATGACTAAAGGAAAAAAGTGGTAATTCACAGTAAAAACTTGGTTTGGGAGTGATTGATTTTAGAAGTTGTTGTTTTAGCCTTGGGCTTATGTTGATCATGCTACAAAATTCCATGTTCATTCGTAAGAAATGAATCTTATATTTGGCAAGAATGTTGTGAGCCACTACATAGACCAAAGCTAACTATAATTTCATCACTACTATGAACAAGGCTTTATATGGTTATTGTTAGTTTTCAAGGTTACTTCAAAACTATTTATGCCATGCTTGGGGGTGCTTTGTGTTATTTGGAGAATTTTGAGGTTAAAAATGGGCATAAAAATGAAAATTTTATCAACAAAGTCAAATTTAAAAGAAGCAATTCAAGATGATGATGTCAACCCTAGGGATAAATAATTTTGGAAGGAAAAGAAGAAATATTTTTTAATCATATTTTTAACTTATCTCCTTAGAGGTTTACTCAAATTTTAATTGTGAGAAATAGTTGTATGTAGAATTAGATTTTTAATCCAATGGGACCCACTCTGCACACTTTTGAGCAAGCCTACACTAATAAAAAATAAAAGTACATGAAAAAACTTGTTTATATCACAAAATAAATTTTGTCAAGTATTTAAATAAATTCTCGATTTGGGTCTACTCAAAGTGTGTATAATGGGTACTCATTATATACATAATATAATTATGTATCCAACAAGTGCTAACACTTAACTAATATTGAGATATGTAAAAAATACAATTTAAAAAAATATATAGTTTTCTTTATTTTCCTTTAAAGATTTATAATTCTTATTATATTATTTTTATGATTATTTTATTAGTTTCCTTAGGAGGCCCATTTTATACCTCAAAGTTCCCCGAATGGATGTTGGTTTCATCATGTACAAATGACCATTTGTTTTTCCATGATGTACATACACATCAAGGGTGGCTTGTCCTTTAATTATTAGACCTTGTATGGATGTTTGTGTGTTATTCTTTTTTGGAGAATTGGAAACCTATATTTCTTGACACTAGTCTTCATGATGTGCACGTAGATACTCAGTGGCTTTCTTAGAGGATGACTTGCCTTGGAGGAGAATCATTAAACATCTTCGAGGAGGGTGTTAAACCCTATAGAGCATGGCCACACTTAGTTGTGTGGATGGAGGCTTTTACTTGAATTGAAGATATATGGGTTTAAGTGTAAACATGTAGATGAAGTGGACCTATAGAAGCACACGATTTTGAGGGAATGTTGAAGATTTGGTAGCTTGTGGACGTGGAATTATAGACATGTCTAATGCAACATCCATGCCTTGGAGCCTTACTTGTTGGACATGTATGCCTCAAATATTGACACATGACATCTTGAGTTTGAATGTTTGACATATAAGAATATCCTTTTGTAGTCGAGTTGCTTGTAGTGGACTAGGTCCATTCTATGTTTCCCTTCCTTGGAACTCATATGAATGGAGGAAGAAGAGAATTTTCATAGTTTCAATTCATCACACAATTATATAGACTTGTGAGGAGTGAAGTGCATTAGTACCTTTCTTTTGTTCTCTCCATTGTATTAACTCTTTGTCTTGGACCATTATGGTTATTGGACAAAGTTCAAAGGAAAATCTAGGTTTATGTTTTTACTCTAAGAAGACAAAGAAACTATGGTTTTTGTAAACCATATATGGGTAAAAGAAGAATTGTATATTGTATCCCTTATAAGAGGAGATCACTAATGCTTTGTGGTATTTTGAAACCCTAGTGCTATATGTTATTATTATTATAGAGGAGAAGAGAAGGAGACATCTTGCATGTGTTAAGGAGGACTTAAATGGTGTTGATGTTAGCTTATTGAATATTTTTTGTGGGGTAACTAGCGTTGGTTGGGAGTGATTCCTTGCTAAGAGCTAAAGTTCATGGCTAAGTTTTTTTATGGTTTCCCTAGCTTATTTTTCGAGACTTTGAGTTATATTAGTTTCATTATAAACCTATTTTATGTCATTTTTATTAATATCTTATAATTATATGAATTTTCTAGCTATCTAAATATTATGTACTTGAATGTTTGATTTTAACCTTATATTATATTCTTGATTTAATAGATTTAAATGTTTTTTACTTTTCCTAATTTACATAACATATAGTTGAATTGCTTAAGTGATTTAACACATAACTTAAAGATAAAAAAATATATTTTTTATTGTTATAGTTTGTAGTAATAAGAAATTTAATATATGTGACATGCTTAAAAAAGTATGATGTAAGGGTTATAGTTTTGTGGTATTAAAGTACACTTATATGTTGTTTATTCTTTTGGGATGTTAAGTAAAATTAGGTTGAAGAAAAGTGAAATATCATTTTTCTAGTTTTATATTTCAAATCATCCATAAGGCTAAAAATTCACAAGGACTAGATTCAAGAAACTTCAAGTAAATGAGGTGAAAATTTTGAGCTTCTATCAATTGCACTACATAAAAAATACCATATGGTTTCAAAGCATCAAAGCTAATTTAGTATTATTTTGTTGGTGGTGAGGGAGTTAATTATTTCAATTGTATGTATCAATGAGTGGTGCTTAACCCAATATATGTTGATTGGTTGTGAAACCTTAGTACATTTGGGAGAAGCAATTGAGCCATTGCAAATTTGATCTAATTTATTTGTTATTCAATATTTTTAAGTTATTCTTTAGATATGTAGGATGGCTACTTTCATTCCTAGAGAGAGTGACAAGTTTTCTAGCACTTCCAATTTCATACTATGGAACTTTAAGATGAAAATTATATAACTAACCTAATATCATCTGTGCTCTATTGAGGATATGGGGTACTTCTTGAAAACATCAATATTCACCACTTCTTTCTATAATGCCATTTTCCTCATTGTCCTATTATTAATTAATTAATTAATGTAGTCATTACAATACATGCCTATGTAAACATAAGTGAATCATTACATGGACAATGATGCCATAGATAAAAATTTAGGCTTGAACACATAAATATAATTGAGAAAACTAGAAACTAATTCAATTCCTAATGTAAACAACATTCCGATTAAGCACATTGATAAATAAATCATGAAAATTTATATTTTTGGAAATTAACCATCAAATATCTATAGAATAAGGAAAATTTTCTCAAACATAGGTTCTTTGTTTCACTTAATCTCTTTGCAACAAGGGTCACCCTTGAATTAAGGTTATCAATCCACAAGGATGAATTTTTTTATGGTCATATTTAACTCCCTTCACATAACATCATTTATAGGATTTCATAATATGTTAACTCTTATAGTTATATAAATCAACATCCATCATTCCCATCACCCTACATAACCTGAAGACTAGGATCCCTGATCCCCTTCTCTACTATGTAGTCCCTTGGGTTATCATACTTCCCTCTTCGGCTTTAAGATAGTCCGACTAGAAAATATCATTATTAGGATTCCAAAGGTTCTCATCTATGATTAGCTTTCCTCAGATGTAATAATTTACCATACACATAACCATAATTCATTCCATGAAAACCATTTGACACAATTTCAATACAACATTCATATGGGCGCTTAAGCTCAAATAAAACAAGGTCTAAGAAAATCATGTCAAATTAAAACTAGTTGTTGTTAATGTTGTTAAGGAGTCCATGGTAAAAATAATAATCCTTTATTTAATAAAGGATTACTTCAGCCCTCAAATTGTAGATAAGACCATTAGCAAGGATATGTTTGATGCATTGATTGTTTATATCAAATTTCTGTATCACAATAGATGCTCTTGAGGTACACGCTTTCAGCCATCCACATGAGTAAGATACATAAAATAGTGAGCCATCTAGACAAGGCAAAAAATGAAGAGATCAGTGAGTTACCAAAGGGATTAAACTTGAGGATAAAGAGTTGGTGTCCATTTCCTTCTTTAAATTTATCAACATTTGTCCTTCCATATAATCTACACGACCTTGCCACTACTAATTGATATGTGTTTCTAACCAACTTGGTGGGATATTATCTTGTAGGTATTGATTTGAAGATCTTCTGGTTGATCCACCATTTTTTCATTAGATATTGGGATCACGTTCAAATCCCTTGAGCTTGTCTTCATCTAGATAGGTACCTTTGTGTCTTAGGTTAACTATAAGTGTTGACATCAAAGGGTTTGAACAATGTAAATGGATTTCCCTTTGAGTCTCTAATCATAAGGTTGTCTACATTTGTGTGATTTATGATCCACGAGACTACTTTAGAGCATCAGAAGATTGGTGGATGACTTACCAGTTTATGTAACTAGGATCATTTAATAACTTGATATACATCCACATCTGGGTCATCTTCATGCAGTTACAGGAAACTTTATCTCTAGAACATTTGGTAGACAATAAATATTATTGTCAATAACACATTGGGTTTCATTAAAAATGGGTCTTGGAATAATAGGTGCTAGTTTGTCCCCCTCATACATTTCAATAATGTAGGCATCTCTTTTCCTTCTACGATATTTTTCCATGGTTCACCCTAGAATGCAGACATGTCTATAACATGACACATTAGATTTATTAACAAATCCATCAATAAATTTTGGGTTGTGTTATGAGAGGGAGTTTTAATCAAATTTCCTTTTACATCTTTAATACCTAAGGATTGAGTCTAAGGGGTAACATTTTAATACATCAGCTCTTGCTTGTTTTGGTTTATGCTGATAGGGAAATGTAAATGGAAATTTTTTATGAATATGTTTCAAATTGTTTAACTTGATTGCTTCATAAATAAGAGAAGAGTTTTTAATAGATGTCACATTCTATTGACCCCTATATTTTGGATGGGGACCATCACACAAGGAATGGTGTTTTGGATAAAAGTTTGGTTATCTAAACCCCTTTTAGTGTTTTGACAAACAATGATGCAATGCGCGTGAGGATAGGTGATGGAAGTATAGATATTCCCCCCTTTCCTTTCAATTATTGGAAATTGAAAAATAAAAATCATAATTCACCATGTAAACTACATAATTGAAATCAGGCAAAATGAGGAGGGGACTCGTATCGATAATGTGGAGATTGGAAACCGAGTTTGTATAATTGGACATATAATTTGCACTGAAAATTCCACTAGTCATTGTTCAAAAAATATATGCTAGATGGGTGGCGACAGTTTTAGTGAATAATAATAATAATTGAATGAAAAATCCATGTTGTGATATTCTTTGCGTTTGTCAAAAAAAATAAAGTCATTAAAGAGGAATTCCTTTATTGTGAGATGAAGAATTTTTTTACAGCACCACGCCTACAAAAAGAACACCTTTGTGGCCTATGAAATGGGAGAGGCTAGTGTTGTGTTACATTAGAAGATACTATTTCAATTGTGTGTCACCTAGAAAGTAACTTCTCGAGTGATGTATGGATGAAAAAGTAACTTCTACAGTGAAATGGTGGAAAATTCTAGGGACTGATAGAAGGGGAAACTTGACTATATTTCTCAACGAAAGGTTCGTTTCACCAGGGAAGTAGCAAACTCTATGTTGTGTCATTGAAGAAGTGTTTTTTTAAGTGCTATGTCCAAAATTAAAATATTTTCCTCATGATATATTGCAAATAAATTCACCTTTCAAACAATATTTCATTGTTCATGACACTTAATCAATTTTTGTGTCATTGTGAAATGACTTTTTATTTTTAAGCAATGATTCATTAGAAAATAGGCTTTCCTTTCTCTTGTATCACTAATAAATATACTTCTGGTGTGTTGTATCACTGATAAAGAGACTTCAAATGTGTTGTATCACTGAGAAAGTTTGTTTTCTAGTGATGTGTCACCAAAACAATGATTTTTTCTTATTTTGTTTGTGTTGCAAAGTAAAAATCAGCTAAAGAACAAGTTTCACAATGAATCAATCAAAGAGAAAATTTAAGTTCATTAACATTCAAAACGTATCTCCAAAGAAAAGTAGAAATAACTTTAACATTGATTAAAATAATATTAGTTCACCAATAGAGGAGGGCCCATTTACTATTCTTGGCATTAGCATGAGGGTAAAAAGACATTCAAAATGCATCCCTATAAAAAAATAAAAGGGAAGGTGTTGATTCTTAGCATTTTCTTATAGCATAGAAAATTTGGATTCAATACACAAGATATATTGTGTATTTTTATACCTGGAACTATTTCTTTGCCTCATATATTATCAACCCCCATAATTAGGTGATTTCTTATCCCTTCTCATGTAATTACGGTTGCTCTAATTGATTACAATAAATATTTTGCATGCCTTCTTTCTTTTTCTTTTAAAGGCACTGGATTTTTTATTCCTTTATTCATTATAATTGTACCTAGAATTAGATCCACAATAGACCATAACAAGCCTTGAAATAACACTATTTCCTTAGGAATGTATAAATTTAATAGAAATTGCAACAACTCGAGAAATCAAACTGAAATTAGGAGACATAAATTATACTCTACTAATCTGCGGAATGAAAATCACAATTTAGAAAAATATGCATAGACATGCAACAAGGAAAAACACAAGTACACAATGATTTATAGGGGAACCTAACTGGGAGAAAACCCTCTACTGCTTTCCATTAATTCAGATGAATAGAGAAATAATTACAATGTCTTGTTCAACTCTTAAGCACACCCTACACTGTAATCTTGTTCTTTTGCTTCTTGACTTTCTTTGGCCAACACTTAGCCAATTCAAGCCTCAACCAACCTCATATTTCCTTGTCAAATCTTGGAGGAACTAAGCTCCTCAAAAATAGGGAAATTCCCTATTTACTGGCGCAATAGCTTGAGGAATTGATCACCTGCTCAGTGGAAAAGAACAATACACTCAATAATATACAATTATAAATACAATATGCATTTTTCATCCACTCAACTAGGAAATTCAAATTCCATGCATGATTGTATCTATTTTTAGTTGATTGACTAGTTAAGTGAGAGATTGGTGAGTTAAAAATAGTTTTAAATACTCAACTGACCTTCAACTAGCTCAACTAATGGCTAGCGCTCGATTAATCGAGTTCAACTAACAATAAATCAACTAGATTTCTAAATATTAGCAATTACTACATGCACAACTCTCCTTCTAGCATATAACTCAAATTTACTAAGTAAAATAGCAGACAAGACCATGTCACACAAGTTAACTAGATCTAATTGGTCCTGGTGGCGTGGAAATTAGATTTACTCGATTTGACTAAGTCACAAGTCAAAATTGAACCTTTTTATTGCTACAATTTCAACAATCCCTCTTAGCAAGAAAATGGTTATGCATAAACCCAATCCAAATCTCATAGAATGTATTGTAGCACTACCTCTCTCTATTTGTATTTCTACTGCAACAACTACAACCGAGAAGCACCCAAAAAAATTGAATCAATTGTGTCTCTACAACTTTCTACTGAGAAAAATGCATTAATGTTGATTATGCATTATTCCTCCTGCATTTCTATCAACACTTCTCAGTGCTCCTCATCATCTGATTGCACCAAATGACACTGATAATTTTTCCACTAAATACTGTGGGCCCTTATATCAAGGTAATTATCCATGAGGAGGACAACTCAATATACCTCGTCCAAATATCTGCAACTATGGGGCTAATGTTCTACATCGACCCACCTCACTCCTGGAGGTATAACTGCATGCACGAAGAAATATAACTCTAACTTGTAGATATTTTTCACTCAAACTCCAATATTCTTCACATGCCTGGTAGCTACATGTTTCAGAAAGGCTTTCCCTTTACTGAAAATAATATCATAGCCTCTATCCTCCAAAACTGTTGCAAAGATCAATTTTTTCTTCAGCCCGCGTACAAAAATAACATCTTAGAGGTGAATATGGGAACCCTAATCCCTCTTAAATGTTATAGTACCATTTCTTTTATCATTGTACCTCCCATCATCCCCAAGTTCTATATGCATCTAGAGATCCTTCTCCTCCAGGCTACTGACAAAATCCTTGTTTCTTGTCGTATGGTAAGAGGCACTATAATCTATCTACCAATCACTCCCTCTTATTTTTCTTTCCAAGAAAACAATGAGGGTGAAATCTACCTCCAATTAATAATCTGGGGCATCTAGCTTGAAGTTTGTCTTGTTTATTATATATTGTGCACTCAAAATATATAATTATAAATACAAATATACCTTTTCCATTCACTCAACTATGAAATTTGAATTTCATGCATGATTATGTCTATTTTTAGTTGATTTGTGTCTTAAATGATAGATAAATGAGTTAAAAACAGTCTTAACTACTCTCCTCATGCTCCTACTACAGGATCCTTAATAGATTTCCTTTGTGGACACTTTGTAGCATAATGCCTGTATTCATGTTAGAGAAAGCATTTTATCTTGCTTAGGTCCTTATTTCCATTATTATGGTTGGAATCAACATCACTTTGGGACTTCTTTCCCTTGGCCTTCATTCCTTTTCCAACCATAGAAAAATGCACTTCCTATTCTTTGGATGAAACTCAATCTCTGGTATTTCTCCTAAATTATCCTTGAACCAAATCGGAACACAAACTTTCCCAATTTGGTAATTTTCCCCTTCCATTCATAGAGTCCTAGTAGGTTTGTTAGGATTTTGGAAGGCTTATAATAGCTAGGCTCACCAGGTCATTTTTTGAAACATTCACCCCAACCCGTCTAGGCCCATCTCGAACTTGAGTAAATATGGAGAGATATTGTGGAATGGTATCATTTTTCTACATCCTATTGTTTCAATGTTTATCTTTTAGACAATATATTTCACACTTAATAGTATACAATTATAAATAAAAATATGCATTTTCCATCCACTCAACTAGGAAATTCGAATTCATGCATGACTATGTCTATATTTAATTGATTGACTAGTTAACTAAAAGATCAATGAGTTAAAAACAATCTTAACTACTCAACTGACCTTCAACTGAATCAACTAATGACTAGAACTTAGCAAACTAAGTTCAACTAACAATAACTCAACTAGATTTCTAAATATTAGTAATGACTACATGCACAACTCTAATTCTAGCCTGTAACTCGAATTTACTGAGTAAACTAATAGACAAGGCCATGTCACACAATTTAACTACCTCCAAGTCGTCCTGATGATGTGAAAATTCGATTTACTCAATTTGACTAAGGCACAAGTCATAATTGAGTTTTTTTATTCCTACAATTATAAATAAAATTTGATAAGCCAAGGCATCTCCTCCTCCTCCTGTTGTAGGCTCCTAGCTATATTTCCTTTGTATACACTTTGTAGCATAGTTCCCATATTCATGGCAGTGAAAAGATTTTATCTTACTTAGGTCCTTCTTCTTTCCATTTTTCTGGATGGAATCAACCTCACCTTGGGAATTATTTCCTTTAGCCTTCATTCCTTTGCTAATTAGAGAAAATTCCTCTTCCTCTTTTTTTGGATGTTACTCCATCATTGGTATTTCTCTTGAATTATTCTTGAACCAATCATACCACAACCTTTACCAATTTGGTCATTTTTCCCTTCCATTCATAGTCTTGGTAGCTACGCACATATTTTGAAAGGCCTAGAAGAGTTAGGCTCACTAGGTCATCCTATACAACATTCACCTCAACCCCTCCAAGGTCATCTCGAACTTGAGTAAATTTGGAGAGATACTGTGGAATGGTATAATTTTTTTTCATCCTAATGTTTCAAAGTTTGTCTTTCAGGGCCAATTTTCCATGGTCACTTCTATTTTCGATAGCTCAGTCAGTGTCTTCCACATAGCAAATGTTGTCTCTTTGTCATGGATATTTTATACCACATGGTCTCTCACACCTTCCAGAATAATTCTCCTGGCCTTTGCAACATCCTTCTTCCATTGGGGTAACTGTTATGCATAAGAATGTTGGGGTTTCAAAATGTCAGTTTTAACATATTCTAATGCACCATTATCATCAAGCATTGCTTCCATTCGCTCCTTCCAGACTATGAAATTTGAGCTACCCTCCAAGGAATACTCCAATCTCAGTCTGTTGAAAGACATTCTCCCGAATCTGAAGAAAAAATTATTCCACTGAAGTTTGAGATTTGGAATTCCTGAGGCAAAAATCAAAATACTAGTTCTAATGTGATTTCGGGGCTCTGATACCATGTATAAATTTGATATAAATTGCAATTCCTCAATAAATCGAACTAAAATAAGGAGACACAAAATTTAATCTACTAATCTTCGGAATGAAAATCACAATTTATAACAACATTCATAGACATGCAACAAGAAAAACTACAAGTACACAATGATTTCTAGGGTAACCCAACTTGGAAAAACCCCTCTGCTACTTTGCATTAATTCAGATGAAAAAGGGAAAAATTTATAATGTGTTGCTTCAACTCTAAAGCACACCCTGCATTGCAATCTCATTCTCCTACTTCCTAACTTTCTCTAGCCAACACTTAGCTAATTCAAGCCTAGAAAACCTCCTATCTCCTTGTGCAATCCTGGAGGAATTAAGCTCCTAAAAAATAGGTAAATTCCCTATTTCATTACGCAATAGATTGATGAATTGATCACCTACTCAGTGTAAATAATTGTACGCTCAACATTATATAATTATAAATACAACTATGCCCTTTCCATCCACTCAACTAGGCAATTTGAATACCATGCATGAATTTGTTTATTTTTGGTTGATTGAATAGTTAACTAAGAGATCATTGACTTAACAACAATATTAACTATTGAAATAACCTTCAACTGACTCAAATAATTACTAGAATTCAGTTAACTGAGTTCAACTAACAATAACTCATCTAGATTTCTAGATCTTAGCAATGACTACATGCACAACTCCACTTCTAGCCTATAACTCGAATTTCCTGAATAAACTAGTAGACAAGGCCATGTCACACAAGCTAACTCGTTGTCTTGATGATGTGGAAATTTGATTTACTTAATTTGACTAAGGCACAAGTCAAACTTGAACCTTTTTCTTGCTACAATTTAAACAACACATTAATTATCATTAATAGCACAACCCCATTAACAAGTGCTCAACCATTTTCCATTTCCAAGTCATTGCACCTGCAATTGTGCCTCCACATCATCGCACAAGCAACATCATGGAGTACCGAAAACCTACCTATCCTAGTATTCACATATATCATGTACCTCTATCATCCAAAGCTCCTTTTCTAAAAGAAAAAATGCTTTGTAAATCTTCCACATGTGATAATTTTATTGGTTACTCATCCTAAATGTCTTCTTCCAACAACTATATGAAACAACCATATACTTATTTGGACAACTTAAACCTCTTATCATGTTCCCCTATGAATTACCTTTATAACAATATTACTTATGTCTCGATATAATTTCTAAGATAAAAGTCACGGTTCTATGAATTTTATATCTCAACCCAAATTGTGCACTTTTCTCATTGGTACAATCTAGCTTGGAGACCAAATTCTACCACCTGTAGAGAGAATCTAATGAGAACCAAGAAAAATTTTGTATTAGGTGAAAATAATACCTACAATGGTGAGTACTAAATAAATTTTAGATTGGTAATTTGATGGTCCATTCAATTTCTATATTAATATAGAATTGACAATTCTCCCCTTTTTTCATTTTCTCCAAACTATGCTAAAACTACTCTGTCTCAAATGGAGAAGGACTACGAGAACTTCGGTAAGAAATTTTTTTATAGATTGTTGAGTACTTGAAATGTCGACTAGGATAATTTTTCAAAAATAATGATCTTGAGTCCCTTTTCCTTCGAAGATACTAAAAATACCCAAAGGCTCTTTTTGAATAATGGATTTTAGACTATTTTTGCATCTTTATTCCAAACTCTTTAGAATTTGACCAAATTATCCATTGGTTTCTTCATTTTTATTCCCAGTATTCAATATCCAAATTTGGTGAACAATAAGATTGCTAAATCCCACCTAGATTTTAATTTATGGTGAATGGATGTATTTTTAAGGCACTCCTTATGAAAAGGTCACCTGTTCAAATCCCCCTATGGGTTAGCTGACAAAAAAAGAGAGAGAAAGAAAGATAGGATTGCTAGAAATGGGTATCACCATGTTCTTAAAAAACCACTAATTTTCAATTTTTGGAATTCTATAATTCAAATGATCAATGACCCTCACTAATACTTTTATATTCTTCTTCACCACAGACCTACACTTCAAATTTCACTTAAACCTTGACTTAAACTACTCCTATTATAGAAAAAAAGTTTCAAAATTACTTTTAATATATATATATATATATATATATATATATATATATATATATATATATATATATATATATATATATATATATATATATATATATATATATATATATATATATATATATCCTATTTGATGTGGAATGACACATGCCTACTAATGTGGCAAAAACTACCATGTCATATCCTTTGCCACCT
The DNA here is from genome assembly GCA_034641835.2 of Pinus albicaulis. Lineage (NCBI taxonomy): Eukaryota > Viridiplantae > Streptophyta > Pinopsida > Pinales > Pinaceae > Pinus > Pinus albicaulis. The sequence continues at coordinate 299,228,383 of CM076579.1, read as the reverse complement.
TTACCCACCATATAATTTTGTGTCCCTTTTTCCTTCTTTCTTAACTTTATTAAGCATTATTTGATTATTCTTGGGCCACCTGTATCAGAGGAAATTTCAACCTAAAAGTGGCCTCGTGAGAAAAAATCAAGAAATTAATAAAAAATTCCATGCAAACAATTTTAATATTACTTTAATTTTATCCATGTTCCACAATATTTATTAACACGAGATTTATTAAACAAAAATTAATATACTACTAATTTTCGGAATCCCACAAAAAAAATTCAAGAAAAAATGTGATTTTTTTCTGTTTAAAATTCATTTTTGAATGCAAAAATGGATTAAGCACCCTGAAAATCCCCTAGGTCAATCGAACTATATAGATTAAACAATTTAAACTCAAGTTTTTAAAAATATCTGCTGAATTTTGATTAAAATTAACTAGAAAACATGTCGTGAAAAGGGTCATTTCGTCTATAAGTTAAAACTACATCTATATTTTATATTTTGATTAAAATTTACTAGAAAACATGTCGTGAAAAGGGTCATTTCGTCTATAAGTTAAACTACATCTATATTTTATATTTTAACGATGTTGTCTACAAAGGTCACAATTTCCCCCAAAATATTTTTTGCTCAGAATCTGTTAATTTTTCATTTATGGAATATATTTTCTAACTATTTAACTATTTTTTATTTTTGGCTATTTAACTATTTTTTATTTTTGGTCATAATTTTGTAATTTGTCCTTTCTCAATACGTTTTTTTACCTATTTAACTATTTTATAATTAATATTTTATATTTAACTATTTGTTAACTATTCTATACTTAATTATACTAGTCTATATTTATATTTTATAATCAACTACTTTTTTTTGTTATTTTTTCACGACTATTAGTGTCAAATGGGCTCACATTTTTAATTTATACTTTTTCACTAATATCAAGATTTACATTGCATTAATAACTTTTCTGATATTCTAATTTAGATGGGTAAGCAAGGTAAATAATATTAATAAAAAAATATTTCACCAATACCCAAATTAATAATATAATATTTCAAGGATACCCAAACCAATTTAAAATAATTTAAGACATGTACCTATTTTTAAATTGAAAGGATTTTGATTGGTTTACATATTATGACATGAAAATTATATGAAAAATTCATGGGCACTTTTAAGCTGAAACTTCATGTAATGTACCTCATTTTCCTTTCTCTACCACTTGGGATGATCCTAGCTATTGATGGAATAAGGTATATTGCTTTATCCTTGCCTCCTCCTTCTATCATGTCATCATAGGAGGATGTGATGATGGGTCCCATCTCCAAATTCTCTCAATTAGCACATGTCTTGCATGTACATGTCAGAGCAATGGTTATGATCTACAATGAATCTAAAAATTCTCATTGTTTTTCTTTTCATTATAGCTCCATAACCACTTGTCACCTGCTTATCACCCAAGGGACATGAGTCACCCTAGTGGTGGTTATGGGGGATAAGTGCACTATTGAAAAACCACCTCACTTAAACCTATTTAAACAATTTTTTTGGCTCAACCTCCTTGCCACCATGGACCTTGCTTCATTGCTACCACCCACACACCCTAACTCCATGTAGCACCACCCATAAGCTCCACATTATCTTACTAATCTACATCACTAGTGTGAACCCACATTGTATTTCTGAAATTTCACACACACACACACACACACACATATATTGTAATTTTTTTCTCAGATTTTCTCCACAACACCACTATGAAATATTTTATCCTTGGATTCCTTGGCTAAATTTGACCTTTGTACCAACCAATTTTGATGCCATGGTAGCAATTATTTTCTAGATTTCATCCAAAATTGGGGATTTTTATAGTTTCGATATTTACACCAATTCTTCCTTAGAATAAACATACAATTTATTTAGTTTCCTTACGATGCTTTCACACGAGCATAATAATTATATTTTTACACCACGTAGGAAATTTTGAATCTATGGACTTCACAATTATAACCACCACAAATTTTCACATTAAAAATTTATCAAACATATGATCTGCAACTTGTAACTTGTAATCCTCTTCTTTTGCAAGTTAATTTTTTAGTCCATACAACCCAAATTTTGTAAACCCCTGGCTATGATTTATGGCCCATATAGTCATATTGTTGTAAATTTGCTTTAAGACCACTTTTTAATGTATCCAACCACCCCTATATACCATTGGGATGGTGGGGTAATTTAGAATTTAATCCCCCTCTTTCAATGCTTTGCTTTGATATATTTTTATCTCATGCACAACTTTCTAGCTAGGATAAGATTCACATGACATAATTATGCTACCATAGTTTAACTCACTATATTGAAGCAACATAACAGTGTAGGCTATGCATACAACATAACAAAAATTAATTCACATAGCTGTAATCGAACATGTACATATGTAAACATACATGCTTGTCTTCTTGGAATAAATAACCAATTAGTTGCAAAAGAATGGTACTCCACCCAACCATAGGATTTGTTGCGCATACTATTTCTACAATAGGACACCCACGAGTTGAGGCTATGAGTCTCAAAGGAAAAAATCTTCCCACGGTTGGCTCTGATCCTATCACACATCTCAGTTTCCAAACAAGCATATATTGTTAACTGTTACAATTATCTCAATTCCACCAACTCTCTTTCTCCTTCAACCTACATAAAGCAAGGAATGGGATCTTCTTCTTTGCACTGTAATCCATTAAGCTATCCTAATTCCCTTATGGGCTCTAGCACAGATTGGCTAGGAAATATCTCTAATAGGATTTGCAAGTATTCTTGGTTTCCAAACTCTTCTCAATGACAACAATTCCCTTCACAGAAGGTCACAATTATGAAGAAAGGTTTATTTCTCATACTTCCCTTATACTCATGAAAACTTCGTTCTCATATAAGGCCTCCCTTAGAATGATCGGAAAAAATACCATACAAAAGAAAAACTCATGAAGTCTAATTGCATGTTCATAATTCACCATGTGGATCCCTAAGAAGTCCATGTATCTCACTTCCCCTGCTAATTCCAATATTATCATTACTTAGGATAACATAAGTAAAATAATTGGGCTAGGAATACAATAATATTATTTGGATTTGGCCCCTTTGAGCCCTCTAAGACCCCTTTATTTCCTCTTTCATGGAATCATAGCCCCCCATGTATTATTTCCTCCTTCATCCGTATCATGTGGTGTGTTTTATTAGTATTTACTGCACATATACATTTTTCATTAGTCGACTCTTGGCCTTTCTTTTTTTCCATGGAAAATTCGAGAAAATTAACCTAAGTGATCACATCCTACCAACAAAACTAGCATAGCCTAACCCTGAGGGAATCTAGGAGAGTTAACTCTATGACCTCCCAATCGAAGAGGTACTTTAGTAAACAAAAACCTGACCAATTGAGGTATCCCTCATGACTAACTCTTGGCATTTCATCATGTATATATTTAAATTTTATTTTTGGGATACAATATAAGATCCCAAACATCGAAATAATCAACAGGTATGGCACATTTAGGTGTTCTCATAAAAATAATTTCAACAAAACATTGAACACAAAGGGATATGGAAATATGAACCCTTATTTCAATTAATATTTAGAAAATGAGACATGCCCAAATACAATAAAAATAATGGATCCCCACCTCGACATACACGGATGCTCAATGCACAAGAAAATAAAGACACTAAAGCACAAACGTGAACCCTGGATGGATCCAATAGATATATTACACCCATGAGGTTTTCGTCCCTGGGATCAAACTAGAACTGGCCTCGCAAAATTCTCAACAAATACAAAATAGATAGACAACTCAAGATGATCCAAAGGCCTAGCTCCTATCCCTTTTAATAGGATTGATGGACTCTATAGAAAATATTATTTTATTATTTTCCCTCGAAAAATGAAGGAAAATACCATGGGAAGATCCCATGGGCCAATACCATGGTAAATACCATGGGTAAATTCCGTCCATTTTGACCATATCAAGAAAAGGGAATATTACAAATCCTCCCACCCAAAGATTTATTTCCCTCAATCAAACCACTTCTATCCACAACTAAAGAATTTGTATATTGATATAAAGATCCCATACAAACCAATGCATTATCCCATGCCTCCATGCTAAATGATCCTGAATGGATCCTTCGATACCTGGATCCCAAACAATACTCCTGCCAATCCTACCTACAAAATATTCACCCGGATCCCAATGCCACCTAATTCCTGGGAACTATGGGTTATGAAACCATCTCAACCCTCCATCACTACCTTTGCCTAAGGGCCCAAGCTACAGCATTCTCTTGGCTTAGGGTATCCTCGGAATCATCCCATCAATAAAGTTCCAACTCATAATATCTCATCAATCTATCTCGTGGGAAGGATCTAATGCATGAATTTATGCACATGTAATAAGTCTACCATGTTTATGCTACCTAATGCTCAACTCATGTTTCTCCACCTGGTCACCTAACATGATCCATTCAAATAAATATTTTGTGCTCTCCCTAATGTATAAAGGTGGGTTGGTAGCATTGCAAGTCCTATCTATGCACTCTTGTAGAGGGATTCTTTGGAATTCCCAATTGTGTTCCTCCTGCTGCCTTGAGAGGGACTTGATATGTTCCTCTACATTAGACAACGTGGATGTTGACTCGGCACATACCCCTATGAACTCCTCAATTTTTGTGTTCTCCTGTAAGATAGTGTCTTGAAATATCTTGACTCTCTACTTCAACATCATAAGATCTATCTTGAAATGTGTGATATTTCCCTGAAGGTACTCTACTAGTGATTCTGGTACTCTGCTAAATATCTTTGTGCTTGTCTTCAGGGATGCCCCACGACCACAACTTCAACTTGAGCCTTTAACCGACTCTCTCGGAATGGTTCATCCCACACATTATGTCTGTCATGATCCCCCTCATGTTCCCCCTCAAGATCATGATCATCATGTTGGTTCACTATGTTGGCTCCTCACTCAAGTTTTCTTGCCCTCCTACATATCTAAAGACAAAATGTTGTTCATCTTCTCCAGTTTTCGAACATAGATGGACTAGTGGATTTCTATCTATATTTGACTACTCATATTCTGTATCCCCGTAGAGAACTATGGACTCAGTTGTATAGGATTATACCTCATCAATACCATTAGGTAGAATTTTTTTATGCACTTCCAAATTTTTTTCATCATGTAAGTCTCTATGAATAATATCACGTTGTTGCTTTCCATCTTGAAGATCATTAGACCCAACTATAGAAGACTCTCCATGATCTCAAGGAATCTTCTCTTATTATTTCCTTGTTGCCTCCTTCCTATCATCTAGACATGAATGGTCAAGTTGAAAATTTCCCTTGTATATAAATCATAGTCCTCTCCTTCTTAGTTCATGTTTGCTGCAGATTTTACTACCTTTGTTCTTGCTTCCTCCATCAATCCTTTTAAGCTCCTTCTTAATCAGCACCGTTTTGACAAATTTTATGTTTTTCATGACTAATTCATCCACTGGATCATAGGTGGTAGGTGATACAATTATTTCCTTCCTCCAAATGGTCAATATTTTGGATCTTAGTATCTTGCAGATGTCAGCATCTCTTTCTAGGAACAAGGACACAATATTTTGCATGCTTGTTTTGACACGGTCTCATTAGGGAAATTTTGAGGTCTAAAATGGGCATCCTAAGGAAATTATAAAATAATATTAGATTACATCATCAAATTTTAGATGGAAAAAAGAAAAAACTATTTTTTAAACTCATATTTTCAACTTATCTCCCTATGGGTTTACTCAAATTTCGAGCAGAAACACTCGTTGGATGCATAATTTGATTCCTCCTCCAAGGATTACCCATTTTGAATACTTCCAATGGACCTTGTTACAAAAAAAATTATAAATACATGAAAAATGTGATTTCAATCATGTTTATCATGTATTTCTCATTTTTTGTGTAGCAGGGTCCATCGAAAGTATGCGACATGGGTACTCCTTGGATGGGGAAATAAATTTTACATCCAACAAGTACTTCCACTCGAAATTTGAGTAAAACCTTATTATTTTTTAATCTTTTTACTTTTTTACTCCGAAAAAGGTCAATCATCCCTCATGGTTGACATCATCATCTTGAATCCTATTAGTTCTTATAAAGTTTATTTTGGTTACACATTTTTCTTAGGAGGCACATTTTATACCTCAAAATTCCCCTAATGGGATGAATTGATATAAAAGTTCTAGAACACATGAAATATTAAGTTGTCACATTCTAGATTCAGCATGAATGTGTCAAAGCTGAACTTGACCAGGAGTTCTAAGATTATGCAACGCTTCTAAAAATTATGAAGCATGACATTGTTCAAAGCTTGAAGGGCTTCTACTATCAGTTGTAATATCTCCTTCATGATATCATTATTGTAAGGCAGTAGTGGTGATGTTAAATCTATGTTTCTACTGATGCAAGAAGCAACTGTGAGCCTGCACTTTTCAAAAAGATGCTCCCAGAGTTTGGGTTATATCAATGCAAGCATGGACGAATTGAGAGCCTAGCTGAGTTTCTTCCATTCTGGTTGCCCCATCCTAGACAAACATGTGTCTAATTCCTCCCACTTACGAAGTTCTATGATTGACTTTGTTCGTTGCAATTCAGATCCAAGTGCGAAGAGACACTTTCACTTTACATCTTCCTTCCGGATATCCTTTGACTATTGAAGGATGACATGGATCTTCTGAGACAAAGACTTGTTTTTCTGATCTTGCTTTTGTTTTGTAAATTATTGCCATTTTTTATCCACATAAATATTGCAACCTAGAGAATTAGCCGATGTATTACTATGATGATTCCTGAGGTGTTTCTGAAAATAAAGGGATGACATTATGGCTTGGACCTCAATGCTCAACCTTCTCTCTCTTAAAATTCCTCCACTCCATTTTTTATTTTCTTTTAAATTATATATATATATGAAAAACCAAGTCCCCTTTATATTAATAACTTATACACTACTACATTTGGCGGAAATTTTGACACTTGGTTCCGACGCTTTTGACCAAATGTCAGAAATTTCCCCAATTTTTTTCCATCCCGCCTGAAACCGTCGCTATACCGACGTTTATAGAAAAGTGTCGCAATATCGACACTTAGAAAAGTGTCGCAATTGCGACGTTTGGAGGAAGACGTCGCACTTGCGACACTATGGCCCAACGTTTCGCTATTGCGACGACTGCAAGTGCGACACAATGTCTAAGTGTCGTAATTGCGACGTTTGGAGGCCTTCGTCGCAATAGCGAAACCTTTTCTGCCGTCGGTATAACGACACTTATATGCGCGCTAAATACAAATACGAAACTTATATGCACGCTACATAAAAATGATTTTATTGTTTCGTATTCGTCGCAATAGCTATATTAACATTTGATATCATGCGTGCATCCGCCCTCCGCTCTTGCAGAACAACATTCGCCCTCAGCTCTTGCAGAACAAAATTTTCCCTCAGCATTCGCCCTCACCGTTCGCCCTCAGCTCTTGCAGAACATCATTCACCCTCAGCTCTTGCAAAATGGTAAGTTCTTACTGCAGGCCCTTCCTCCTATAGTAGGGTTGACTCTATTTGGGTTTTTTTGGTCAATTCCATTGGATTGTGTTAGGCTGTAGGGTTCTCTCTGGATGTCAAGAATCAAGATTCAATACCCTCTATTATCTTCATCACCCAATACAAGATTTAAATTTTTCCCAAAGAAACGCTTATTAATTTGGCAACCATTATTTCTCCCTGCTTTAAAAACCCTACATTTAAATGAAAACAAGCATTGCATTTCAACTACAAAAATCTATTAGTGTTCAAATGTACATGTGTGCTACATTAACGTATGATATCACGCGCGCATTCGCCCTGAGCTCTTGCAGAACAACATTCGCCCTCAGCATTCGCCCTGAGCTCTTGCAGAACAGCATACGCCCTCAGCTCTTGCAGAACAGCCTTCGCCCTCAGCTCTTGCAGAACAACATTGGCCCTCGGCTCTTGCAAAATGGTAAGTTCTTACTGCAGGCCCTTCCTCCTATAGAGGGTTGACCCTACAGCCTAACCAAATAGCTCCACTTGAGAAAAATTTTCATAATCTTGGGGCTGGATATACTGCAGAGCAAACAATTGTAGTTATCATTCGTGCTCCAATATATTAATATAATTTTTACATTGAACTGAAGAAAGGGAAATAAGCAAATGCTAGCCATCATACAATGCTTTGACATAAGAGTTTTGAGTGACATACTTGAAAAAGAACTCATCCACTGATATTTATAATCATTTGAGTTATTCAAGTTAAACACAATGTCAAGAATCAAGATTCAATACCCTCTATTATCTTCATCACCCAATACAAGATTTAAATTTTTCCCAAAGAAACGCTTATTAAATTGGCAGCCATTATTTCTCCCTGCTTTAAAACCCTACATTTAAATGAAAACAAGCATTGCATTTCAACTACAAAAATATATTAGTGTTCAAGTGTACATGTGTGCATCACTTGTGTAGGGTATTCCTTTTCCACTTTCACATTATCCAAGAATTTGTGCAGTATAGTTCATATTTTTTGTGATTTATATTATCTTGAAAAAGGAAAGGTAAATTATTTCCCATGGAAAAAGAAGGTTTTCCCTTTTTACTACTGGAAATGGTACAAAAAAGTTCCATTTCTACTCGAAACTCCTATGAAACGGGAACCAAATAAAGGCCATGTCCTCAATGGACATCATTTGGCTTTGAAAATGGCCATTGCACCGTGTTGTTTCTTATATTACATCACGATAGTTTCTTGGGTCATTTCTTGTTTCTTGAGATGAAAAACAACCAAAGAAATTGTGAAGATCCTTTCAAGAAATAAATGACCATTTCTCAATCATATCTCAGCTATTTTTTATTTTATTCAGTGGTTGCTTACTTTGAGAGAAATTTGACACTTTTATAAGGAATATAACATAAAAACACAAAATGGGAAGGAATTGATGAGGTAGATGTCCTTTAGTTGTTGTCAATTAAGAATTGATAATACATGATGCATGTTTTGTACTACAAACTAGATTCATTCCTGGAGTTAGGACACAGAGTATTGAATCAAAGTTGTAGTTTCTAACTTCTTGTATTGGTTCATCAATCTTGAAATTCAAACATTGCATGTCTTCATTGCTTCATGTTTGAATAATTTGCATCATATCGTACAATAGGAAATTAGGAATTATGATTATTATTACTTTATGGATCTGTTAAGTTACTTTTAAGTTTGCATGGTTTAGTGTGAATTTATTCTAGTCCCCAAACACATATAATCAAGGAATTATAACGTGATTTCAAACATTAAATATCAACAAAATCGTTTAAAGGATATTGAAAGGAAAAAGGTGATGGAAGATAGAAAGTGCCTTACTTAAATTCTCTAAGGATTTTTCAATAGTTGCTCCAAAAGCTTCACTTCAAGACCCTTCAAGATCGTCTCCAACAATGCTATACCATCAGCTTCAACAATGTTGCTCCAAAAATATCCTCAAGGTCTTCACAACAAGTTTACTAGAAGTTTCTCCAACAATATATTCAATAAGGTCTTCATTGTCAACTCATCTCTTGTTTGGGTGCCTTGATGTGCAATGACATGTTTCCAGGACTGAATTCAATGCAAGGCATATTTGAAACTCTAACTCTGTCTTCCGGTGTCTTATTAGAAATTATTTCAGTTTTCATTTTGTGTTTTTAAGTTAGATATTGTTTTCAAGTTTTTACATTTATAATTTTATTGCAATGTGGCAGACTGATCAGGGCAGTACAGGAACAACCCCGAGACGGGATGATCGCGGAAAGAGGCTAGCGGAAGAACATGTAAAGTGCCAGCATTGCTCTATCTTCGGGTATTTTAGTTATTTACATAATTGAAATAATATTAATTTTGTTCAAATATGCAGACACCTAGCCATGGTACGCCTGATGATTCCCTCTTTGAGGAAGATCTTTCTTCATCCCTATCTCCAGTGTTCTTGTTGCAAAAAAAGGCACGAGATGCAAGGTCGGAATTTAATACTTTGATAGACGTGCCTCAAACACCTGAAACAAAAGGAGGATACAACATCTTATGAGGCAGCTAGAAAGATATCAGGTAATAATAAAAAGTCAAAAGGATATTTTTTTTGTTCTGCATGAGATGAATTGTGATAGTTTGATTTTGAATTTTTACATTGACTAAACTAACAAAAAGTTCTTTTGTATGTAGCGTTTTCTGGCATTTGCTGAACCCGGTGTTGGTGGTAGTGGGACACAAGGGCAAGAGATTGCCTAACAACCCTCTCATACACCTTCTACTCCTTTAGGTGCTAGCCAAGAAACACACCCTGCCCAAGCTGACACCCAGCCAACTGCTGAACGTGTTGGCAATGATGAGGCTGATATGGCCAGCTACATTATTGCGTTTCCTGGAGCTACACGTGTCAGCTCCACAGGGACCATTAATGTCACGTTGTTGGTGAACGATGAGGGTGTCCCTATAAAGCATGTACAACTCCCAGGTAAATTTTAATATTTTAACTATTTCATGTACTTTATCTAAAACATATTTATCATGATTTTTATTTTTAAATTAATGATAATATCTTCTTCTTCTTCTTCTTTTCTTTTTCTGTGTAGGAAACAATGATTTCTACAGGTTTCTGGAGAGCCATGCGTTGGTAATTTTTGGCCCAACCATACGCACGGGGTGGAATTCCCAGAATTCCAACCTGAAAAAAGAACTTCTAGATTATCTAGAAGCCCTTTTTGGGGTCGGCACATTTGACAGAAAAGCGGTGGCTCAGGTAGCCGGCAAATATTTGAAATATACCAGGGACACCTATAGGACGCAATTGTAATTTAACCCTAGATATGAGCGTCCTCTCGCAGTTTCAGAGAGTGAGTGGAGAGCACTCATCCATGACGGAAAAGAGAAAAGGGCAAAGAAAGAAGGAAAAATGCCAATTGGACCCGCAAGGTAAATTACAACTTTAATTCAATAGCTTTAATTTTCTCTATGTCTAAAATAAAAGTGTGCTACGTCATATCTGACTTTAATCTTTTGATGCTAGGTTGCCTGACACCTCAAAGGAAACCAAAGCTAGGATTGAAGAAAAGGGCCATCACAAGCTAGGCCAAGGCGGCTACTTGAAATTGGCCGCAAGAATTTTAATTAAGTAGCTAAAAATCTTATAATTAATTGTATCGCCTTCCAACGTTTTTGTAATCCTATCAAATATGATTAAAAATACACATACATATGTAATGTAGGGTGATGACTTCGGAACAGAAACAACAGAGGAAGATAAAAATATCGCTTTCCATTTCGGCTATCAAGCCGTAGTTGAACGTCGCATAAGCTTGGGGCAGGTCCCAAGATCCAGAATGCCTGATAAGGTAAAACATTAACCTTTCAATATGTTTTTTTTCATCCATAAATTTAATGTCTAACAACTTTGTTTAAATCAGGGGAGCAACACTACCGATGACGCAAATAACCCAGTTTTAGAGCCAAATGTAGAGTCCTTATAACTTTTTTTTTTTAAATGATAGAGAATGTTTCCCTTGAGGATCTTACCACCAGAGAGGAAGCCGGGGCAACAGTCCCAACGGCGACAACTGGTGCACCAGGTAAATAATCTCATTACAATTTTTTTTATTAATATTACCGAACTAGTTCAATGATATTTAAAAAATGACAATTAAAATTTAATATTATCTGTTTTTGTAGGCGATGCCCCGTCACTGGATGAGACCAGACATCATGACTATGCAACTAGGTCAGTGGCGACAACTGGTGCACCAGGTAAATAATCTCATTGCAATTTTGTTTATTAATATTACCGAACTAGTTCAATGATATTTAAAAACTGACAATTAAAATTTAATATTATTTGTTTTTATAGGCGATGCCCCGTCACTGGATGAGACCAGACATCGTGACTACACAACTAGGTCAGCGGCGACAACTGGTGCACTAGGTAAATAATCTCACTGCAGTTTTTTTTATTAATATTACCGAACTAGTTCAATGATATTTAAAAAATGACAATTAAAATTTAATATTATCTGTTTTTGTAGGCGATGCCCCGTCACTGGATGATACCAGACATCGTGACTACGCAACTAGGTCAGCAGTGCGGGTCGAAAGGCACGAAACAGGAGCAGAGCATGATGATATTGATTATGTAATTAGGAGCTTTAGAAATAGGAAGAAGAAAAATAAAATTCGATAATGTAAAATATTTTATTATTATAAGACAAACGTTACCATACTTGGAACGTTTTTTTCGTTATATAAAAAACTCATTTATCATACTATTTTTATGTCAAGCATTAATTGCAATGTTTCCTTGTATACTTTTTGTTGAATTGTTTTTTTATTAGTTATTGAATATTTTTTTTTATGCTCATGAAAGTAAAAAATGAAATATAGATTGGGTATTGGGGAATTGAGAGTGATGTGAGGGGGGGGGGGCCATAAGAGCTTCCACCTTCACGTGGTTGGCCCTATTTAGTAGAGAATAATTTATTGGAGCGATTTAATCTTGGAGCAAACCTCCCTTGATCCAGCGTAGCAAAAAAAAAGTCACTGTTGACTTAGTTGCTACTCTTTCAGATCGTGGGAGGCTTGTTTCAAGTTCATGCGACTCCAATAAATTGTTCTTGAAACGAAGAGGAGCTTATTCAGGTATGTTTTGACATTTTCAACATATGTTCTAACATTATCATAAGGATGCATCTTAGAGTAAAAAATAATACATCAATTACTTGTATTTATTGTATAGATAATGATGGATTTTGATTGACTTGGCAGTGCAGGTACAAATCCTCTTGCATCATGAGCAATACAACTTGTCTACCAGGGTCATGTCCAGGATATTTTTGCTTGTGCGCTTGACCAGGTTCGTAATGTCACATTTTGTAAGTTCCTTTACAGTTCATAATTCAATATTAAGCTTGTTCATTATTATTATCTAGGTTTTTTGTATGTGTTTTTTCATCTATTTGATTGTAAGAAACTCTGCATGTTTCCTGTTGTTCACTATGATTTCTCCCATTACCACTCCCAGGATGAATCAAACTTTATTGTTACATAGGTTACTTTATTGTTACTATGATTTCTCCATTTACGATTTCATAGGTTACATCATGTAAAGTTGTCAATCTCAGGTTGGTGATGAGCTTTAGTTCTCCAGATTTGGGGCTTTTCTGATATTTTCTCCCTCATGTCATTCCTGCATCACCTCGTTGTTTGAGCATGCCAATTTTCTACCACTTGTACCAATTGGCACATGTCAATATCTGAGTGGTGCCACATTTCACCTATTTTCAGTGAGAGTTTAGGGTTTCTCTAACATAGCTTCAGAAATCCGATTCAGTGCCTGCTTGAATATTGTCACATAATACTCATAGTTTGGATTGATGAGCATGTTCTGAATGGTTGGTTGATTCATAAGAACCATATAGTCATCTTGAGATATTTCAGAAGTTTTCTCAGGTTTCCTTTTTCACCGTTTCTAGTGGGTGGGATGGTGTGGGGTGATCCATCAATACTGGTGCTCTTGTAGTAGGGAATTTGTTTTTGGGGATATAAAGGAGCATTTGATGTAGATATCTCATTGGATGCATTCATAGATGGGCACGAGAGGTCAAGAATTTAAATTAAAAATATGCAACCTCTAGCATGGAAACCTGAAGGCCGCGAGAGACACTGGTTAAAGATTGTTTTGTGCTGGCCTTAATATAGTCGTGAATTCTTTCTATTATCTTAATGCAAATATATAGTCCGGTCTCATTAAAATGAGGATTGTGGTTGTATTTCTCTTTGGTTGTTTCTCTCTTAATGCTCCAGAAGTTGCCAAAAGTTGTGATAGTTGTTTAGTTTCCCTGTTACAACTTAAAAGTGGTTTTTAGCAATGGGAGTCATGTTTTTTAAGGTTCATACTAATATGAAGATCTTGTAAGTCTATATTCAGCATAAGAGAAGATGGTCTCTGCTTTGGGTAGTATGACAACAATTGCCACATCTACCTCATTGGTAACAATGGAAAGGGGAAGAAGTTGGGTGCAATGTTTGATAATTATGGCAGACAATTGTCTTCTCTTTCAGTTTTTTCACCCATTTCCTTTAATCGCTCAAGAAGAAGAGGGACTCTGAGATTACGCGACAGAGAGAAGGTAGTTAATACAAGAGCTATGGAAAAGGAGTTTTACTTCAACAAGGATGGCTCGGTGACAAAAAAATTGCAGGTCAGAGAAAAAATTATGTTTAAAGGAAGGTCACCTGCACGTGAAACTTCACTGCGGTGGATATTTCCTTGTCCACTTATATTCGATTTTAATGTGTTATTTTAATTTTTCATGGAGGGTTGTTTTGGCATATGGTTTGGCATTCAATTGCACACTTACTGAAAGCATTTTCAATTTGTCTTGCAGGCGGTGTGAACAAACTTGCTGATCTTGTTGGAGTCACCCTTGGGGCGAAGGGAAAAATGTTGTCTTGGAGAGCAAGCATGGTTCTCCGAAAATAGTTAATGATGGTGTGAGAGTAGCTAAGGAGGTAATTTGTAGATGTGTGCTCTGGTTTTCTTTTTAACATTGTATTAGTTCCCCCTCTTAAATGTCTTAGATTTGGTAGGCATAATTTGAAAACTCAAAGGTGAAAGGAAACATATTTGTCACCCAGTGGTCTACTTGGCCTATGGACTAGCCACATTAGAGTAATGCATAAATATTTTCACAACAATAAAAGGAAAGGGTTATGGCTGAGTCAAATTTTATTGTTATTGATAGTGTAATGAAATGTATCTCAATGCTATGGTTTTGGAATTTTTATTGGTTGAATTAGAGGACCCGGTTGAAAATATTGGGGCCAAGTTGGTAAGGCAAGCTGCGGAATAGACAAATGATTTAGCTGGGGATGGAACCACAACATCTGTTGTTCTTGCACATGTTGGAATATTGAAAAATTCTAGAACAATGAATGGAGAATAAATCTCCCTTCTTTTAACACAGAGAAAATAAAAATTTATTTGACAGGAGACAGAGTTTCAATACTTTGAAAACAAACTTCTATTCCCTTCAATAACTCAAAAAAAACTATTACACTTCTTCCTCACTGAGAGGGATTACAAAATTATGACTGCTACAAAACGCAGTGCATAAAACCAACTCACTGTTTGTTCAAAACAAACATACTCTGTCTCTAAAACACTCTGCTGTGTTTTTCACTTTCGCACTGCTGTGCATACACACTTAAAAAGTTACACTCAATCTTTCACTTTTTACACACTGTTGTGTAATAAAAAATTTACGTATTGTCTATAAAAAAAACTACCAAGCTTTTTTGTCCTTTTTATTTTTATACGCCGTAACATATAAAACATATTATAATAAACCCTCTTTTTAAAAAAATAAAATTAAAACTAAATTCTATGGCCCACCTTTCATTTCGCATATGATATATATATACCATATGTATATGTTAAAGCATACATAAAATTAAATTATCAAAACATTAAAGAACCCTTTCCGTCGGACTTCAAAAGTCTGAATAGATTTAATTTCAAACCAAATTCGCGTTCCAAAATGGGATGCTGACGTCTGCCTAATTTGTAACGCGAATTCTCAATCCAATGTGCCTTATAAAAAATTCGGGTCCGGTTTTCAGGTTTTCAGATTCCCTTCAATTTCATGCGATCCAATATTAATGCTCCACGTGTCCTCCTTTTGAATTTACAAAATTGGGGGGTAAATTTCTGTTTGTTTAATTTATGGTTGGTGAATTGCATTAATGTTGGTTGTTGTGTTTAAATACAATCCTGTATAGAAATATGGTTGCGGCCGTCTACAAAAAAAACTTGCAGGAATTTTAAATGCTGAATTAAATCTCTGGATTATGTGGAAGTTCAAAGAGTGACATAATCCCTTCCCCGCAACTAATTTATAAGATAGTGGAAAGTATGGTGAGAGGAAAATGGTGGATTTACAATCAACCATATTCACTTTGAAAACAATGGGGAATTAAGAGACCATTATACCTAACAAGTCCTTATAAATATTGAAGCTGAGGCACAAATACATGACAACAACCTTTCTATGAGAATTATTTTATTTGAGTAAGGGAATAGTAGTTGTAACTTAAGGTTGCAACAATGGTTCCATAAAACAATTACTTGTATCCAACTGCAGTAACTATGGATTAAAGTTGCAAAAAATGTGGCTTGAGGTTGCAGAAGTTGTGACTTGGGGATGCAACATTTGCGACTTAGAATAAAACACATTATATATATATATATATATATATATATATATATATATATATATATTAAGAGATTATTATACCTGAAAAATACTTGTCAATATTGAAGTTGAGGCATCGATACACGGTAACAATCTTTATACGGGAATTATTTTATTTGAATAAGGGAACAATAGCTGTAACTTAAGGTTGTAACAACGGTTCCATAGAACATTTGCTTGTATCTATTTGTAGTAACTATGCGTTAAAGTTGCGCCAACTATGGCTTGAGGTTGTAGGAGTTGTGGCTTGGGGATACGATATCCGCGACTTAGAATAAAAAATATTATATATGAAAGAAAGTATATATATTAAGAGATCATTATACGTAACAAGTCCTTGTAAATATTGAAGTTTACGCATAGAGACATGACAACAACCTTTATACGAGAATTATTTTATTTGAGTAATGGAACAACAACAGTAACTTAAGGTTGCAACAATGGTTACATAAAACTATTGCTTGTATCTAGTTGTAGTAATTGGGTGTTAAAGTTACAGTAGCTATGCCTATGAATTAGAATAAAACAAATTATATATAAAATAATATATATATATATATATAAAATAATATATATATATATATATATAGAGAGAGAGAGAGAGAGAGAGAGAAAGAGAGATTAGAAAATATCTTACAACAATATTTATTTAACTAGTATGTTAAAAAAATAAAATTTACCCGGTCGCAGGTGTGGGGGCATCTGGAAAGGTATGGATACCAATCCATTTATAATATACATGGCATCAACACCCAAATCCGTGATTAGTTTTTGAATATGGAAGATGAAAAACAAGAGATACATGCCTAGACAAATTAAGAAATGCTACTATTTTGATCACTCACACATTTACATATGCTATTGTCTACACACCTTCTATTGGTGGACGATGTTATCCTATTTCTTGCAGGATATAGTAGATAGGACTAGTATGTTAATACTCATTAGAGCTCTAAAATCATTTTGGGTTTCATTTGGAATATAAGTAAACCTACTCAAGTCTACCATCACTTTCAATGATTTGGAAGATATGTTAGCAAAAACAATCAACCAAGTGCACCCATTTCAAATACTTGGGATTTATGTTAAGATTTAATGACTATAGGTATGGAGATTGGTTCTTTCCATATCAAAAAGTGGGAAAAATAATCACAATATGGTTATCCTTGGGTGGCACATTAACCTTAGTAGTGTCCATACCAGGATATTGGCATTCCCTAGCTTATATTCTTGTTGGTATCTTGGGAAATATTAGAAAAAAATGCTTTCATTTTATCTAGAGGGAAAGGAAAAGCAAAGGAGGCATCCCTATAGTAAAATGGAAATGGATTTCCAAGCCAAAAATCACATGATTCGTTGGATACTAAAGAATATTCATCATTTTTGGAAAGCATTATTTTCCAAGAGTCTTTGGAGAATCATAAAACATTTAGGCTTGTGGCGGGATGTAATAAAATCAAAGTAAATAGGCAAAATTTCATATAAGGATAAATTTTACAAAAGTTCCAACAGTTCTTCCCACCATTTATCTTCTGGTATTCTGGTCCATTGAAGTTTTCTCAATGTTTCATCAGCCTCAGTATATCTGAAAAAGGTAGGCTGAATTGGAAACAAATGCTTTACTTCATGCTCAAGATAAAATAAATTTTCCAATCTGTCATGAAGATTTTTTTCTGTTGGCAATGCTGCTTCTGATGTACTGGTTGAAGAATTGGCCTGATTGTCAGCATACTTGTCCAATTTTTCAACATAGCTTTCAAGGTCCATTAGTTTATCCTCTGAAACTATAGGACCGAGCAATCCTTTTTTCAACAAAATATCAAATCTTTCTCTGAAGGCAATGATTTCTTCTTGCATATCTGAGCACCTTCGTTCTAGATTCTGCATAAGGGTTCTCTTAGTAAAAACTCTTTTTATTTCCAAAATTGTTCCGGTCCTGTCCTGAATGCCAAGTTCTACAAGTTGGTGTCTGGTTTGAGTGTTTAGAAACTGTATGAGTTGATTGGCTTCCTCAGGCATATTTCCCAATTCTTCTCTTGTACTTTGAACTTCTTCTATATCTAATTTGACTAAATCATTCTTTTCATACATAATCTGAATTGAAGACCAGACATCCTTTATTGATTGGATAATGTTGTCCCAAAGAATTTCATTTATTTCCTTTAAAGGTTTCTCCAATGTGAGATCATTTTCCAATGCTTTAACCAATTTTTCTAATCTTTTAACCTCTCTTGTTTTATCAACAACACTCATTTTTGAGAGATCATATCTTTGTTCTAAATTAATAAGCTGTAACTTTGTGTGCTGGAGTTCTGTTACTTGAAGTTTCAATTCATTCATTGACTTTCTTAATTCTTCAGAACTCAAATTGGAAGTATTTACCTGTGATAGCTCTGTTGGCTGACCTGTTGTGGATGTACCTATACCTGTAATTGCCTCTATTGTTGATGCTGGAATAGTAGGCTGCTTGTTCTTTAATTCCTGTTCAAGCTCTTTTTCTATTTCATTTAGTTGCTCATTCAGTTTCAAAAGCAATTCCATCATTTCTTCTTCAGAATTTTTCTTTATCGTCTCTTCAGTTTGTGGATGTCTTGAAGCTGGAATTTTCAACTGCTTTCTCAAAGCTGCAATATCATCATCTTTTTTCTTTATTAGGGCCTCTATACCTTTGACATATTTAGGATTGTGACCCAATCCCATGATTATTTCCTCCAATGTCTTTATCATGTTGTCTTTGGCCTGAGAAGAGGCTTTTTCAAGCTGCAATTGTGCATTAGTGTTCTCCAAAGAATCATGCAACTTCTGAGTTGCCATTGCTTTATCGGTCAGAGTAGAATAGATCATTTCACCATTCTGCTTATGTAACTCAATCTGATCTAAAGGATGAATATCCTTTGCTAAGACTTCAAAATTTGTTCTAATATAATCTGCAGCTGTTTGAGGCTGCTGCACTTTTGGTTTGAAGTGACTCATTATCATTTTGCCTTGCTGAATGTCATAAGCTGACATCAATCTTTCTTTATTCTTAGGATCCATCTTCAAATACTGATTGTAAACCTTTAGTCTTAGTGGATCATTCTTGGCTTTTATATTGATAAAGGTTTTCTTTATATCTATTGCATCTTTAACTGGTGGTTTGAAAGAAGATATTTCAACACTCTGTTGCTTTTGCAGCTCTTTTCTCTGTAAAGTAGTGGATGCCCCACTGACTGTACCTGTTTTTTGACTATCCAAATCTTCTCTCTGGCTATCAGGAATTTCCTAAACAAAATCTACTTCTGGAAGAGGATTTAATTTTTGTCTTTTAGCATGAGGTTGTTATGAAGATCCACCAACAGGGGTAGCAACTTCAGCATCTCTCTTCTTGCCTTTTTCTATATTGATAGGAGTTTGTAAAATTGAAATTTCTAGCTCATTGATCTGAATAGGAGGAATTTGTACTTGACCCTGTTCTTTAGAAGTCTCAGGTTGCTCTGTCATTGTGAATTTTTCAAATACTTGTATGTCAGACTCCTTTTCTTTTCCTTTAGATTGTACTGTGGCCAATGCACTGATCTCCTGTAAATTTTGCTGAGAAGTCCCTGCAGAAGAAGGACCAATACTTGGTATCTGCACCTGTCCAAAAGAGTCTAGGTCAAGTATTTTCTCAAGGTCTTTCATTACATTTTCAACATTGACCTACTCACTATCCTGTTCTACCAATGTTCCTTCCATCCATTCATCCATATTGGCATATTGTTCAATTTCTGGAATTTTGTGATGAATGTATGGTGATAGTTTATTTTTCATTCTTCTATCACATATAAAGCTATTTGGGTCATAAGGCACCCAGTAAAAACTTTTTTGTAATCTGAGATATTCTTCTAAGATTCTTTCTGCTTTGTTTCCAGCATCTCTAGAGTTACAAACAAAGGGACCTAATTGACTTTTGATCTTGAGTTGAGCCTTTTTCTTTGCATTGCAGAAATGAACTATATCTGAGTTAATCATCTGCCTGAAATACTCTAGTGCAAAGAGTCTCATGGGGACATATTTGGGCAACTTGAATGGGCACAATTCACATCCATATATTCTGATCTCAGTGTGATTTTGATACAAGTACCAGTCACCTACCCTATATTGTTTTGAGAGCTGTAGAATTTTCTTGATTCCATTATCGACTCTAGGAGGGGAAACTCCTGTTAACAAAGTGGTTGCAGGGTGTACAAATAGGTCAATAAACTCATTATAGGAGTAAGGAGAATCAGAGGAATTATGGGTGATGGCAGACCAAAATATCACAGACCTAGGATTTCCTTTGGCATCAAGTTTCTGAACATGGAAAGGGAAACTTTTTGATTGGTAATAAATCATGAGATGATATATAACAAAAGAATATTTGAACACTTTTTCATTCTCAAATCTCATGAACTGATCATGGATTTTATCAGCAATGTAGGATGCAAAATCATACTTGACAGCAGGGGACTGTCCAGGGGTAAATATAGACAACAATAGTAGGGTTAATTGATCAACATATTCATTAGTATTGAAACCCATGATAAAGGATATCATACTCAAAATAAGCCTGCCCACATCAGTGAAAAAATTATAACCATAGGGGGGAGGGCCTTTGGGCTGATGCTCTGGTAACATGAAGGTTTGACAAATGCGATTTAACTCTTCATGGGACAAATTGGCAGACTTTTCAAGTAATTCTCCCATGGATAGGGGAGTGAGGGCTTGACCAGGTTGAAATTGCAGCATTTCATTTATCGACTGAGTAGTGATTGGGAAAAGGATGTTCTGACTCAGGGACAAAATTGCTCTTTGATTGGGGTCATAGTTTGCATGGCAGTAATGAATTAACTCAGGAAAAATATGGACTGAGGGGAGAAGATACATGGGGAGATTGGATTCCCATAATCCAATAATATCAGAACCGTTTATAAAGTTATCTCTGCAGCGGCAAAAGTTTCGAAGAGGATTATCACTAAGAACGAGGTCTTTAATTTGAAAATCTCTGTCTGCTAGGGGCAGATAGTCTAAATCTCTGTGAGGGGCATTCAAAGGTGCGACGTTCAGAGCCACTGGAACCTCCATTTCTGGTTCTTGTGGATTCATAAATGAATTTCGGGTTTTTGTGAAAAAAAAACACAATTACAAGTTTTGGGAATGCAATTTACAATTCTGGGGATTGAACAAGACCAAATTGAACTCTTTTTCTGTCTTTCGTGTGGAATTTAAAACAAAAGCTAGGATTTCACAGAGTTTTAACGGGAATTGAGGTAAATACCTGTTTTTTGGGAGATGAACAGTGATTAAACAGGTACAGGCTATGGCGTATGAACTCTGGATTACTGGTATGCAATTGTCTTCAGCAAAATACAGTTGATGGCGCTTGACAGTTTTTTTTTGAAATTCTCTGCATGAGACTTTGGTCGTTCACAGAATAATGAAAATGACGCAGGAAAAATTGTTTTATTCACAAAGTCCAAAGGGTGACGGGGTTTTTTTTATTTATTTAATGGATGACGTCAGCAGGTACGGAGGATGAGTCACGGGAGGCAAGCGGTAAGCGGTTTCCATCACACCGCTTTTGGGGAAAAGTGGTTTTGGGCGGAGGGCGAGCGATTCCATAGAATGATTGACGCGTGGCATGGCACTATTTGAAAACCGCCGGGCCATCGCGCGCTATTGTTCGGACGCGAATGGCTAGCGATATCATTAATAACCGTTGATCTCAGATGGGTTGATCGAACGGCAATGGGGTCGTGGAAGTGATGGGGATTTAATAGCTGTAGTCTTTCCAGGCAACGTTTTGGCCTAGAATCCGGCAAGGATTTTTAAAAAATCCGGCAAAGATTTTATCAGAATCATGTTTACAGTTGTTAAACTTTAGTATTTTGAGTGCCCTAAGGGGTTTTGGTAGTGCTGAATCCATTTCCACTGTCAAAAATGGATTCCAAACAATCCAACTACCTGATTTCTTGAATTTTAGTTGCCCGGATTCCGATAAGAAACTGTCGTCCGGGCTATTTCGTTGCCTGGGTAGACAACTCCAGATTTAATATGGAGGGCTCGATGCAATTGAACGTTAATTAATCTCATCGGGGGGAATCTGATTGGCGGAGTTAATTAATCGTGAGGATTAATCAATTTGTTTATAAAAATGCATGAAAGTGATCGAGTAATGATTTAACCAAGGTTAGCGGTTAAGGGAGGTATTGGGGATTTTACAAAGGGTTTATAGTTTTAACCTTGGGAAAGGGAGTCGGGGGATTAAAATACACAGGGGAAGAATTATTTTTGTATTAAAACACGTAATAAAACATGTTTTAATTATTTTTTCAATATGCTTTTATTATATGATAATTAAATCAGATTAATCTAATTACCATAGGGGGCGGAATTTAATATTACGATATATTTAGCCAAAGGGGGCATAAAGTGGGTTTTTTATTTAAACATGTGGGAATAAATAACTTTGGCTAAAATTTATTAATGGGTTTTTGGGGATATTATATAAAAAGGAGTTATTTATAATAGGAGAAGGTTATTTTTGTAAGGATTTAATACATAAAATCAATGTTAATATGACAAGGGGACAATGTAAACTCAAAATACATTAATATAACTAAGAAAGTGAAGATTTAAAAGCAAATTTCATTATAATCACTTCATCACTTAGACTTGGAATAAAATGTGATTTTGAGGGTTTTTTATGAAATAATGCATAATTTTCGTAAGTAAAATGGGATTTTACTTAGGAAAATATGTTTAGAAATGAGTGAATGTTATGAAGAATGACTTCAAGTACTTAGGCTTTTCTAATTATTGGGCCGAGGGTCCGGTCCCTCCAAAATTCAAGGAAATGCCTTGAGCCCCTCTAATTTTCAAATACCTTAGTACTTAGGGGAAATTAGTGAAATCTTTAGGGGAAGATGAGAAGGGAAGTTACTAACTTTCACTTTGTTTTGCTTTGAATTTCTTCCAGTATAGTGTCTGCCTTTGCACTTTGTGATGAAAGTAAATATTAACACATTTAAAGTCATTTTCCATCACATGTAATTCTGCAACATCATCTACCTACCCTACCTACTTTACTTTACCATTTTTTCTTCTTTATTAGGGTGCACTTAAACTGGCAAACACTTATCACACTTTCTTTTCTTTTACATGTAGAAATCTATCTAATTCTAACCTTATTACATCCAAGGGCTCAGATTAAGCTATTGAGCTCCTTTTATTTACTCTACCTATCTACTTATCTGCCAAGATTAAACAGTTTGGTCAGATTTTATTCTCTATCTCTAAAACATGAAATTGAAAGATGAAATAGCCAAGCTTAAACTGCTTGACTATTCATAAATTGTGGCATAGGATACAATTTGCACACAATTTTATTTATTACATAAGAGAAAAAAGTAGTGGCATTTAGACTTGCACACTTTCCTTGGCCTTTCTTTTGGTGGGGTTCATTTTCTTTTACTTTTTTGGCCATTTTTATTCTTTTTACCCTTTGATTTTTCTTTTAGGGTATACCCTCTTTACATTTTTTAATTTTTTTTTTATTTTTTGATAATATGGAAAACCTTTGCAACAAGAAAAGGTATGAACATATTACATAGCCCATCAAGTCAATCATGAAATATGACACCTATTGGTATAGGAGTCTAACACTGGCTCCACTTGGGGATGGCTTTTCCTGGTGAAAAGTCAAGAACAACAGGTCAGTTGTCCTCATCAATTGACCTTGGTGAACCTGTAAATGTCTTCTGTCTTCTGCAAACTGAAATCTGATCTGAAACTAAAACAACACACAAAAGTTTTCAAACCAACTTAATGAAAAACTAGCTTAAAATTGAAAACTAAAAAAAAAATGCTCAAAATTCTGAGCTTATTGGCACTCATCTACCTACTCAATCTACTAAAAATCTTATTGAATCAAGTAATACAAAAATGCCAATGAAGCCAATCAAGTAGCTGTAACAATAAATGGATAACTTGATTGCTTGTGATCAAAATTGGAAGTATATTATGATCATGTGCCTTTATAATAAATGATATGATGTGTAAAGGCAACTTTTGATGTATTTGATCCTTATAGAGAAAACATGTTTGCAGATTTGGGCTAAAAATATTCTCCATATAATCTGATATAGGATCAATAAAAGTATGATGTATGTTATTTACTTCTAGGCCTTCAATGACTGGTTGCTTAGTTGTATTCTGAATATTAAGCCTTGAAACTATTTCTTCTGTCTTGTGTTTGAAATAATAATCATCCTCAATATGCAAGTCAAAAGATAGTACAATTTCCTCTTGCTTAGGAGAAAGAAGATTTTTAAAGAATTCTTTAGGATTTCGAAAATTGTATGACTGAATTTGAGAATGCAAAAGTTTAATTTCATTTTCATAATTTTTAGAAATTATCTCAAGAACACATATTTTCAGTTTGGGAGAATATTTTCTTGATTTCAAAAGAAGAAATAAAGCTCTTAAAAAATCCTCATCAAGCTGAAGTTCTAATATCTCATCCCTCAAAATAGCTAGTGATTGTTTTGTGAAATTATCATAATTATCATCATACTGATCATGCAAGTCTAAAAAATCTTCTAAGAACCTTGATTTTCTTCGGAATAGGTCATTTTGTAATAGCTTGCATCTTTTGAGGCTCCAACTTCACTCCTTCCTTTAAAACAATATGAACCAAATACTTGAATTCTTATTTCCCAAAAGCACATTTGGATATTTTTACATAAAAATGATTGTTCTCAATAATTTGTATAACTTTTCCACATGTTTAGTGTGGTATTCCCATGATTTATTATAAATATGTGTATTATCAAAGAAAACCAACACAAATTTTATAAGATGGGATCAAACAAAATTGTTCTTAAGTCGAGCCCGCCGGACTTCAAACGGCCATAAACCATAATTCAAACCAAATTCGCGTTCCAAAATAGCCTGATGACGTCGGCCAATTTTGTGACGCGAAAACCAAATGAATTCTGCCCTAATCTTTT